>VWZK01009394.1:28836-69841 GCA_013396935.1 Baryphthengus martii
TTGTCCGTGCACTAATGAAAAAAAGGAGGGGAAATGGAGAAGAAAAAAAGAAAACAAGAAAAAAAAAAGTGAAAAGAAGACATTTCCCAAATTCTAATTATTATATTATAATATTTTCATTATATAACTCATATAGGCTTCTGTGACAGGGTAGCTGATGAGGTGCATCCCAGGATCCTGAGGAAATTGGCAGATGTAGTTGCCAAGCCACTCTCCATCATATTTGAAAAGTCATGGAAGTCAGGTAAATCCTTAGTGACTGGAGAAAAGGGAAACATTACATCCACTTTTGAAAAAGGTAAAAAAGGGGATCCTGGGAACTACTAACAAGTCAACTTAATCTCAGTGCCTGGGAAGATCATGGAACAGATCTTTCTGGAAGTTATGTTGAAACATGTGGAAGACAGGGAGATGATCAGAGACAGACAACATGGCTTCACCAAGGGCAAATCATACCTGTCTAATCTAGTGGCCTTCTCTGAAGAAGGACTGCATCACTGGCAACCACAGGATGACTCCTATGACTAGAATACTGGAATGGAAAGATACAGGCTCTTTAGAAAGGACAAGCAGGACAGGGGAGACAAGGAGGCGGTGTTGCCCTTGCCATGATCAGATGGAGTGCATGGAACTCTGCCTGGGGATGGATGAGTCGCCAACAGACAGTTTATGAGTCAGGATTAAAGGGAGGGCAGGGGCAGATGACATTATAGTGGAGGCCTGATACAGGCCACCCAACCAGGAAGACCAAGCAGATGAGATGCTCTATAGACAAACAGGAGCATCCTCACATTCAGAAGCCCTGGTCCTCATGGGAGACTTCAACCACCCCAATATCTGTTTGAAGGACAACACAGCAATCCAGGAGATTCCTGGAATGTGTTGATGATAACTTCCTCCTCCAAGTGGTAGAGGAGTCAATGAGGAGGTGTGCTGTACTGGACTTTGTTCTCACCCACAAGGAGTGTCTGTTGGGGAGTTTGAAGCTCAAGGACAGCCTTGGTTGCAGTGACGAAGAAATGGTGACGTTCGACATCCTTAGGGAAGTGAGGAGGGCCCACAGTAAACTCACTACCCTGGGCTTTTGGAGAGCAGACTTTGGCCTCTTCAGGGAGGCTTGATAGAGTACCATGGGAAAAAGCCTGGGAGGGAAGAAGGGCCTGAGAAAGCTGGTTAATATTTAAGAATCACCTCCTCCAAGCTTAGGAGTGATGTATCCTAACAAAGAGAAAACCAGGCAAAAACACTAGGAAGACTGAATGAAAGAGGAACTACTGGACAAACTGAAACATGCAAAAGAAGCCTACAGAGAGTCAAAGAAAGGGCAGGTGTCCTGGGAGGGATGCAGAGACATTGTGCAAGAAGCTAGGGATCAGATCAGGAAAGATAAAGCCCTGGTAGAATTAAATCTGGCAGGAAGGTCAAGGGCAGAAACAAAAGCTTCTATGGGTTCATCAGTGATAAAAAGAAGACTAAATAAAACATGGGCCCTCTCTGAAAGGATCCAGAAGACCTGGTCACATAGGATATGGAAAAGGCTATGGTACTCAATGACTTTTTTGCCTCAGTCTTCACCAATAAGTGCTCCAGCCACGTTGCTCAAGTCACAGAAGACAAAGGCAGGGACTGGAAGAATGAAGAACTGCCCACTGTAGGAGATCAAGTTTGAAGCCATCTAGAGATCCTGAAGGTGTGCAAGATAGGACTTGATGAGATGCATCTGCGAGTCCTGAGGGAACTAGTGGATGAAATTGCTAAGCCACTATCCATAATATTTAAGAATTCGTGGCAGTCCAATGAAGTTCCCACCAACTGGAAAAGGGGAAATAGAATCCTCATTTTTAAAAGGGAAAAAAGGGAGACACCTGGAACTATGATCTCACCTTTGTCCGTGACAGAATCGTGGAGCAGGTCCTCCTGGAAACTATATTAAGGGACATGGAAAACAAGGAGGTGATCGGTGATAGCCAACTTGAGTGTTGGCAGATTGTGTCTGGTAAATCTGGTGGCCTTCTAAGACAGGGTTACAGTGTTAATGGATAAGGGAAGAGCAATTAACATCATCTACCTGAACTTGTGCAAAGTATTTGGCACTTTTCCATATGACATCCTGGTCTCTAAATTAGAGAGACATGCATTTGACAGATAGACCATGTGGTGGATAAACAATTGGCTGGATAGTCTCACTCAAAAGAACTGTGTTCAACAGCTCGATGTCCAAATAGAGCCCAGTGGTGAGTGGCATTCCACAGGGATTGGTACTGAGACTGCTGCTGTTTAACATCTTTGTTAGTGACATGGAGGTAGGATCAAGTGCACCCTTAGCAGACGTACAGATGACATCAAGCTGTGTGGTGCGGTCAACACACTGGAGGGAAGAGATATCATCCAGAGGGACCTTGACAGGCTTGAGAGGTAGGCCTGTGTGAATTTCATGAAGTTCAACAAGACTGAATGCAAAGTCCTGCACCTGGGTTGAGGCAATCACAAGCAGAAATACAGACTGAGAGAAGAATGGATTGAGAGCAGCCCCAAGGAGAAGGACGTGGGTGTGTTAGTTGATGAGAAAGTGAACGTGACCAGGAATGTGCATTTGCAGACTAGGAAGTCAACTATATCCTGAGCTTCATCAGAAGAAGTGTGACCAGCAGACTGAGGAAGGTGATTCTCCCCCTCTACTTTGTTCTCATGAGACCCCATCTGGAGTACTATATTCTGCTCTGGGGCCCCCAGCATAAGAAGATCAAAGACCTGTTAGAGTAAGTTCAGAGAAGCGTCATGAAGATGATCAGAGGGCTGAAAAATTTCTCCTGTGAAGACAAGCTGATAGAGTTGGGATTGTTCATCCTGGACAAGAGAAGGCTCTGGGTAGAACTTACAGCAGCCTTGCAGTACCTAAAGAGGGCCTAGAAGTATGATGGAGATGGAATTTTTACAAAGGTAAAGGCTTTAAACTAAAAGAGGGCATCTTTACATTAGATGTAAGGCAGAAATTATTCACTGTGAGGGTGGTGAGGCACTGGAACAGGTTGCTCAGAAAAATAGTAGATGTCCCATTCCTGGAAGTGCTCAAGGCCAGATGGGATGAGACTTTGAGCAACCTGGTCTAGTGGAAGGTTCCCTGCCTATGAAGAAAGGCGAAGAGAGTTTGAGATTGTTCAGCCTGGAGAAAAAAAAGGTCTCAGGGAAGACTTCATCATATAAGGGGAGTTACAAGAAAGGCAGAGAGACTTTTTACAAAGACTATAGTGACAGGACAAGGGACAACATTTTAAAACTGGAAGAGGATGGACTTAGTTTGGATACAAGGAGGACATTTTTCACAATGAGGGTGGTGAGACACTGGAACAGGTTGTCCAGAGAAGTTATGGATGCCTCATTATCGGAAGTGTTCAAGGTTAAGTTGGATGGGGCTTTGAGCAATCTGATTCAGTGCAAGATATCCCTGCTCGTGGAAAGGGTTATAAGAGGGGGGGAAAGGGGCCTTAGAATACTTGTTAAGTTGTTAAGGAATAGTTTATGTATTTCCTTTGATGTAGCAACTGTGTCTGTAGGACAGTGTGAAGGAGCAGACTGAAGGACTAAAGAGAAGGCATCCTTGAAGATAAGGAGGCAAGGCAGCTGCTTCAGAACTAGCCAGGACTGGTATGGATACTAGCCCCACCCCGAGAGGCTAGAAGTTTACTGGTGAGGAAAATTACTGGTCTTCATCCACCGACCACTGAAACATCACAAAGCGGGGAGGCGGTATATAACGATGAGGTTGAAAGTTTCAGTCACAAACACAAGCACTCCTTGTTTCCTGTTCATATCATTCCCTTTCTCTACATTATTGCAAAGAAGAAACTTAGACTTTTGTGTGTAGCTAAAAGTATTATTCTCAGAAATGTTCAGAGCTAAGGCAGGCAGTACCTTTCCTTCAGTTTCTTATTATGAGATTGATTTCAGAATCACTTCAAGTTTGTTACTTCTTCAAGGTATCACCTACATAACTATATTTAATTTCACAGGCATTTAGAGTCTTTTTGAGGCTCAGATAGTATATCAGCTAGTATAGCAATGTGGTTAGGAACCAGCATAAGAATAGGAATAGGAATAAAAGTAAAGGGAAATAAATAGTAAAATATAGGTGTAACACATTCCACTGTTTAAGTGCTTTCACAATAATATCTGAAGGTAGGGTTCAATTTTCTAGTTTGCTCTTGGAACTTTAGGTGACTTTGACATCACAAATAATTGTAAAAACAAGAAGATGAGTTTTTTGTTGCTTTTGTAATGTTATAGAAGAGCAAAGCAGCTGAAATATACAGATATGTATTTGGTTCATTATTTTTAAACAGGAAAGCATCATTTAAAAAGTGGATTAAAAAAAAAAAAGAGGAAAGAGATTCACGCAAGGTAGGAAAAAGACATTCCTAACATGAAAAAAAGCAGAAATAAAGAGGCTTGAGCTTTGCACTGGAGAGTGTCAAACATAAACTTTGATTTAAATAACAGTTATGCATCAAAGAAACAGGACTTCAGACGCAGTTCTTCTTTCCCTGAGTCAAACCCAGCTCCTACAACAGGAGAAAAAATGAAAAGCTGTCTCAGTTGGAATGAATTGTGGAGAAAAGTCAAGTAACATGAAGGAGGACTTGAACTTTCATTGACTTTAAAAACAACTACAAAAACCATTACCACCCATGTCTTTTTCTCACTGTTCTTTCTACCACAGCAGATCTTGGACAATAGAACTCACTCTGCAGAACTAAGAGTTGCTCATCCCAGTTCAGAGCAGCAGCAATGAAGATAGTTGAGCTAATCAGGCATATCTTACACTTGAGTGAGAGCAAAGGTTTTGCTCCAACAGTGAAGTCCTGAGGCTGGGTTAAAGACTCACAGATATATCAGTTAAATCAAGACGAAAAAAATTTGATCATGGTCTAAACTTCTCCGAGATTTCTTAGAATTCTTGGAATTTTCTAATTGGACTCAATGACAGTTTCTCAGTTTGGCTTTAGCAATATTGAAGCAAATCCACCACGACTGAGATGGTTCTTTTTTGTTAGTTCGTGGTGAGACCATCTTGGGTGATTCACTGGTTTGGCTAGTGAACAAAAAAATATTTTTAAATACTTCTACTTGAACTATATATAATTGTTTATGTTTGTTTCCTTCACTAAAAAAGATAAATATTTTATTTAGCCAAAACCAAACAATTTTTTTTTTTTTTCCCTCATTCATAAAGAGAAATTAAATCAAAGTATGTGAAAGTATAGATTTAGATAGACTACGGATTTGCTTTAGGTTCTAGAATACCTTTATTTAGGAATACTGGGTTTTTCTCCCTGCGACTGAAAAATCTCTTCTGATTCACATTTGACATTTTCCTAGAAAACACTTTGGCTACCAACTTCTATTGTGTTCTGGTTGACTCTCATTTCTTTCTGCTAGAAGCTACTTCATGACATTTCAAAAATGCAGTCATTCAGCCATAAACTGAAGAAGTAACTTTCTAACCCTGTGGATAAAGAGAGGTGATGTGACATTTGTGTTCCAGTACTTGCTGAAGTGCTTAATTATTTATACATAGACAGACTACCAACAATCAACAACAATCCACAGAAGTAATAACTCTATTATCAAGTTTATGCATATAGTTTAAGATCAGAATACAATCTGATACAGGACACAGAACGCAATCCTAACACACTGTAGGTAATATTGAACATTAAAGGATATTTATCAGAATATCACTGTGTTTCATGTGTGCTCTAGTGGCTATGTTATTGGCTAAGAGGTAACCACTAACAGAGTCTAATTTATGGATCTAATATATTTTCCTTAATTTTTTGGATGTGTTGGATTGTATGGTTTTTTTCCCTTTCAGATATTTTTGATAATTTCAACTTTTTTGGGTTTTGTTTTTTGTTTTTTTTTTCCTAGTAAATCTGTTAATAAAGAGACAGGCAAAAAAATCATAGCTTTAATTGTAATAGAAAAATGACAGACCAGCTCTTACCTGCTTTTCACAGCTTTCAGTGATTCATATGCTTATTTCTTTTCATTTCTCAAAGTCTGAGAAACTACCACTATACAGTAATAGCCTTTCCTAATCTAAGTCAGCTTATGTCTATTCAGTCTTTCAGGTACCATACTTTTCCTTTCTTACGAAAACCAGAGTTTCTTGCTATTTTCTTAACTATCTCATAGTTCCATTTAACATCATCAGTCTTGGAAGCAACTACTTCCGCAACTTTTGCCTTTGTTATCTTCTTCTGGTGTGCTTCCTTATGGCATCTCTTTGCTAACTTCACATCTTCTATTTCTCAGATTCAATGCATATTTAACCTACTGCTAGACTTTTCCTCTTAAAACCTGGTATAGTTAGAATTTTTTTCACTATACTATACTTTCATTTTCATTGATACTATATTCAAATTTTCGTTCTATCAAGTACTCATGTGTTTGCAGTTACAGCACTCATGTATCACCCTTATTCACAGAATCACAGAATGTCTTTGGTTGGAAGATACCTTCAAGATCATCTAGTCCAACCTTCAACCAAACACTTCAAGCTCACCACTAAACCATGTCCCTAAGCACCAGGTATACATGCTGTTTAAATACCTCCAAGGATGGTGACTCCGCCACTGCCCTGGGCAAACTATTCTGATGTTTAAAAACCCTTTCAGTGAAAAAATGTTTGCTAATGTCCTATCTAAACCTCCTTTAGAATACCTTGCATGCATGACCTCTGGTCCTGTCGTATGCTACCAGGGAGAAGATGCTGTCCCCCTCCTTGCTCCAACCCCCTTTCAGGTAGTTGTAAAGAGCAATAAGGTTTCCCCTCAGCCTCCTCTTCTCCAGACAAAACAACCCTGACTCCCTGAGCCACTCCTCATAGGACCTGTGCTCTAGGACTTTCACGAGCCTTGTTGTCCTTCTGTGGACAGGCTCCAGCACTTCTATGTCCTTCTTATAGTGAGGGGCCCAGAATTCAACACAATACTCAAGGTGTGGTCTCACCAGCTCTGAGTACAGGGGGATAATCACCTCTCTATTCCTGCTGACCACAGTGTTTCTAATACAAGCCAGGATGCCAGTGGCCTTCTTGGCCACCTGCACACACTGCTGCCTCATATTTAATCAACAACCCCAGGTCCCTTTCCAACTTGCAGCTTTCCAACCTCACATTCCCAAGTCTGTAGCTTACCGTGGGGTTGTTGCGACCCAAGTGCAGGACCCAGCATTTGAACTTGTTGTACCTCATACAATTAACCTTGGCACAATGATCTAACTTGCCTAGGTCCCACTCTAAAGCTTCCCTACCCTCTAGCAGATCAACATGCCCACCCAGTTTGGTGTCNCTGTTAACGTACTTATAGAAACACTTTTTATTGTCTTTGATGACACTGGCCAGATTAAGTTCTAGCTGAGCTTTGGCCTTCCTAATTTTCTCCCTACATAACCTTGTAACAACTTTGTACTCTTTCTGATTTGCCTGCCCCTTCTTCCACGGCTGATAGACTTTCCTTTTTCTGGTAAGTTCACCTCAAGCTTTCTACTTGACCAGGCCGGTCTTCTACCATGCTGGCTTGTTTTACGGTACAAAGGGACAGCTAGCTCCTGTGCCTTAAGCATTTCCCTCTTGAGGAATGTCCAGCCTTCCTGGACTCCTCCGTCTTTAAGGACTAGCTCCCACGGGATGCTATCAACCAATCTAGTAAATATGTCAAAAGACAAAAATGTCTTTCCTGAAGCATTTCTAGTAGGTCAAAACATTTCTACTGGTTAGAGGAAGAAGAAGAAAGAGGGGAATTCTCTTTGGCTCACATAGAGGACTTCATATGTCAAAGAATCTTACCAGAATTCAAAAATACAGTCACAGTTGTCTGCCTATAGTTTTATTTTCCCATTCTACTCATGTCCTTTCTACCTGACACCAATTCCTTCTGCTAGAAATATTAGTGGAACTGTCCTTACTTTGTACCATGTTTAATAATTCACGCTAACATATTTTGAATTAATGCGAGATTGTTCTGATTAGCTTTAGCATTCGGTATATGGTTATTGGTTAAATGCTTAGGTATATTTGTGACTGTTTCATTGATACTGAGTTCACAAGACAGCTAAGGAAGCAATTTCTTGAGAAAAATCTTGGGAAGAATCAAAACTTCTTTTATTTTTGTTGCACATCACCACACTGATGTAGAGTAATGCAAAAACAGCAGCGTATCATGAGAACAGCTTAACACCTGACAGTAATAGAAATATATGCATAGTATATTTGGAAAAAACAACAAAAAAGAAAACAATTGATTGAGATAAGAAGTATACATAAAAGAAATTGAATCCTTCATTTTTAATATTTTTTTCTTGATGAAAGAGCAAACTTTGATTCATAGCACAATTAGGAAAACAGAAGGAAACTCTTCATGCTGCAGGTAGTCAACTTTGAAAAACTGTTCATAAAACACATAAAATAAAATCCCAGACTTAAGGATAAACCATGATTCAGAGTTGTTTCTTAAATGCAGTTGAATATCACCTCATATTCTCCATAAATATGTTTTCTTGGATAGAATTTGAACCATGAATACACAGACTGATGTGCTCATATTTTATCTGTGTTGAACCACTAGCTAATTTAAATGCACATACCTCTTCTAAAGTTTATATATCTATGCTGATGTATACAATGTGAAGATATGACCTATAATGTCTAATTTGTTTTGGGTACTAAAAGATGTAAGTTTTTATAATTTGGTTTTAAAAATCATGCAAGTAGTGGCACTCATTGTAGTGGAAATTATTTTCATTTTCTGCATAGTGATGACATGTATTAGTTATTGCTGGTAACCGCACAAGGTCTGTTGGTAATGTATTGTCAGTGTGCAAATTCCATGTCTTAAATGTAAACTACTCATTGAATTATAACACAACTTCTAGGTGTAACTGATCAACTAGAAAATATTAACCATGTGGATGAGTTTGGTGAATCAAATTTGTTGATATAATTGTCAACAATTCAACCTTGCTTTTCCCAGAACAAAATTCACAAACTCAGCAGTGCTCAGTCTTGGTTATTCAGCAATGGATATTTATGTTTTGTGGTCTTTATCCTTAGGAAATGTGTGCTCTGTCATCTCCTCTGCTGTGGTCGGTTGACCTTGGCTGAGCATCAGGTACCCGCCAAGTTGCTTTATCACTCCCCCTGCTACTTCCCTCAGCACAAGAGAGGAAGAGAATAAGATGGGAAGGAAGAGCCTCTAAGGTACGATAAAGATAGTATAATAGGAAAAACGAAAAAGCAAGCCATGTGCATGCAAACCGAAGCAAAACAAGATCTTAATCTCTACTTCCCATCAGCAGGCGATGTCTGGCCCTTACCAGGAAGCAGGGCTCTGGTACGCATAGCGGTTGCTCGGAAGACATGCATCTTCACAAACGGATGACCCCAACCCCCTCCTCCTTTCTCTCCCTTTTATACTTGAGCTGATGTCACACAGTGTGGAATATCTCTGGTCAGTTTGGGTCAGCTGCCCTGACTGTGTCCCCTCCCAAGATCTTGCCCACCCCATCTCACTGGGCAGGGGGCAGGGAAGGTGTTGGAAAGACAGCCTTGGTGCTGTGCAAGTACTGCTCAGCAGCCGCAACACCGACATCTTATCTGCCTCCCAATAAAAAGCACAACACCATAGGAGCTGCTCTGGGGAACATTAACTCCATCTCACCCAAACCCAATACATCTGCAAATACTCCTCTAATATATAAGAAAAACCAAACACATACAGTTAAATTATAAACAATCAATCTAACTGTTCCTTCAAAAGCATAGTCATTTTTAAGGTGTCATTACCCAGTCTAATTTTATATAAACACATATAAATGTATAAATTCAGTTACATGAAGAAGAGATAATGAACATCATGATGAAAGAATTTCTTCCTTCTCTCTGGTGAGTAGGGGCATGTTTTCTTGGGAAAGCAGCCTGTGACACTTCAGTTAGAAAGTTGCATATACTTCCTACTTGTTGCACAGCATTGTTTCTCCAGCAATGTACCTCAAATATGTAAGATCAGGGAGTCAGAGAGAAACCATAGCACTGCTACTGTTGGTACTGCAACAGGAAAATGGAAGACACAACAATATTTAGGGGAGAAATTTAAGCATTATGCTTAGTTCACACTTGCACAAAAAAATGGCTGCCATGTTAATAAATGCTTCTGCTCTCTGTTTAGAAAGAAGCAGGTTGGTGTACTTTTATTTCAAAAGAATGATGAAGCTCTTAACAGTTCGTTATGAATCAAAAAAACAGCATCCCAAAATTGAACATTGTTATTTCTAGAAATATTTCACAAGGATTGGTACCAGCAAATAATAAACACCACTCCTCTCAGCTCACAAATGGCCTTAACACAGCCTAATGCTTAAATTACATTTTTAAAAAATGAGAAATAACTTCTGGAAAAAAATAATTCTGACCGTAATCCACCATACAGAAAAACAACCAGAGCTCCCAAGATAAACCTGTGACAAAAAGGTCTTGTGTAATCTTTTACTGTGCAAGTAAGAGAAGAAGAAAGTATTGTTGAAATAGATATCAAGATATGGAAGTCAGTATCATAAGCATATTTTAAAAGGGATGTAGAAAAGTTTATGAGAGTGTAAAAAACAATGTTAAATGATAGAAACTCAAAGAATAACTAATTTCCAAATTCTGTAACAAAGTTCCAGCAGTAAAGATGGATTTTTCTTCTGAAATCTTCTGCCCAGCACTGCATAATTTTAAAGACATGTTGTAGCTGAAGTAAGCTACTGAGCACTTGCACGGCCAACACCCACTGGTTGCCTCCAACTTGAAAGTACAAGTTCTGGAAGACTCTAAATCTACCGAGTTCTAGTCAAAAGCTTTCATGTAAACTTGATGCAAAAAGTAAAATTATACTGTGCCAAATACCTACCTAACTAGTTATTTAGTTTGAATAGTTTTTATTTCAGATTGATAAAAGATGATTTATAAAAGATTAATCACAGGAGCATAGTAATGGTTATATCTCTGTCATTATTAAATCCATTCTTTTAATGAAATTTTCTTAAAGTAATAAAAAATTCACAGAACTACTCAGTCACTTTAACTTTTATCTTGTCCTCTTGTTTCAAAATCTAGCCTTTATTCCTCCTTGTCTTATATATTATCTGAATTTCATATTTTTTTAATTTTTTTTTTTTTAGAGTGGCAATGTACTGGTGTTTTCTTCCAACTATGGATTTGTCCTTCTCTTTTTGATTAAAATAATTTATTAGTATCACTAGACATGTGAAGTTATTTAACAAACTGTTATCCTCTGAAACAAATTCTAGATCATATCTTTGGTTTACCTTGTACACATAAATATTACAAATTGCAGTATATTCAGCTTTTGTATTATAGAAAGAGATTAGAGAGTAATATACTGTGAAGATGTGGATGGCTCCAAATACAGAATTTATACATCGTATTGCTAAAAGCCTAAGTTATGTTATATTCTTAAGAGTCGGAAAAGAAATATGACTGATCCAGATACACCTTTATGGTATGAAATTCCTTTTTGAACATAGAAATATAAATTATCACTTCATAGTAATTTAGACTTTTTAAAAGGAGTATGTAAAAGACCACTTTTTAGGATCTGTTTCAGAGAACCATCAGAAAGAAGTAAGACATGAATTCCATACTACCCTTAGTCTTACTAAAAACTTTACTCAGGAAAGTGTCCCTAACACTTTTGTGGAAAAACATCATCACACAGTTGAAAATGCTGAAAATATAGGTGAGTTGGTGAGTAAGCACTTTAATCACAATGTTACTAAATGATAGGTGGCAATGTTTCCTTCTTTATCACGTTTTAAGTAGTAGTAGTGTCTATTACGATTTCTGCTGTGCTGAGTGTTCTCAGCAGATATACAAGGGATCAGTTTTCTCACATGATTTTGGATTTGTATTTTTTTTCATTCAGTGTCACCAGACTCTGAATCAAAGATAGTTGTGGACACATCATGTATATGGAAACCCTCATCCCACTGAGACGCTGTCATTTCTATAAGCAGGGCTGAAGGCGGTGAAGAAACTTTATTGAGGAAACCTATGATCTTTAATGACCTAAAATGTATACAGTGAGGTTTCGAGCCACATAGATCAACACAGACACTTAAATTCAGCATAAGTTCTTAATTTAGATGTTACCTTATGTCTTTTTAGGCACATCAGATCTCTGTTTCTACTGGAAAAAAAGCTGAACTGCATAACCTATAGATTTAAACCAGGTTTAGGGAAAGGTGCCTGGATTACAGTTAATAAGAAATTTTTACCAACATGCTTTCCAAGAATTAATGCTGTAAATATTTCTAGTTCTGTCTTTTACTTAACCTCTAATCTTCTTCATGGTCCAAACCACTTACATGTTTTGCTTCCTCACCCAAGATCTAGACACCACAATAGTTCAGTAAGGAAGTATAAGGGTCAGAAGCTTCTGATTTACACAGGAAAGGATTATAAAATAATGATCCATACAAAGTTTCTTACTTTAATCAGTCATGTGGTAACAAAAAATCAATTATTCTTATGAAAATGATAGTAAGAAACATTCTTAAATTAAAAGCAAAAAATTGTGACTAACAAAAAAAGTATAATTCAGAAATAAGACATTTTTCAGTCACACTTGGCACATATGTTGACTGGTTTGGATAGAAACTTGACATGCTAAGACATCTCAAAGTGAGTGCCTTCTCTGTGTCTTTAACCCTGTTTTTTTATGAATATAATTCTGTCTAGCATATAGATTGGAGTGTATAGTATATGACATCCAGAAACTTATTACACACATCAGTAACAGGTTTTTTCCATATTTTATTGCATTACCTGTTAAACTACATTCAAACATACAGTTTTCATCTTCTTTTTTACATACTGAGAACAATTGCACACACATGCATTTCAGCTCCCTACTGGCATAGCAATAACCTGCAGAAATATATTTATTTAATGCTACACTGAGCAGATGAAACACTCCACACAATAACAGCTTCTCTTGTCTGAACGTAAACAGGAAAAAATCTTATAAGTGGTCTATACTCTTGAGAAATTCTTTTTCTACATTTGAACAGACTGAAGCCATTTTCCCTTATAAATTATTCAGATTTCATAAATGGTTCAATGTAGCTCTCCCTGTTTTCTTCTTCAAAACAAGAAAGAAAAAAATGCTTTCATATATTTTGCACATATATTGAAACAAGAAGAAAACTGATAAGATATAAGAAATAAAGTTTAAGGATCTGTACACAATGTCTCCTGTGTCTTCAGGATTTCCAATAAAAGTAATTTTTTTTTTTTTTTTTCCCTCCATAAAAAAATCTCAGTTGTTCTGGAGATAAAACAACCTTTTCCTAATGTCCAATCTGAACTCCCCCTGACACAGCTTCATTCATTTTCCTCATGTCCTACCACTGGTCACCATAGAGAGGACACAAGCATCTCCTGCTCTGCTGCCTACCCTGAGGAAGTTGTAGACTGCCATGATTTCACCCCTTTAGTCTTCTCCAAGCTGAACAAATCAAGTGACCTCAGCCAATCCTCGGAAGTCATGCTCTCAAGGCTCTTCACAATCTTGGTTACCCTCCTCTGTATACACTGTAGTAGCTTGATGTCCTTCTTATACTGAGATGCCCAAAACTGCATACAGTACTTGAAGTTGACTTACAGTCAACTTGATGTTAACCTAAACCCCCTGATCTCTCCCCACAGGGCTGCTCTCCAGCCTCTTGTCCCCTGATTTATACATATAAACAGAATTACTTAATCCCAGGTGGACAATTTGTCACTTATTCTTGTTAAATTTCATACAGTTGGTGATTGCCCCACACTATAGTCTATCCAGATCTCTCTATAAGGCCTCTCTAGTCTCAAAAAAGTTCACAGATCCTCTAGTGTAGTATCATTGGCAATCGTTCTTAATGTACGTTCAATTACTTTGTTCAGATCGTTTATAAAAACATTAAAAAACACTGGTCCTAAAATTGAGCAAGCATTTATGCTTGTCTAGTCTTCAGTTTGGGAAGCAGAATGAAGGCACAGAATATCTTCTCCTACTTCCTCTTAAATCCTGTGGTTTTGAAACAAACAGTAGTTTCTTATCCGCTGACTCACTGCCCATGGCATGTTTATACACATCAGGAGAAAGATTTCTGGGTTTCCACTACAGAAGATATCTGACATATTTTTCAGTAAATAGAAAGGGAGTGAATCCATGCAAGCTCATGCAAAGAATGGCTTCCCAAGTTTTATCTGTAAAAATTAATAGAAATAAGAGTTTCAGAGCAAGCAACCACAGGAATAGTCAAATTTTTATTCGTAACCAAATTTTTCATGCATTTATTTTCTGAAGCTCAAATCATACTTCAATCTGTTCCTACGTAGCTTCTATTAGTATCATTGGGAACTGAAAATTCAGTGTAAAGATATAGTACACCCATAAGTTACATTTTGCAGTTACAAACCTGCCTGAAGGCAGCCAAAACAGGAGAGAAGTCTATAAATGCCTTGACATTAACAGGTGCAAAAACCCCATCAGAGGTAGTCTGTGTTGGACATGCTTGAATTGGTCTGCATGTTGAAATGTATCAGGCATCTCAAAGACACATCAGGCTGGTTGCCATGACCAGATTCCTTCTACTCGCTTTCAGTATTGAACCCATTACAGCTTCAGCCGAGTTTTCACCACATCTAATCACAATCACAGAGGTCTGTCAAGCGAAAGCAGGATTGTCTTAGTGATATTCAAACTGAATCCTGTCCCCAGAAATGTCATTCACATCACTCTGGAAGCTTAGCTACTTTCCCATGTGTGTTTCCTATTCCTGTCTTGAGACTCTGCTCCCAGAAGAAAGGCTGATAATCATTAAATTGATTTAGCCATTAAATTCGTATCTTCCCTTTCATAACACAAATGTGAAGATATTTGGAATTTAATGTGTGTCATCAGAGAAAAAAATCATGGGGACACAGGCATATGTATGGGCACCTTCAGTTTGCAAATCTAACTCTGAAAATGTTTTCTTTTGGGACACCATGCTAGCTATGTAATTTTTATTATCTGCAGGAACAAAACCAATAGAGCTCTTTTTCCATTTCTGAAAGTATTTTTACATTCCTGTCTTCTAGCAGTGCATGAATCACTTTAACACTGACCAAATGTTACTTACCCACTTCATTACTTCTTCTGTCCCCAAGAACAGCTTTGTGGATTTTGAATATTACCCAACATAATTTCCAAAGCCTTAAATCTAGTCTAACTAAATTATTGTTTAAATCCTACCTAGAACCAAAAGCATGAGACATATGCTCTTACTTCATGACACCAAACTTCTAGACTTTCGTTATGAAAGATGGAAAAGAGGAAGCTAATTTAAATATCATTACACTTTATTAACTGCTTATATTTCTCATATATATATCCAGCTATAAATAATAGCCTCATAGCCTATTTTAGATTAAGAATGTAATTTATTGTTAAAAGAAGGCTTAATTGATCTATGCTTAACTGAATTAAAAATTTTAATAGCCATTGATTCAAATAGTGTTTATATTGACCTCTAATAAGTAAACACATGGAATAGAATTCTGTTTCTTCCTCATTAATGCATTAGATTTATAGTCCCAAGTATTTAAGTATTTACTATCTTTATGTAGCAAAGATGACACACAACCTGCAGAAATTAAAACTATATGCTATATGAAGTACGACTACTCTTTCCTTTTTACTGCTTTGGAAAAAGATATAAACAAAATATGCTAATGAAATTAAGAATAGCATGCATAATACTTTCCATAGTTGCAAATAATTTGAAAATATCTTGTGAAACTGTCCAAAATTTTTATTTTGATACCATATACTCCAAGAAATTGTTCCAGGTCATTTTCATAAAGCTGTATGTGTCAGTGTAATTATTCTGGTAAAATTTTACTTTCAAATGTATTACTTTTTTAGATTATTTTGCATTTATCACATAATTTTTGTTTGTCATAAATCATTACATTTCCAAAGCTGTAGATTTGTGACTCTTGTTGACATTACTAGAGCTCTCACCATTAAATCTCCATGCTTTACTTTGAAAATTGATACTATTGTATTAATAGAATTTTTAATTTCCATCTATATAATCATGAAATGATTACATGTAGTATCTAATTCAGGTCTGCAGAAATGTTAAATTTATTTTCTTAGCCCTAATCAACAAATAATAAATGAACACTACAAAATGCATAAATTTGCAATGTTCCATCTTATAAAACATTTTTGTTCATATGACTGTACAGACATATATTAGCCATTCTGAAGTCCATCTAGTAATAGTAACATTATTTTGAGGAAGACAATGCTGACACTGGAATCCTAGAATTGAATTAATAATTAGAGGGACATTTTCTGTTTATCTGACAATAATAGGAACTTTTAATAAAATTTAGATATTAAGCTTGCTAGAATCTTTTCTTTATCAATATCTACTATTTATCTTTTCCTGTTATAGCTGGTGGCAGACCTGATGTACTTGTTCCACTGCAATATTTTTAGTTTGGTATGTGAATGTTGTCATTAAAAGAACAGGCATTACAATAAATGACAGTCATTTCATTTTTAGATTTCAAAAGACTGAGAACTTAGTATTTGGTGCTTATAATCCGTCTTCCAAATGAGTCAGATGTTGTAGCAATATTTGCAATGTTGTTGACACATGAATAATAGTCCAAACACAGTCTAATAATAACCTAAACCAAATAATATAGACACAAGACCCATAAAAAAAGCAGGTTTTTTGAATCAAGGAAGATACGTACAGTTGTCACATAGTTGTTAATTTGTATTGAGTTTATTGCTAATTTACCCAGTATTATGCCTATCTTGTAAGAAGTGAAAGACGTGCTCTCTCATTCTTCTGCAGAACCCATGAGTTGTAAATTACTACTTAGGAAATTTTCCTCCTCTGTACATTCCCAGGTAAGAAGCTCAGATTCAACAATTATTTTCAGCTGTTTTTTTAATATGTGACTAGTGTACATTGAAAATTCAAAACTGAAGCATTGATGAAGCAGGTACAAAGGATTTTTAGGGGTAATAATAGGATAATACGATAGGTCTCTATTATTTGTTTTTATATAGAAAGAAAAAATAATTCTATGTAAAAGCCAAAGTTGATGGAACAAAAAAAAAACCACTAAAGTAACTCTAGTACTTTAATATAGATGCGTTTTACCTATAGTCATAGAAAGATTTCCATGACAACAAAACAGAAACACAAATTTAGAGATCAATGAACTTCAGACTGGGATGCCGTATGAAACTTTCCTACCAGAACTCGTTTTGGAAATTGGTTAATATGGGAAATAAAAACTCTTCAGCAATATTGAATCATCCATTGCAGCAAAAATCAACTGGATCACTTAGATCTTGAAGAGTCACTTTCTACCATTTTCTCACAATGTCTGTGAAGATTTTCTTCAGCTTTTCAAAACATTCAAGGCCTGAAGCTTAATCATTGTGGTATTTTATCTTCAACAACAAAATAATTGTCTTCCAGGTTTGATACAGAAATCAATTTCCTTCTTATCAGACTGGTCACAGGGACAAGGACTTCTGAGGGAAACATCATAGAGCGCCCACGCTCTGCTCAATTCAAGGTTCGTCATGGAATGGGCTTTGGTAATCTCAGTTTTAAATTTTTTTTGGCATAATTTTGATGTCAAAGTACTATAACTACTCGAGTTGTGAATGTACTTAAGTGCCTGTTACTTTTACTGAGCTATAACCTTTGTGACAAAAATAAACTTTTCTGGGGTGAAAAACACACCTCTTAAGAATTTGCAACTGACAAAGCTTGAAATGATCCAGTATTTGTGAAAAACAGAAAAAAAAAAGAAATTTAATATCATAATGTAACGGTGCCTTATGACAGCTATTCATGTCCTTCTCATTTTAAAAGAAGCAGAAGGTGGTGAGAAAAATGATGCATATTAGAAAAAGCTCAGACAAGCAAGACAATTTCAAGTATTTATGCATGTTCAGTCTGTAACTTTTATAGTTTCACTAAAGTGTTTCTTCCACAAACTAATAAATCATGGGCCATGCAATTTAAATAGTGTGTTAAACTATATTAGCTGTATACTCAAACCAGTTCAGCAGTACTTTGAGTATAGGAGTCACACACAAGTACAACCACATACCGCTGTAAAGTTCTGCCTCTGCCTTCAGCTGCAATTGCATTTGTAGACAACACGTTCCTCATGGAGAAAGTGTAATTGAACAGATACAGGATTTTTTTACATTTGCTTTGTTATCAAATGCTTCCATCTCTCATGTAAATCACCAAGATTTTCATTATGTGTGTTTCTTCTGAAACAAAGAAAACATATTGTTTCAGAGGCTAACTACCACAAGTAGTCATCTTTTATATGAATTCTTAGTTGCTTAATTTTTTTGATCAAGATAGGCTGGATGAGCTCTTCATTTCCCTTTTGAAATTTTGGTATTATGGCCATTACTTTGCCAAGTAAATGAAAACATATCACATATATATAAAAACAAAGAACATGAACGAAATCTACTATAAAAATTAATCACTAGATTGACTAAAATTGATATTTTCTTTTAAATGATAAAAGCAAATCTTGTCATTTAAAACTCTAACACTTAATGTCAGATGTTAGCACTAGCTTGCTTATAGCACTGTCACTGTTTACTTACTTGACTAACCCAACAATAGGATCATTTCATTTATACTAGCAAAAACTGTTGGAAACAAGCAAATATATAAATGGAGTGTATGTATGATGTGTGCATGTGTCTTGCATATGTGTCTCTGTGTATGTGAGCACATGCACTATGGGGAAGGTAAGAGTAATTTAATTACATAATCACAAGAACTGTTTAGATTGCAAGGGATGTCTGGAGAACATCTAGTCCAGCTCCCTTGCTTAAGCAGGGTCACCTAGAGCAAGTTATCCAGGACCATGTTGAGTCACGCCTTGAATTTCCGCAGGGATGGAGACTCCTCAACCTCTCTAGGTAATTGTTACTATGTTCAATCATCTTCATATTTAAAAAAAAAAAAAAATATTTTTTATTATTATTATTTTCTAGTTTCTTTAAATAGAATTCCCTGTATTTCAGCTTGTGCCTGTTGCCTCTTTTGCTCTCAGTGGGCATCACTGAGAAGAACCTGGTTCCATCTTTACCGTCAGGTGTTTATACACACCTATAAGATCCCCCTGAATTTTCTCCAGGATAAAAAGTCTCAGCCTTCTCAGCCTCTCCTTTTCAGCTATGCATTCATTATCTTTGCAGCTCTTTATTGGCCTGGCTCCAGTATGTTAATGTCTGTCTTGCACTGGGGAGCCCAGATCTAGAACCAATGCTGCAGGTGCATCTCACCAGTGCTGAGAAGAAATATCACCTCTCAGCCTGCTAGCAGCCCAGGAGGTTGTTGACCTTCTTAGACTCAAGGACACATTTCTGGCTTATGGTTACCTTGTTGCCTGAGAGGATGCCCTGTTCCTTCTCTTCAGAGTTGTCTTCCAGGCAGCCTAACCTCAGGTGCAAGACTTTGCATTTATTGTAGTTGAATTTCAGGAGGTTCCTGTCAGACCATTTCTTCAGATTGTTACTATTGATAAAGATTGAGGCAAAGAAGGCATTGAGTACTTCAGACTTTTCTGTGTCTTTTTTTTACCAGATTCCCTGTACCACTTAGCAACTGGCCCATGTTTTCCCTAGTCTCCTTCTGCTGTTTATGTACTTTTAGAATCTTTTCTCATTACCTTCATGCCCAGTTAGGGGCATGCTCCCAGTTAGGAGCTTCTTGCTCCTCCAAGAAAGTTTGCTTGATGTCCTAATTGTTGGCACAGATCTTGCTTGAGGTCGAAGGAGGTGATCCTTGATTACATTGGTGATCAGCCAGCTCTTCTGGACCCCACATTTCCTCAGGGATACATCTGCATTTCCAAGCAGATCTCTGAAGACTTTGAAATTTCCTCTCAAAATCCATATCTGTGGTCCTGCTTTTTGCCCTGTTCCCTCCTCTTAAGATCCAGAACTCCACTATCTCCAGGTCACTGCAGCCACAGTTGTCCCTGACTTTTACATCCCAGGACAGTTCTTCCTCGTCAGGTGCAGCAAAGCAGCTTTCCTTTTTGATTCCTGGATGATTGCGCCAGAAAGTTGTCATCAGTGTATTCCAGAAGTCTCCCAGGTCACTTGAGTCCTGTTCTTCAAGCAGATATCAGAGTGGTTTAAGTCCTACCTGAAGTCCAATGCCTGCAAATGAGAGGCTTCTTTCAGTCATCTGAAGAAGGCTTAACCTACTACTTCTGCCTGATCAGGAGGTCTTGTTCTGACTTAAGCCCAGACAGCAGCTGAGTAGAACACAGTTGCTTCCTCTCTTCCCCAGTGGCATGTGAGAGAGAATCAGCAGGTTAAAAGTGAGAAAACTTGTGGCTTAAAATAAAGGCAGTTTGATAGGTAAAGCAAAAGCTGCACATGCAAGCAAAGCAGAACAAGGAATTCATTCTGTTTCCTGTTGGTAGGCAGGTGTTCAGCCTGGACCCAGGAAAGCAGGGCTCCATCAAATCTAACAGCAACTTGGGAAGACAAGCACCATCACTCCAAATGTTGCCTGCTTCCTTCTTCTTCCCCCAGATCTATATGCTGAGCATGATGCCATAGGATATAGAATATTCCATTGGTCAGTTGGGCCAGCTGCCCCAAATGTGTCCCCTCACAACTTCTTGTGCACCCCCAGCCTACTCTCTGGTAGGGTGGTGTGAGAAGCAGAAAAGACCTTGACACTCTGCAAGAACTGTTCAGCAATGACAAAAACATCCCTATGTTATCAGCATTGTTTTCATCACAAATCCAAAATGTAGCCCCATAGTAGCTACAATGAAGAAAATGAACTCTGTCTCAGCCAAAACTATTACAGATCTATATCAGATAATGACTATGGCAGCACCCATGTTGGTCTTGACCCATTATCTCTTGATTGACTCCTGACTCATCCTAAAGCATAGCTTCTCCCTTATGTAAAGGGCCAGTCTCTCTCCTGGCCTTCCCAGTCCATTTGTCCTTGAGAGCCCAAGTTCATCCATTGCAACAGCCCAGTTGCTAATGACATTTTCAAATATTGTTTCTGCCAGAAAGATAAGAATGTAGGAATTTTTAACAAAACTTCAAAATCTGGCACATGGTTAATGCATGGCTGATACTTATCCACCAAATTACTTCATGTTATTTATCCAAAACCAAAAATGCCAAGTGCAAAAGTGGACAATCATTTTGTATGAAACTTGCAAATGCCACATTTGGTTCCAGAGATAAAGATTCAAATGTCATTAGTGCAGCATGTGAACTGGAAAGATTTCAGAATTTCATTTGTTTGTTTAGATTTACTGAAAATTATTTTAAATATCAGATGGGCCGGTTAACTGTAACATTAAAAGGCATTAAAGCCTCTGGGTAAGTCTTTAATATATTCAAAAGATAATTTAAATTTAAACAGTTCTTCCTGGGAAGCTTACTGGAGAGCTCATTTGACATAAACATAAAAAAAAAAAGATCAGGTTTTGAACTGATACAACCAAGAAAATTCTTTACCAGGTATAAGTTAAAAAGAAGTGTTAAAAATTCAAAATTTTATTAAATCAGTTGCTTTCCCTTAAAAAAAACCCAAACAATTCATGAATCTGTTGAAATACATATTATTGAATAGTCCACTCAAAGTTTGAAAAAGGAATCACTGACTTTTAATGACAGTCCTCTGTGGGATAATCCATAATGAGAAAAAAATAATGGAGTAGCTACTGTTATGCTGGTTTATCAGAATTAGTTCTGCCTAAGAGGTTCTCAGTATGTCCAAGCTAAGGTTTTCTCTTTCTTTTTAAAGGCTACCATTGTGATGGGACATTGTGTATCCCCAAAACATTGTTCTGATCTGTTGCAGATCCACAGGGAAGTGAACCTTTAAAATCATCTGTCTGCAAGTAAGCTGTAGACAAATTTTTTGAAAGATTTTAAATACAAATTAGAAAACAAAAGTTACTTCATTATTCCAATACACAGAATTCTTTTCAAAACATGGACAACAATTTTTGGAGAAGCTGCTCACAAGATACAAATCAGAATTAAACTAAAAAAAAGGGTTACTTTGAAATGACTTTCCATCTCAAAAGATTTCAAGATATTTTCATTCTTTATTCAAATAATGAATAATAGATTAAAAAAAAAAAAGAAAAGTGAACTTGTTTTGAATAAGCTGAGGACAAAAATCTTTTCATATATAATTCACTGCCTGGGTAAAAGTAAGCCTTCTTCCCATTTCAGTAAAGCCATCTTCTCATTTCAGTCCTTCACAAAGTAATTGCTTATCTTACTTGAAGCTGGTAATGTCTGCCATGTAAAGTGCAACATTCATGGAGATAATTATGTGAGTAATTAATTTCACACCATTTGGAATAATGACCATGAAGAAATGAGTCATACTTCCATTTAGAGTGTTGCCTTAACCTGTAAGTCTTGATTGTATTTATTCCTCTGACTCAAAAGTGCAACTGCTTTGTCCCCAGTAACATACGTTTTGGAATACATTTGGAAACATATCAATGCTTGGAAAAATGACAATAGCTCTGGAGGCAAGAGATATGAAAGCACAAAATAGACACTCCAGTTGTATTCATCCTACACAGACAAACCTCAATATATCACTTACAGGAAGTGATGTCATCAAAGAGGGATCTTGACAGGCTTGAGAAGTGAGGCAATGGAGATCTAATGAAGTTCAACAACGAGAAGTGCAAGGTCCTGCAACTAAGTCAGGTCAATCCCCATTATCAATACAGACTGAGGGATAAATGTATTGAGAGCAGCCCTGAGGAGAGTGACTTAGAAGTGCTGGTGAACGAAAATTTGGACATGAGCCAGCAATGTACACTTGCAGCCCAGAAAGCCAACCAGATACTGGACTGCATAGAAGGAAGCATGGTTAGCAGGTCCAGGGAAGTGATTCTCTCCTCTGCTCTGCTCTTGTGAGAACCCTCCTGGATTACTGTGTCCAGCTCTCAGGTCTCCAGTAAAAGAAAGACATGGACATGTTAAATTAGATCTATAGGAGGGTGATGAAAATGGTTGGAGAGCTGGAACACCTCTTCTGTGAGGAAAAGCTGAGAGAGCTGGACTTATTCAGTGTGAACAAGAGCAAACTCCATGGAGACCTCATCGTAGCATTTCAGCACTTAAAGGGAAGAGTATTGGAAAAAAAACAAAAACACAGAGAGAGATATTTCACCAAGCCTGTAGTGACAAAACAAGGGGCAACAGTTTTATGCTGGAAGAGGGTAGATTTAATCTGGACATTTTTCAAAATGAGAATGGTGGGACACTGGAACAGGTTGCTCAGTTGTGGATACCTCATCTTTGGAAATATTCAAGGTCATATTGGACATGGCTTTGAGTACCTTGATATTGTGAAAGGTGTGCCATGGTAGGGCGACTGGAGTAGAAGATCTCTAAAGGTCCCTTCTAACCCAAATTATTCTACAATTCTATGATTCTACACGGACATGACTAGAAGTTCTAGGAACTTAAGCCTCTCCTTGCCCCAACCTGACCTGAGGAAGCAGAATGGTGTTGCATATTTGCTTTGGCTGGTGATTTGAATTAAGGATTTTTCTTATTGAAATCTACTGCCAGTTAGAATGTATTTATTTATTTATTTATTTATGGAAACATCTCTGTATGATGTACATAGTGATATCTGTGCATAATAAATTCACATTTCTTTGGCCAGATCTCATCAGAAAGATGTGGTATAAACTTCAGATTTCACAGAAAGAGCAAAGCTTTTCTGTGCTGCTATGCGAACCTGGAAATGTGGTTTGGATTTGTCAGAACTCAAAAAAATATTTGATGACATATGGGAGTTCTAATATTAGACTTGGTCTCCTTAGTTACATACCTACTCTAGACTGACAGAGAGCAAAAAAGGAAGAGCAATCTGACTAACAAATAGAACAAAGTAAAAAGTGTGATCCATTTATGAGTAGTATTAGGATATGGCAACTTTCGTACTCTTCTGATTAACCTTAAAAGCTATGCGGAACAAGATGAATGGAAAAATGACCCCTGTAGGATGTCACATGTAAATCTACAGCTGGAGGAATAAACAGTTCAGCACTTTTCTAATAGTTTTAGTGTTCAGTATTGCTTCGTTAGATTTCCTTGATATTCAGAAATTTGGGCTATTCGATAAATATTGTAAAGAAAAAAAAAAAAAAAGACCCATGAAATTTAATGTAATCACAAGCCCTGTTAGGTCCTGAGAAAGAAGGAAGCACATGTCTCTCCCAGGTACATTTCTAACCACAGCATGTTTTACTCTCACGTTATGTTGACAAACCCTTTTATTTCAGCAATAAGTATGTATTAACATATAGGATGAGTTTCCCAACTGTGAAGTGTGAATATATCAGAAAAGACAATCTGGAATGCTGAGATTTTCTGTTTGTGTTCAAAGCCAAAAACTAAAGGGCCTTGTTCACCTATATAATGTGCTGAGCTTCGGAATTTCTACCACAAAGATTAAAACTGATTAGAAATACAGCTGGTGGCTGAAGAAGAAAAAGGAAATAATCAAGACTGAAAACAACATGATTGTTCTTGCTAGAGTGTTTCTGACTTTACCTAAGTGTGCAAGAGTTGCTATATTCATTTCAGACTAGAAAAAAATGCTTTGTA
The DNA here is from genome assembly GCA_013396935.1 of Baryphthengus martii. Classification (NCBI taxonomy): domain Eukaryota; kingdom Metazoa; phylum Chordata; class Aves; order Coraciiformes; family Momotidae; genus Baryphthengus; species Baryphthengus martii. The sequence goes on from VWZK01009394.1 coordinate 53,637, forward strand.
TCTGCTATTATGTGATATTATATGTGGCATAATACCCACATCTGTAAAAGCACTGTTAAGAAAAAATTTGTGAGGCAAGCTATATTAGTGTAGATATGGAGCTATTCTTATGCAACTCTACTCCTTTGGGAACCAAACAACCACCTTTCACGCCAATTTGTTCTGCATCAAGTGGAAGTGCCAACTCAGGTCAGCTCCCTGCCTGTGTTCCATTATAGGTTCTAAATGTGCCTCAAGTCACTACCAAACCTTTCAAGGTTTTACTCAATGTCATCAAAAAACTTTCCTGTTAGCAGTTTATTTAAATTGCTAGGATGGAAGATTTGCTTTGAAAACTTGTTCCATTAGTTCCAGCTTGTCAAAAATATTGAATGTTTGAATATATGCAAGTCCATACATAGCCCAGGACTATTCCTGTTATTTGTAACACCCAACAGAATATTAATACATCTGAAGCCAAAAGGCTGACTACAGACATAATTTTGTTTCTACTGCAAAAACTCTCTGATTAAAAAAAAAAAAAAAAAAAAAAAAGAAAATAAGAGATTGAAATACTATTTTTTCCCCTTTGGTGACCACTTACAGGCAGAGCTACAGTCATTGCTCAGTCAAAATCTTTGTTGGCTTCAGATGGCAGGACTGAGCCAAATATATGGGCCAAATGGCCAAAGCCTTTACACAGTTCTGCAGTAGACCTTTTCTTTCTGTTTTAAAGGTTAATCCAGATCACAGTTGAAACTGAACATGTTATACAAAGGGGCTTATGTGGATTTGACTTAGAGTTACTACAATACTGAGAGTAATGCACATTATAGCAAAATAAGTGCCAGTACTTTGATTAGTCTTTCCTAGTCTGCTCTCTGGGGATGTGTGGAGTAGTGTTGTGAGCTTATGAATATAAAAGCTGTCTGAACATAAATTCAAAGTACTTTAAGAAAAAGCAGTTTAATTATGGCACAGTATATAATATAATGATCCTCTTAGCTAGAGTATAATAAGATAAACTTTAATCATAATCAAAGTTGTACTTGTGGGTGCATTTACAGGACATTTTTTGCCACAATATTATGCAAAGTTGTGAATTTATTTCTCTATGTGCATGTCATTTGAATAAGGTAAGGAAAACGGCCCTATGTACTGAACAAGATCATCTTATTCATCTAAGCTACGTTGTGCTAAAAGCTCTCTTAAGGCACCTTTGGTGTGATGTACACTGGCCCTCAAAATTAAATGTGTTCTTAGTAGTTTTTACAACTCTGTAGTCAGGATTACAAAACAATGTATTTTTATTAGGTTTGTTAGAAACTTTTCAAGCAATGGAGTTGCAAAACTGATTACTGTATAAGATTTGTAATTTTTCTAGCCTTTCTTTTCGTTTGTCTCTTTTTCACAAAAAGGATGGTACTTAAACATGCAAACTTATTTTAGATGTTTGTAGTATTTTTGAATGATACTTGATAACCAAAGCTATTTTATTAACTATCTAAATATGTGTTTGTGCATCTGTCCAACACACTTGTGAAAAAGTGTCTATAGACATGAAAGTTATTTTGATGCAATGATTTCAAAGCTATGGCCTTGCCAGAATGGCTCTAATGCTAGCAAGACAGAACAGACTGATGATATTAAAAGCTAATAACTGAATATGTAAGGTATTTGAACATTTACAATAATTTGTGGTTGTGGTTAAGACTTGATTTTAAGTATTTGCTTGTCTTTCCTTAATTCATGTTGTAGTATTGTAGTTGGTAGTCTTTTCATTGTTCTGATTCTCTCACCTATATATTTTTAATGTAGTTTTTATACTATCGGTAACTCTTAACTAGACAAAATCATCTTCCTTTATTACATCATCAATGGGACAGATGTTCAAGTGATCTGAATTGTGATCGCTTCTATTTTTTATTGCATTTCATTGTGTCTAAAAGATTGAGCAATGATCAGGGTAGAGATTCAGGTATGTATGTTTTTGTCTTAGCTGGGATGGGGTTTCTTCACAGCAACTAGTATGGGGCTATGTTTTGGATTTGTGATGAAAACTGTGTTGATAACACAATGATGTTTTAGTTACTGCTGAACAGTGCTCGCAACATAAAACTAGAGGAAGAAGAAGGAAGTGGGGAATATTTGAAGTGATGGTGGTCTTTCTGTTCAAGTAACTGTTAGGCATGATGCAGCTCTGTTTTCCTGGAGATGGCTGAACACCTGCCTGGCAATGGGAAGTAGTGAACGACTCCCTTGTTTTGCTTTGCTTATGTGCACAGCTTTTGCTTTACCTATTAAACTGTCTTTACCTCAATATACAAGTTTTCTCACTTTTACCCTTCCAATTCTGTCCCCTATTTCGCTGTGAGGGAGTGAGCAAGTGGCTATGTGGTGCTTAGCTGCTGGCTGAGGTTAAATCATGACAATGTGTTACTCTTTTTTCCGGTACACCATGGATATGCCAGAACTTAAAAGGTTTGTTCCATTTGATTGAAAAGAGAGATGATATTCAACTGTTCCAGGTATCTCTCAGTCCTACCAGATTTTCATAAAGTACGTTGAAAATATTTTGTCTGTATACAGTCAAAAGAATGACTGAGTCAAGAATCGAAATACTGAGGTCACATAAATTTCTGGTATGCCATAGCTGCTATCCAGCGTGCACAGCTGATTTCTTGCCATGGAAAAGTAACAGTGGTAGGACATAGACAAGGGGCCTGAATGATTAGAGCACTTAGAAGTGCACTTAGAAGAATCCAAATCAAGTGAGTCCAAATCTGATCAGAGAGAGGTGATTTTGGGGCTGAGGTGTCAACAATGAGGTTGAAAGAAGCTCTGAGTTGAGAGCTCTGTGCTCCACAGATCATCAATCCAGGGGCTCACTGAGCCTCCTGGGGCACCTCCTCTGCTTCCTGACATTTCAATAACAGGACAACTCCAGGGGGAACCCAGGAAGGATGCCAATGAATTTCTGTCTTGTTTTCAACAAAACCAAACTGAAACCTATATGTTTTTAATGGAACATTTCCAATCTGTAACTGGTACACTTGACAAAAATATCTCACCAGATTTAGTTATGATTTACAATAACATCATAACAGCTAGATAAAAGCACCATAAGTTTATTATATATTTTTCTCAGTGCTTAAAGGGAGTGGGTGACATGTGTAGCATTCTGATTTTTCTATATTTGGTGCCGAATTAACTAAAGAGAAATAATTTTTTAAAAATAATTTTGTTTTTTTTCTGAAAACAGAATACACTTCATATGATATATTTTCAAAGATAAGATGCATTTTTTAAATTTTTAGAAATAAATACAGAGAAGTATCCTTAAGCATAGGGAAGGAAAACTATTGCCAGTCAAATTAAGCTGTCTATGCTGTTATTTAAAATGATTCACCTAAGTCTCACTTGTTCTTGTTTGGTAAACATCCAAATAGTTAATCATTTCAAAGGAATGATACAAATATATCAGTTGAATGCAAGCTTATATTGATTATTTATTTCAATTGTTTAGCATAGGCATCCTTTCTCTTGGTTTGCAGTATGAATTCTTTAAGTTGTTTTCTATGAATGAATTTTAAAACATTGTCTCATAAATCTGTAAGATCTAAATGCGACAGTATAGCTTACTTTGGTATGAAGTACAGTATTAAACTAACATAAGCAAGGATTAAAATACCATCTTTCTCTGGCAAAACACACAGAGATCAATTCACTGCTGATACAAAATGAATTTCACTGACTTATAGTTGTTTCACCTAAGAAAGGAATTTAGTCATGGACTTCACTGAAGGTAAGGTTAAAGATAAATTAATTCTTCAAGCTGTTAGTCGTGTATTTTCAAGTCCATTCCATGGAAGTATGTACAAGTCCTGTTTTGATGTTTCTCACTGGAGAAACCAGCTGATATGCACAAAAAAGTCCCCACTTATGCATGTCATTTATATAGGCTGTGAGCTTGAACTTTAGTTCAAGTCAGCTGTGCAATGACTTGGCAGTAAAGATAGAAACAGGACTGATGAACTTTGACAGTGGTTTAAACCAAATTTTAATAATGTATTAATGAGTCTAGCCAAGTGATAATATCACATACTATCTGCTCATAAACTGTGGAAAAATAGAAGATACTTTCACAGGTCTTGTTTGCTAATAAAAAGGCAGAAACTTTGTTTATATTACCTGTAAGATAAAATGAAAATGCCTGCACATTGTTTACATTACACTTCAGATTTAAAAATAAAAATAAAATTGTCTTTACTTCTCATTACTTATTTAAATTTTCAATTTAAAGAACACTTTTGCTGTCCTAAAATTATTCACAGAGTACATAATTAACAGTTTTCTCTAACTTTCATCATATTACCAGTCACATTATTTGATATCTGAAGTCATCATTCATCTAATGTTGTTTATGCTTACAGAATCTCCATATTTGTATAATTAACCTATTTTGTATCCCATCTCTGTTGTGTAACTGAACACTTTGATGGGAAACAGGTCATATTTGGGATATTCCGTATAAGTCTTTCAAAAGCATAGGTTAGGATTGGAGATATTTTATGGTTATAAGTACCAATAGTTACAGCCTTCTTGTTGAATTGCTCTAAATATCTAAATTTACCTCTTCATACTTCATGAAAAATTTAATTGCAACAATGAATAAATAAATGAGCTGTGAAGATATAACATCTGTCAAACATACAATATCTCTGCAAAGCCAGAAATACTTTCACTGTTATATATACAAGTTAAGTATAAAAATGCTACACTTCTTAACAGGAATGCATATACAACAGTCATATTATTACTGTGGGTAGCATCCAGTGTGGGAAAATTAACTTTTCCCCCTAGTACGCTAATATCTAAGACATAGGAGATTATAGCAAAAGGAGATGTAAATAAATTCAGTGACTTCATCTGCCTGTCAATTATTCCTACCTTTTTTAAATGACCTTTTTTCCTGAGGTAAATTTAAATTGTATTTTTGGTTGAAATTTGCTATTCTTCTGTAACTCTTTCTCTGTAAGTACAAGCAGAGGCCTCACTGCAGAGTAGTAAGCTGCGTGTTCCTGAAGCAACCTGGGACAGAAGCTGGGTGCTGAGAAGGAAATGCATTGCTGCCAGATCCAGACTGATGGAATACAAGGAAAAAAGGCTTTTAGGCATTTTTAGGGAAAGGAAACAAAGAGAAAGGAAACAGGACTGATGAAGCACAGAGTCCAAAGAGAAGAAAAATGTTTCTGTAGGAGTGACCCTTGCCTTTATGCTCACAAAGCTAGGTAAAACAGCAGGGGCCTCTTGAAGGGAAGACATTCAGGACCTAGACAAAATTTAACTGCAGTCAACAGAAAAAAATAATAATAAAAAAAATTACGATCATTCTTATATGTGGAAGAGGGATTGTATTTGTGTGCGGCTTGCATTACAGAGGCCCTCCCTATTGGCAAGAGCCATGGCAGAATAGGAATGGCTTTGTAGAGCAAAACAGTGCTGAAGGCCTCATGGCTAAACTCACAAGCATGTCACTGGGGTTTTCTTCAGAGTAGCTCTATTTTGGCTCTATGTCAAATGCTCATTCCTGTTCCAAACTAAAATTCTCTCATAAGCGTACCCAGAGAAACCCCTAGAAATGGTGCAGTATATTATATCAAATCAGATATGATTTACTGAAAGGACGCTAGCAGGAAATATTGATGATGCAAACTCGATCTAAGCTTGAGATAAGAATCATTTAAAAATGTATTGAAAAAAAAATAAAAATTATTTAAAAAGAAACAAATGATCTTTGAAGGATGTGAATGAAGAAAAAATAACAAACCAAGAACAAAAAAAGCAACCCCTAAGCAATCAAAGCAATCAACCAAATCCCAGGTAATCAGGAAAAACCTCAGCAGACTCCCATATGGGCTATAAATTTACTTATTGATTAGAGATGCTGCTGCACTGTAGAATGGGTGTGTCAGTGTTTCCCTTTTTATATTCCTGCTTTTATATATACACACTTGCAGAGACAATGGAAAAAAAGTAACTCAAAAATGAAATCATGACAGAGCCAATGTTATAGGAAAATCTAAGAACAATTATTATAATTATTATGAGACAAAGCAGTAGTATAATCTACCTAGTTAACTGTTCTCTTTTTTCTTTGGTTTTATTATCTTAATATAAAATGTAACATATTGCTATAGATACAAAGATATTGCTCATCCTAACATTTACATTTAGCCAAAAGTTTTGATGAGGGAATTATGCTTAATTTCTGTCGATGTTCACTACTCTAGGTCCTGCATATTATCATTCCTCCATCCACCTTGATCAAGATAAATAATTTCTATCATTAATTACCTTCTTTTATACTATGTAGACTAATTCTTATAAGCAAACATAATTATTCTGAAATTTATACCCAAGACATAACAACGGCTCTTGATAAAAAAAAAAAAAAACACAACAAAAAACAAACCACAAACTGAAAACAAAGGTAAAAAGTGGACAGGAGAGCTAACAAGAAAATTCAGATTACGTTTATGAAAACAACTGCTAGGAGCCATGCATCTCAATAGCTCTCAAACTTTGAAATACTAACACTGTAAAGCCAGACCATTTAAATGTCTGTATAATATAGTACTGTTTTCTTCTGGAAGATGCAGGGCATTTTTGTACATCAGTAGACGATCACTAGGGGGCTGAGGGGAGTATGCTGAACTGCAGTCTCCAGGGATCTGGTATCTGTAACTGCCATGCTAAAACTGAACTGCATATAAATCCCATCTGCATTTGAGGTAGGCTGTATCAAAGCTCATATAGAAAAATCCCAGAAATCCTATAAAAATCCCTATAGGTAGTATTTTCCCTTGAAGTCATGTGACACAGGAAGGTGATAACAGCTAGAAATGGCATGATCACAAAGCTGAAGTACTTTCAAAACATGTCAGCACTGGAGAGTGATGAGCACTGTTGGATTACTGTCCCACAGTTCCTCTCTGGGATTATCATTAGCCAGAGCTGGCCATGTGGATGACTCACCGTCATGCAACACAGGCAGCTTGGTGGGTTTTGAAGCACCCTTGGGGGCACACTTCACAAAAGGATATAGAAAAGCACTGTTAAACAGCTGAGGAACGTATGTAGTTATCTTTGCAAGAAGGTAACTCTTTTTGAACAGAAGCAGATTATAACTGCATTAAAAAATCATTTAACAATAAACTCCAGCCATATGAAAGAGATTTTGCTGTTTTAACTCTGTCAGTATAGCTAAAGTTACTTTATTTCTGCAGAAGTAGGATTTTAGGAGACGACAGAATTTGGTATCAGGAAAGTATTACTGTTCCTATTTGCATTTAAAGAATGGAGAAGTGAGAGTGGAACTGATTTTCCAAGGCCACATGCAAAGATAATGACAGAGTACAGAATGAATCCAGGTGTCTCTCTACCAAGTTCACTGATCTAAATTACTATTTTTTGTGCATTTTACCATATAAGTCATACTGTGTGGTCATCTATACCGCTCTGTTCAAAAATGATGAAAGCTTAACTGCTAAAACTGCTGATTTTTTTTTGAAGGCAATTTATAACATACATGGGTTTGACCATATTTGTCATTTTTGCTTGACTTCAGCTATATTAATAAATCAAATTTGAAAATGAGACTAAACAGCTAATTTTACTTCAGGAGTCTATTTGAAAGAACGTGAAGTTCAGAGTGTTTTCAGTTTTGACATCAGGCTCCTTATTTCTTTGATGGGCAATTGCATAGTTTTAGACTCGAGTCAGTTTTTAAACTTGAGTAATTTTTTTAACTATCAACTCCTGCTTTCCAAGATTTATTTCTCCGTAAAATGACTTGGATTATTCAGTTGATTTGTACATTATTGCTGTGTAAGATGGAATTTCCCAAGGACTGGGGTTATTTTAAAGTGTAAAGCTTTATTTGGATTAGTGGTGAGTGACATTTTGTTATCTCTTTGTGTTTTCAACTGGAATAACTTCAATGAAAAGACAATGAAGACTTTTATTATTTGTGGATATGCTGTTACTATGGATTCTGGGTTCATTTACTAACTTTGGCCTATGACATTTGAAAATCCTTGACAGAGGTACATTTGGTAAGATGGGGAGCTGTAGTAAATCTTCATTATGGTGTTCTGGTAAAGTTTAATTTTCTGAGGTAAAGTTCTTCTGCTTCCCACTCAATTTTGCTCCATTAAGCTAGGTTTTCTAGAATTCATATTGGCAATCCCTGGTGTTGTTTCTACATATTCCCTTGCTTGTTCCTGCAAGATTACCATATCATTTGCACACCTATTTGGTGGATTCATGAAACTAAATCTGATTGTCTAAATCTGACAACTTAGAATCCCCACATAGTAAATACAATTTATAACACAATCCAGCTGACACATAGTAGGCATTTACTTGGAACAAATTAAGTGTTTTCTAGAAGTATTTGTTTGGTTTTTTTTGCCATTCAATGTAACAACATCAGGTGACTACCACATATGCATCTTCAACTGAGGTGATATCATCATTTAGTCAGGTAAGCTCCACTCTATCAATTTTATTTCAAAATATGATGAAGAAAAATTTACAAAGAAATTGAGCTTCAAATCTTCATTCTTCAACAAGCTACTTGAACTGTTATATTTACAAAATTACCTACTTAAGCTAATTAATTGTGTTCTAATTATTGCATCTGTAGAAAGGAAAAACAATGTTCAAAGTAAAGAAACATCAATATGAATTCATTATGATAAAATTACAGTGTCCTTCAGAGATGATTCACTGTTTGAATGAAGTTGAAACACCACAGAAATGTTCATGGTAAGATCTCCTCATTAATCTCTTCTAAAAAGAAAACTTCTGATATCCAATCATATTATGTGGGTTCTTTTCACAGCTTTAAAATTATAATAAAATAGAAAAGTGTAACCTTCAAAGTGTAGGTCACTTGAAAACTAAAATGACAAAAGATTCAAATCTATTAATGCCTTCTACATGACCCATCATTTGAAAGCAATATAAATCAATGATATGCATATTTTTATGTATTTTACCTATTGGCTTACTGTATGTCTTTGTTGCTGTTTTTTTTCTTTCACTTAGAAACTGACTTTGTATACAGATATAGATAACATTCAATAAGTAGTATGACCCAGCATTTAAACTACTGTTATTGACTCAATTTTCTTATACAGTTCTAGCTTCAGGTTTATTAGTACTTCTTGATTTCTTTTCACGGTATATTTTATTATTTGTTTTCCCTTGTTTTTTTTTTTTAGCTCTTTAATGACGTGTGTCTGGATCAACATCTTTCAATCACAGAAGCAATTTTATGAAATCAACAAGAAATTGCAATGACAAAGGGACGATATGCCCTGTTCCTCCTCCTCCACTTTTTTCCTGTTCTTCCACTTACTGATTACAATTGAAAGATGTTCATTGGCTATTTCATGTTAGTAGTATTATTGCTTTTTTCCTTCATTTTACGAATGTCTGTGAAGGGAGCTGATGCTTGAGACACCTCCAATTATTGCTTACATCTGTGCCAAGAAGAAAAGCCAGGACAGCACCAATTCTTTAGCTATAAATCCTATGGCTTTGCATGACAAAAGCTAAGCAGTGCAGCAGTCACAAAACTGCCTTTTGGAGAGGTGAGGGGTAGGGTGGGGAGAGGACGGGAGGGGAGGTTCTGGGGATAACTCATTGCAGCCTTTTCAGTAGTTAAAGGGGATTTATAAAAAAGACGGAGGGAGATTTTTTACCAAGCCTGTAGTGACAAAACAAGGGAAAATTGATTTAAGCTGAAATACAATAGATTTAGGTTGGGCATAAAGAATATTTTTTTTTTTTACAATGAGGTCAGTGAGACACTGAAACAAGATGCCCAGAGAAGTTTCAGATGCCCCATCACTGAAAGCGTTCAAAGTCAAGATGGCTAGGACTTTGAGGAGCCTCACCTGGTGAAATATGTCGAACTTGATGTTCTGTGAAGGTGCCTTCCAATCCAAACTATCCTATGATTATATGATTACTGTTGCTCTATTTCATAGTTTAATTCAATTGAGTATTTTAGTCTTTGTTGTTATTTCAAGCGTAGTTTCATAGCATTGTAGAATCATAGAATCATCAAATGTTAGGGGTTGGAAGTGACCTCTAGAGATCATCTAGTCCAATCCCCCTGCCAGAGCAGAATCACCTAGGGCAGGCCACACAGGAACGCATCCAGGTGGGTCCTTGTCCAGTCCTTTTTGGTTTTAATTTCTTTGTTGGCAAGATTCCTGTTTATATTTCCTGCTTCTGTTTTATATGAGTTAGCAAAGCAATGAGTACTTTAGCATTTTAGTCAGTATTTCAGATCACTGGATCAAGACAAACAACTATGTCTTACTGAGATCTCAGCATAGTACTTTGGGCACAGGACAGTGGTAAAACAGTTACAGTGCTACTGAACTAGAACTCCTTCCAGCACCTTGGGTAAATCTGCACTCATGCAAGAAAATATGCCTTATGATTATTTGCACGGAGAAGTCAAGATCCTTTACATGGTCACTTTCTAGATTTCTGATCCCTGACTCTGATTTTCCTGGTGAGATAGAAGAAAGAATGTGAAGAGGTTTTCGAGGAAGTAAATTAACAGGTATTATTATCTTGCTTTTCGCATTTCAAGCAGATTCATAGACTGCCAGAAAGATCAGTCAGCACCATTTTGTATTCTTCTCTTTATTCTGTTTTATCCTCATAGAAGAAAGAAGACCTGCAATTTAGATTATTAATAGTTTAGAATGGAAAACAGGTTTCAGAATACAGTTCCCAGTACACCTTTTTTTCCCTTCAGTCTTAAAATCTCCATATCTTCCATCTCAAAGGGTCAGTAATTATTCCAATTCATATTTCTCCATCTACTCAAGGGACCGTGAAGTTAACACAATAGTGCCTCAGATGAGTAGTCAGTTGATTAGCCATGTGATCACCACACTTTAACCCTCAGTGCTATCCCAGAAAGATATCTACCCATAATATTCTCTGTTAAAGGTCCCAGTAACAGCAATCATTGTCTTCATGTGCTGGAAAATAATATTTTGATATAATTTCATTAACATCTAGACTTTCTTTTGACATGTGATTTTTTGTTATTTCCCATATTCTCATCGTTTCCTCTTCCTTAAGGCTTATCACAGATTTGTTGATATTTCAGAAGAGGTAATAACCTCTTAGAATCCTGCCTCTGTTCTCCTAATCTCTTCTGTCATTTTTAATTCCTGAGACTACTTCTGCTGTCCTTAAATCCCCTTGCTTCAACAGAGTTTCCACTGAGACCTCTCCAGGTGTTCTCTGATTTCAGATACAAAATGTCTATTTCTTCCTTTATCATCTAGTGCTGTCAATTCAAACATCAAATTCACAACTTTATCAAAATCTGGGCTTTGTACTGTGTCTGATTTTTAAGGCTGACACGTTTACTTTGGGTTGTGGGGGCAAAGACAATATAAATAATATAAAATCATACTAGGGATGCCAGGGATTGAAATCTGACTCTAGAACTAAAGTCAACTTAGAAAAGAAACAAAAAAATCTTGCATTTCATTTTATAGACTCAGTTATGTAGGAAAAATCTCTACTGTACATTGAGGGGAAGGAGTGAAGGGTGGAATTTATCTGAAACAAGTGTTTCTCAAACTATTTAATTGAGTGGAAGATCCAAGAGCCTGTCAAAGTAGTTTTAGTCAGAAATTTTCAGCTAGGCCTAATAATTAGCTACCAAAGTAGTGTAGTCTCCCTCATTAGAAGTTTTATGCTGAAGACTGGACACCTCCATTAAGCCTGACTGATGCTGCTAACTCACACAGGTGAAAGTAGGAGTGTTTCGCTGAATTCCTTCTGTTATGGAAGCAGTCAGGCTAATTACATAAAAGTCATTTAGCCTTGAAATCTGCTGAAATTATTTTCTTTATGCTATTTGGATTAGATCTATGCTGTTATATTCTTTGTTTCAACTTTTCTTTGTCTCACTGCTCTGGAGATTTGAATTAGACCTACTTTTAAAATACTATAAAGTTTAGTGGGTTCACTTGTCAGAAGGGTAAGTGTTTTCAGCTGCTTACTTCAGCCATCTATGCAGAAGCAGGAGCATGATGACATCTCTCACTGATGATCTGTCACTATCCAGAAACTGCCATCAAGACAGGCCTGACTGATATAACTTTCTTAAAAGTATGAAAATTGATAAAAGGCACCTTTTGGAAACATTTCGTAACATTAACTGGCTTGACTTTTCTTACAAAATAAAAATAATTATCTTTGGCTTTGTTCATATAAACAACATAGGATCCTATGTAATCTAAGAATAAAGAGGCTTAAATCATATATCAGAAGAGACAGAGTAATGATTGACTTAGCTCTCATAAGCCGAAAGAAAAAATGATTGTGAAGAAATAATTTATGATGAAAATTAATTGGTGTAATGGTTCTTCTCAGGGAAACTGTAATGAGAAAACAAGAATCATACAAATTAACAAAAAAGTCCATAAAAATTGTTACACAGTATAATTAAATATAGACTGTAAACTTTATATCAAAGGACACTTTTAAGAGCTGTCTGGTTTATCCTCATGCTGGTATCATTGCCCTAGTATCAAACAGTTCTTCAATGGATAAAATAATCTCTCAACTGTTCTTTCTAAAGGAGATAGAGATTCCTGCCTCTTCCTTGTCTCTCGAAAGTGGGAATTTGACTACACGGTGAATATAGTATGTGGACAGAAAAGAGTTAAAGTAGAAGAAACTAATTAATTTCTGTCCTGTGTGAATTTTGATAAGTCGTCCTGGAGGTATGCTGAAATAATCAATGACTCTTTGGGCAAACAATGCTGCTAAAGAATTCACATGTTCATTGAAAAGGCTGTCACTAATTCTCCAGCATGAATAATTATAGATATGCAGAAATCGTGCACCAGATAACTACCATAACCACCAGTTTTTGCCTCTAAAAATCATAATAATGTTGTTGCAGAAAGAATATGACTTTTATTCAGCATTGATTATATGAATTAAGAGCAGTGTGAACTATCACCCTTTACCTACAGGATGCTACATTCTCCCTCTTAGTACACTCAACAATTCTCAGTATTGCTCTCTTCCTGCTTTCTGTTCATCCAAAAGAAGTATGATAAATAGAAATCAGAAATTCAATATACAATGTGATGTATAGTTCAGAAACTAACATACATAGCTAATTTAAGTGAAGAATGACTCCCAGGAAACACTACAACAGTATTTTTCATATACCAGACTTTCAGTTCTTAGGAGTATTTTATTTTAATAACAAGACAAAGGCAAACACTTCCCATTATTCTAATTATTTCTTATGTGGGTAGAATATAGCTTCCTACTAGAAGCTGCTTAGGAATAAGATGTTCAATCTCCCCCCCGTTTTGGATGTTTGGAGGAGGGGGAAACCAAATGTCAAAACCCCCAGGTCCCATGGAAAAACAATGAAGTTCCTGATAAGATTAGTGGAAAATACCAGCCTAGTTCTGACCAAAGTCAATTATCTTATGACCCTACAAATATTGATACTAAGAAAGGCCCGTTGGAGCTCTTCGGGATCTCAACAAGTCAAGTCTCGTACCTCCCTCTGAGATGGAACTTCCCCTGAGCTGGGATGCCTCTCAGGTTCAAGGCTCGTCTGCTGGTAAGACCGACAAGAGGACCACCTGCGACAGCGTCAACAAAGGGAAATACCGTCTGCGACAGTGCCAACAAAGGGAAATGTAAGTGCCCGTAACGTCCAAGACTTAGATTAAGTTATTTAGAGATTATAAAATTATCTAAGTTTATAATGATGTGTCAAATCATATCATCTTGTCTACACACTAGCCTCTATAACCGTATAGAGCTCTGTATGTGTATGTGTGGGCGCCTGTGTGTATGTACAATCTCTTTAATTTAGTAATTTGGTTAAGCTTTGTAAAAAGATAATACACTTACCCTATCAGTTATTCCAATTAACATTTGACATATTAATGAACAAATGCCATCACCAAAATTATTATTTTGCACCTAGCATAATCCCAAATTTCAGCATCTTTCTTTCTCTCTCCTTTCCCCACATCCTTAGACATAAACCATTGACCAGGTCTGGTTCTAGGGGTAGATCTGACCTTATTCTCTGAGGAAGTTCAGAGGAAAAGGAGATGTATTCTGAACCTTGTGACTGAATGGGAGGGCTTCCCTTTGTCCAAATTTGTTGTCCAGGTCTATGGTTGGATCTAGCCACACCTAGACTCCTCTCTGAAGGAGTTTAGAAAGCAAGGGGTCCAGTCTGAACCTTGGAAACTAAACGAGAGGACATTTTCCATTCCTTTCTGCGTATCACAGACAAACAGTTGTCAAACAGGAGGGTCTTCCCTTTCTCTTTTCCCTTTTTTTCTAACATTTGCACACACACCCCCATACACTTAGACACAAACCATTGTCAAATTGAAGGGCTACCCTTTCCCCTTTCCCAGTCATAATCTCCATAAAGATCACCTATCCCAATCTAAAAATCATCTTACTATATAATCGTATTATTTTTGATTGTATATCTATAAACTTACTTACTCATTTTTAATCAATTACCTTGTAATAAGTAATGTAATGACCTTGCCATCAATCGAACCTTAATCAACCTTTTGACTTTTATTAACAAAACAAATTAATAAATTGTATTGCTGCTTTTACCTGAGCGAAGTGTATTTCATTCACTTTTGTGGCATATAGAGCCTTGGTCAAAGCTCTGCAACAAAAGGGGAAAAGTATCTCTTATATGTTCCTTTTGCCCCCATGGCACTAACACATTCCACTCTTCACACAAGCCTGTATCATTAAACCTCTTTACTTGAAGGTATATCTTTGCTTCTGTGCCTCCAGATTATAGTTTTGTTCTCAATAAGATTGAATATCTAAAGATACCTTAGTCTTCACTCAAAATGAGGAAAGGAATCTCTAATTGCTTTATCTATTTAATTTTCTTTGCAGTGAGATTTCTTTCCAACAACGTGAACAATCAGAACTATAAAGGGTATGCCAGATAAGAATATGTATGTTACGAATTCTTTTCCTTCTTTTGTATACATATAAGTATATAGGTATAGTTAAACTATATAATGGGACTCCAAGATTGAGTCAATTCAGCTACTAAAGCTGGAGACAATTTAATGCTGTTTCAAATAGAATCTCCTTGAATATGTCAAACTCTTCAGGAAGTTCATTGAATCTCATCATACCCTAGGCATCTGTTTATCTCACATCTCTAATGGACCTGATCTAACCCCCAATTTATTGTAAGCATACTTCACAGAGAAGCAAACATGATACTTGTAAAACATTGCAGCATTTTTTATTTTACAGAGAAGGAAAAGTGTTGTACCTCTGACATTACTTTATACAATAAATCATTGATTAGAGAACCTCACAGTGAAATTCAGTTAAAAGTGCTCTTTAGCCAGAGGAAGACTCCTAGAGTTTGTCTCTCCACATCTCCATCTCCACAAAGTTTTATAGAAAGATGAAATCAGATCAATTTGTACCATCAAGAAAAAGTTTCAAAGTTAGGTACTGGATGGAATAAAGTCACCTCCCTGCAGCGCTGTATAAGAACCTAGATCGTCTTCTCACTCTCAAAACATGAAAAATAAAACAAAAATTGCTTCCTTCAGGTTATATGTCTTTAAATATTAAAACTGGTCTTTAAGCATTTCTATTTCATGGGACAGACAGTTGAAGAAAGCTGTCTAGCAGGCGCAATGCAGAGGGCTACATCAATTTGAAGTATTTGTTGGCAACTGTAGGTCAATATCCACACTTTGCTCTGTGGCTCTATTCCTTGACAATTCTGCTACTAAATTGACTATATTCATACAACAAACATCACCTAGTCAAGAAGCAACATCATACATTATTACAGTAACTGCAAATTCACTATACTGTTCATTTCTACTGATCAAATGCAGTAAATCAAAATTACCCTTAATCTTCCCTCCTCTGGTCAGTGGTTTCTCTCATACACAAAATTCAGCTATAGTATGCATAAAAATTCTGTCTTAACACTTAAACTGTTGCAATATTCCAGGCAAATTCTTAATGAGATTTTCTGTTTGCCCAGTGTATTATCTCAGTCTCCACTTGAGACTTCATACTAGTGCTGATGTGAAAAATCTAGAATTTAAAAAAAA
>VWZK01009395.1:0-33937 GCA_013396935.1 Baryphthengus martii
TTGGACTCTCTCCAGTATCTCCCTGTCCCCCTTGAACTGTGGAGCCCAGAACTGGACCAAATAATCCAGAGGTGGCCTCGCTGGGGCAGAGCAGAGGGGTAGGAGAACCTCCCTCGCCCTGCTGCCCACACTCTTTTTCATGCTCCCCAAGAGATCATTGGCCTTCTTGGCCCCAAGGGCCCATTGCTGTCTCGTGGAGAATTTGTCCACTAGGACTTCAAGATCTTGTCCACAGAGCTGCTTCCCGGCAGGTCGTCTCTCCCCTGTACTGGTGCAGGGGGTTGTTCCTCCCCAGGTGCAGGACTCTGCACTTGCCCTTGTTGAACTCCATGAGGTTCCCCTTTGCCCAGCTCTCCAGCCTGTCCAGATCCCACTGAATGGCAGCACAGCTCTGGTGCATCAGCCACTCCTCCCAGTTTCGCATCATCCGTGAACTTCTACTGAAGTAAATTGGAACCGAGCTGAGCCTCCTGTGTCTGTGGAAGGGCAGACCCCGACGCCAGTGCAGCCCGTGGGACTCTGGGTGGCACGGGCTGGTTTCCATGAGGAACGCCTTCAAATATCCCGACAGCGAACTCGTTCGCCAGCTGTTGGAGTGTTTTCCTCTGACATCAGCTGGGAAGCAATTATGCAGGAATAAAAACTTCTCGAGATGCTTTCAAGGAAATATTGACCGCTGACGGTTTAATTAAGGCGCGTTGAAGGAGAAACGTTCGAGTCGACAGTGTGGACAACGGCAAAGCAGGTTGAGGTTCCAAACAGGAGGCTTGTTTACCGTCCTCCTAATAACACATCCAGCCTGTACCCTTGACGGAAGTGTCAGTTTAAACTCGCTCTGGCCGTTGATTTCTCCCCCTCCCCTTTGTCTTAAAAGTAATAATAAAAAAACTTGAAGGACAGGCAATTTAAATTTCAGCTTAGCCCATCATTTGCATCCGTAAACAAACCGTATCTGTGCAGGCAAGCGGAGCGCTCGCGGAGCAGCCCCTCTTGCGTGTACCCATCTCTTTACGGGTGCCCAGGTAATTCTGTAGGGCTGGAGGATCACCGACGTGGCTTTACAGCCTGGCATTTCTCCATCCTTGCTGCCAAGATGAGAGGTAAATATGTTGTATAGATTGCTGGAGAGGGAGGAACAGACTGAGCTGCTTGTGGGTGTTACTTTATGCGGGTCTGTCAAAGGTCGGAACTGGGCTGCTCACTAGACGATGACCGATGCTCTCTATTAACTCTCTCTATTAACCCAAAGGGGAAGAGAATGAGTGATAGGACACGAGGAAACGGCCTCAAGTTGCACCGGGGCAGGTTTGGATTGGACAAGAGAGATTAGGGGAGATTTAGACTGGAGAGAAGGAAGGATTTTTTGATTCTGAGGGTGGTGAGAACCTGGCCCAGGTTGCCCCAAGAGGTGGTTGCTGCCCCATCCCTGGAACCATTGCAGGGGAGGTTGAATAAGGTCATCACCAGAAATCTCTTCCACCGCAACTATTTGGAGATTCTGTGAAGTCTTGTGAATTACTGCAAAACATATATTGGATTTTTAAAGTGGACTAAGCTGTAGCTCAAGAAAAGAGAATACTAAATAACTGAACTATCTTTAGAGTTTTTAAGATGCCAAATACGAAGGTTTTCTTGTTCTGATTTTATATATCCTGGAGTGAAAAGCTTTTCCGTGTCCTGACTGATTACTCAGTTCTCTCCAGTTTCCTTGAATGGGAGGAGAGCAACATGACTGGGCTACAGGGCAGGTTAGAAGAATGATGAAATCTAAACTCAACTCTCAACCTATGAGCTCTCAAAAAACAAAGGTGCCATTGGTAGTAGATCAAAGTAATTTCCATGACCCCTTCTCTCTTAGATGCTTTGCATAGGGTAACATCAGCTGGTCTTATATGGAGTAGTAGATGGACTAGATTCCCTGGATTGGTTGGTTGTTTTTTTTGCACAGCATCAAAGAGAATCAATCTCACCACTTGAAAGGCTTGTGCACACGTGACGGGCTCTCTTCAGCGTGAGAGACTTTCCTCTTCGAGTCAGCCATGGAAGTAAGAGGAGTTGACATCATGACTTCCCATCTTCCCAGGCGTGTAATCGTGCGGCGTGTCCGTCGTCTGTGTCGGCTCTTAGTCTGTCTCAGCGGAATGGGTGGGAAAAATAACTTTAAATTAGATGTGTGTCCCTTATCTCGAGCAAATATCGAGCCTCTCTTGGACTCTTTCCTGTATTTCGCTGTCCCTCTTGAACTGAGGAGCCCAGAACTGGACACAACACTCCAGAGGTGGTCTCACCCGGGCAGAGTAGAGGAGGAGGAGAACCCCCCTCAACCTGCTGCCCACGCTCCTCTTAAGTGAGAGTGGCAACTGTACACTCGCCCACCTTGCTGCTTCTGGGTGTCCAAAGATACAGACCTTCTCCAGTAAACCCACTAAAATGGCTAATGAATGCACCCTGACAGCCTTGCTTGGTGAAAGTTAAGAAGGGGAGGTGAAACGTGCGTGCAGGAACGGAAACGCAAAATTTCTCTAAGGCTTGGGCAAGGAACGTTTTTATTTTCATGTTGAGCTGGTTTCAGTGATGGTTAATTAGCCCTGAAGAGCTGTTGAGGAAGTACCTCACAGAATTTGTTCAGTATAATATTCCTGACATCAGTATTTTTGAACTGAAGGAAAAAAAAAGCTTACAATTAATTAGAGTATTAATTCCATAGTACTACCTGGCTGCGTACGCAGATTTTGGTTTTTTTCCTTGAAAAGAAAATCTGGTGAGAGTGAGGAGGTTATTCGAGCACCTTTTATGCTCTTCCTTTTCCAGATTAAAACTGTCTCTAACACATGATAATAGGTGTCCTTAGATCAGTCTGAGATGAGGATGTGTCAGATGAGGTTCAAGATAATTGATGCTGGAAATACTCCTCGAGTGGAAAGACAGACCAGGTTAATGGCTTGAAAATTTGGTCTGTTTGTTGGAATCTGAGCTGGGCCCTGGTAGAAATAGGCCTGGGTGATGGAAAGCACCGAGTTCCTGGCTTATGACATCATTCAGATTCCCTGTTGCAAACGGGAACGCTCCCTTGCTACCAACCGGATGTACCTGAAACCTTCCCTGGCGTGGATGGTTTGGTTTGAGGGAGCTTCTCTGGCAGTTGAGGTGGTTTTGCTACTTTTCTGAAGTGATTTTCTCAGGGTTGTCTTGTAGAAGCAGAAATGGAGCCCTTCACTTGATACCTCTTATTTGAGGAGCAAAAAGTGCAAGGGAAATCTCAACCCGGCGAGTCAGAACGTGCGGGGCTACCGGGAGCACTACAGAAGGCATCTAACCAAGCAGCTCAAGGTCCTCCACCCACACCACTACATTATTTTGTATAATTAGAGCAGAATTAGCAAATTAGATTCTGACAGATTTGTGTCCTCCCTCCCCACACCTCCAGCTCCCTTTCCTTCTCCTTCAGACCTACCGTTCCCCATAGTCTACCAGGTAGCTCCGTGCTGACGGGCTGTGCAGAGGACGCCGATGGGTGGGAGGGTGCTCGCCGCACGTCTGCCGAGCACGGCGAGCTGACGGAGCGACGTTTCCCTTGGCTAATCCGAGCCTTGCTTCACCGCCCGCTTCTCCCAACCTGCGTGCACCGATTTTACGTAACGCGCCGGAGGTTAATTATCTTTGAGATCTCAACCCTCATTGGTAATTTTGCAAAAAGAGGCAAAAAAAAAAAGCTCGGGAGGTTTTGAAGAAGGGAGGTTTGGCAGATGAGCAGTCGGGTGTAATTATCGAGGGAGGCAAAGCTCAGCTACTCTTTGGGATTCGGCTGCGTTCACCTGCTAGAATAATATTTGAGTGTGAATTCTTAACTGATACTGCAAAATTGACGGGCATCATCAGGATGGAGAGAAGCCAGATGTGGACTAGATGAGCTCCTAAAGGTGCCTTCCAAGGATTTTAGTCTATACTCTTAAAATGAACCGGATGGGGGACGTCTTTCGAGTCAGCAGAATGGCTTCACTTGTCTGGGTTCAGGCTTGGGCACTAAATATTCTGGGCAGGTTCATTTTCCTCTTCGTCTTTGCTGTAGTTGTGTTTGATTTGTCATCTTCATTTGCCTCCGAGGAGATTCTTCCATGCCCTCCTTTTTTTTTCATCATCTACTCACCATTATTTATTTCCTCTCGGCTTGGCTTCCTTTTTATTTCTCTTCCCCTAAAATACGTATTTTGTATTCTGCTCAAATAAAACTGGGAAAAATTACGGCCTTCTTTAAGGGTAGAGATGGCGAGAAAGGATGTAGAGCACTGGTGAGATTTCTGTATTGACATTTTTAATGGTAAAGAGTTTAAGGCTGGAAAATAAATGTGAATCTTGGAAGAGTGGAACATATTTGGGGCGGGGGGGAAGGAAACCTGGCACTTTATATCTGACAGTCCCTACCTATACGTATGTATTTTTGCTGAAGTAAAATGCTTTTTTGCGCTCATTCTGGAACATCTGAAGTCCAGCAGGCGGCAGTAAGAGGACAGTGGGGTGTTACCAGGAGCCCCTGCTTTCCAAGTCACTATTTACACTCGGTGTGTTCAGAAATAGAGTTTTTAATAGAGATTTAAACTTTGTGAGCAGTCTCTGGACAATCTGCACAGGGTGTCGTTGACTGCTAAGGTCTTTCTATTTGTCCTTTTGTGTTGGAGCATGTTGGCAGCCTTCTGGCACGTGTTTGATCCTCCCCAGATGGAATTGGAAATCAATGGAAGCTCATCAGGGATCTCCCAGGGTCACGCTCTTGATTTTCTGGGAGCGGGGAAGAAAGGCTCGCTAGTTTTTAGGATCTGGCCTTGCAAATGAGGTTTTCCTCCTCCCGTTGTATCTCCACTTGCATCACGGTGCTGCAAATGCACAATACATCTCTTTGAAAGGCTTGCTGAAGGAGAAATATTTTATGTGGAGCTCCAGGTAACTTGGCTCCTCTGTTTCCAACTGGTTTGGAGCTCTTGAGTCTCCACAGTGCACGGACTAATGCACAGCACGCAGGGCAGCTCCTTCTCCTTTTCAGAGATTTGCAAGAAATGTGCATTTGTGCATTTTTTTGCACCTTTCCCTACACCCCCCAGCCTCCCTCCTCCCTTCCCCCTCCCCTTTTTTCCTGCATCATGCCTGACTGCTTTATACCACAGAGTACCAGAAAACACTTCAAACCCCATGTAATTATTGGTAGCCTGTGCTGGGTCAAGGAGGCCATAGGAAGGAAAACAGCATGAAAAACACTTCCACATTTAACACTAACTTAGGAGTTGGGCGGGCTAAACTTCTGCGTCATCGCTGTCTCCTCGCTGGGTGTCTTGATGAAGCAGTTTCAGTCACTTCCCCAGATGCCTGTTTTATTATTATCATCCTGATTTCCAAGCGTCACTCGCTTTGAGCATCTGAAGACAAAGGCAGCTAATTAACAACTGAAATCAGCATGTTGTGTAGTCCCAGCAGCTGAAAAAAAAATAAAAAATGGAAAAGCTGATATAGCAAATATAGCCTGTGATCCTGCTCTCTCCTCTTTGTATATGTGAAACCCTCCCAGGAGCTCAGGTGAAGGTTGTAGGAGATGGTCCACGTTTCCTCCTGGCACTGCGATGCCTCCAATCCACCCTGGAGAGGTTTGGAATAACATCTGCCGCTCTTCCGTGCACCTTCCAGCCCAACATCTCTGACCAACGTGAGGCAATTCACAGTGCATTTTGATGAGACTTGTTTTTGAGGAGCTACTGCTGGGTTTTGCTGTTTGTTGGAGAGCTTAGGGATGTGTGAAGGGAACGCTTCCAATAGAGGGTTTAGCGTGCCTGTGCCATCTGGGTTCTGGGAACGGTTTGGTTCAATTCAAAGCTTAAAGACTGAAAAATTGAACCTAATGGTGGTATAAACCTCTGTGGGAAACATACTTCTGTAATTATTTTCATTTTGATTAATAGACTTAACTACGTGGCAACACCCATGACTTCGGCTTCGTTTAAAGAGTGATTAGTCAGTTAACTCTTGATAATTTGATCAACCCAAAAGGAAAATTTTAGTCAGTTATTTTCTCTTGTAAAGCACTTGAAAAATTCATCTAGTTGAGCTTCCTAATGCAAGGTCTCTCGGTTGCAGTAGGATCTTCTTGTCTCTTCAAAGTTTTCCCCTTTTTCTTCTTCCCACGTTTGCTGGTTTGTTGGTGGGTGAGGAGCTGGAGCTGAGCCGGCCCCTTGCGCTTGTAGCCCAGCAGCCCCTGGCCCCCTGGGCTCATCCCCAGCAGCGTGGGCAGCAGGGCCAGGGGGGGATCCTGCCCCTCTGCTCCCAGGGCTCTGGGGAGACTCCCCCTGCAGGGCTGGCTCCAGCTCGGGAGTCCTCATCCCAGGAGAGACAGGGAGCTGGTGGAGTGGGGCCAGAGGAGCCCCAGCAATGCTGGGAGGGCTGGAACCCTCTGCTGGGAGGCCAGGCTGGCAGAGTTGGGCTTGTGCAGCCTGGAGAAGAGAAGGCTCCAGGGAGACCTTCTGGGGGCCTTTCAGGGCTTCCAGGGGCCTGGCAGAAAGATGGGGACAAAGTTTGGAGCAGGGCTTGTTGGGACAGGACAAGGGGGGATGGGGTTAAACTAAAAGAGGGAGATTTAGAGTAAACAGAAGGGAGAAATTGTTGCTGCTGAGGGTGATGAGAATGTGGCCCTGGTTGCCCCGAGAGGTGGTGGCTGCCCCATCCCTGGCCCCATTGCAGGGGAGGTTGGATGGGGCTCTGAGCAACCTGCTCTAGTTGCAGATGTCCCTGCTCCCTGCAGGGGGGTTGGACTGAATGACCTTTAAAAGTTCCTTTCCAACCCAAACCATTTAATGATACTAGCTGCTGTGCAGTCCCTGAAGTCCATGGCTTCCCTCCCAGTCTGCTGAGTCCCTGACAGATCCAGTGCGTTTAGGGAACAAACACCCACTGACAGTTACACATATGTGCAGAGCCTTAAATAGTTAGATTTGTTTTTTTAAGTCTGTTTGGGAATTTGAGTATCAATTACTAACAGCTCAATCAGACACTGAACATTCTGGAGAGCTTTGACAAGTTGAGCATCAATGCCACCAAGATTAGATGACTTTCCAGTAGCCTTTCTAAAGGCAGAACGCTTGGGCAGGGTGATCCAGAAGCATATTTGGTGTCACATTTGCGGTTCTTGCACTGCCTGCTGGAAAATACCATCTTACAGAACAATCCAGGAAAACATTTGTCTGACCCTGCCCAGCAGCGGGGCAGGCGGTTGAGTGCTCGGTGGAGTCTCCCAGCAATTGCAGGCATTATTTTGTCTCCTATTAGAGCTGCTTCTGGTGCTTTGATGCAGCTGTTGAGGTCTTTCCAGCACTGCTGATAGGGGGGAAAAAAAAAAGAGTAAAAAAATCAGTCAAGTTCTGCAGTGCAAATTTTCGATTAATTGGCCATTATGAGATGGCTTGGCAGAGGACTTGCCGCATTTGTGTTCCCAACTTAAATTTCGTTCAGGTTTCTTTATATTCTTATCAAAATCTCTCTCCTGTTGTAGTTGAGCTCCATGCAGGAGGGTGGTGCCTGCTTCTCCTTGTTGTGGAGGAGTGCTGGTGTTGGAAGGTGTGAGCCCACCATCCAGCATGGAATCAGTGAATCATTTTGGTTGGAAGAGACCTTTAAGATCATCAGTTCCGATCATTCCCCCATCCCTGCCAGGGCACCACTGAGCCCTGTCCCTCAGCACCACATCTTCACGCCTTGGAAACCTCTCCAGGGATCCTGGGGACTCCACCCCTGCCCTGGGCAGCACTGTGTCCAGTGAAGCTTTTATGCCTCTGAGGACAGTATCCTGCAGCCTCTCTGGTTGCACAAGGAATTTATTTTCACTTCTAACCAGGAGGAATTTCTCTTGGTGCAGCTTACACCCACTGGGTCATGGTGTTCTGTTCTGCTTTTTTAAGAGTTTGTCTTCGTCTTCTCTATAACTTCTCAATAGTCAGTTGAAGACAGCCATGAGATCGCCCCTTCATCTTGTCTTCTCCAGACTGGCCAAACGCAGCTCCCCTAGCCTCTGCTTGTATGGCATCTACTTCAATCATCATGGTAGTTTCCTCTGCACTCACTCCAGTATGTCCATGTCTTGACCTGGACAGGGCGCTCAGATTATCTCACTGGTGCTGGGTAGAGAAGGATTATTTCCCTCTTACTGTTTTAGCTTGGGATAGTTGGCCACCTCCTGTTCAGTTTCTCCATCAGGACCTTCAAGGCCTCTTCTGCAAAGCTGTCTTCTTGGCCAGACAGCCTCAGCCTGCCTTCTACTGGGGTGTCGATTGCCACCTTATCCTGGTGGGACTTGCCTTATGTCCTGTTGTTAGGCTTGGAGTGATTTAGTCTATCTAGTCTTGATTAACTTCATCAAAATGAAGTTGAGTCAAGACCTGGGCTTCTTGCATGTTCCACCTAGGAAGATCTACCTTCATTTAGG
The DNA here is from genome assembly GCA_013396935.1 of Baryphthengus martii. Taxonomy (NCBI): domain Eukaryota; kingdom Metazoa; phylum Chordata; class Aves; order Coraciiformes; family Momotidae; genus Baryphthengus; species Baryphthengus martii. The sequence goes on from VWZK01009395.1 coordinate 8,459, forward strand.
GGTAGGAGACTCGAGAAGCAGTCCCCTGGCTCGGTGTGGGAGGCCCTTGGCTGCTATTCATCCTTGTTTGCAGTCTGAGGAGGCTCTTGGCTGCCGTTCATCCTTGTTTGTGGTCTGAGGATGTGCTTTAATAAGCAGATGCTGGAGAGAATTCATGTGTGAGATGCTCCATTTGTTCCTCAAAATACAGCGGACAGGTGTTTTGGTCTAAAAATTGAAGGGAGTTGATTTCATTCTTTTTGTTTTCGGTTGCATGAGGCGGAGACATAAGGTTCTGTCAGTCTCGTCCCTTTTCAGCTGCTGCTGTGATTTAAAATAACCTTTAAAACAAAAGTGAAATCTCATTAGAAAATGCCATCCTCATTTGGAGGCACGGTTTCGTAATTTGTTTCTATGATATCAAATTAAATGTTTTGTGGAGTAGAATGTAGGTAACATTTACTTAAAATCCGCGCGCTATTACAAGACGTTATTGCTTGTGTTCTTCCAGGTTGTGGAACATGTTTTGTTTCTAATTCATCAAGAGACTCTCAAGTTTTAGCCTTGTTATGGAAATCAAAACAAAAGCAACTAAAGAATAATTATTAAGCTCAAGCTGCTTTTCAGTGTGGATGTTTGAAATGTGTGAATTTGTTCAGATTGTTAACGCTGGGCTTCCTTTAGTCACCCCATGGGCCTCTGCTTCGCCTTAAAGGGTGCCTCCCAGAAGATGGGGACAGACTTTGGAGCAGGGCCTGTTGGGACAGGATAAGGGGGGATGGGTTTAAACTAAAAGAGAGAGACTCAGACTGGAGAGAAGGGAGAAATTCTTTACATTGAGGATGTTGAGAGCCTGGCCCAGGTTGCCCCGAGAGGTGGTCACTGCCCCATCCCTGACCCCATTGCAGGGGAGGTTGGATGGGGCTCTGAGCCACCTGCTCTGGTTGCAGATGTCCCTGCTCCCTGCAGGGGGGTTGGGCTAGGTGACCCAGAAAGGTCCCTTCCAACCCAAATCATTGAATAATTCTATGAACTTCCCAAGACTACCAGCCCTCCAGGTGATGTAACATCTCCCTGAAGCTCCCCAGAGACTTGCTTACCATGCCATTTGAAGGTTGAGACTTTTTAACTGGTAGTTTATAAAAATAGATGTTTCCTTTCTTGGTTTCTTTTTTTTTTTCCCTCCTTTGATAGAATTGTACCTTCAGAGAAAGCTCATAATAAACAACAGTTACACCCTGCAACCAAAAAATCTACTTGTTCCTGCTGGACTAAAGCCCGAATCAATTAATTAGGTGCATTTGCATTCCAAGGGCCATTGTAAATTCTGCCCTATATGTGTGAAATCTGTTGTAGGGATCTAATTTTCTTTGAGCTGACATAGTGGGAGTAATTATATGATATCTGTATTTTAATCAAGAGAAGTGTGTTCTAAAGCCTGGGATGAATTTACCTGCTTGAAGTTAAATGCATGTAACTAAAAGACGGGGAAAATGCATTAAATTACTCTATTAAATTGCGGCTTTAAAGGAAAACAGCTGCCTGCTCACCAGCTATGTTCTAGTGGATCCTGCCATTAGGATGCAAATTAGTCTGTCTATTTATTTCCAAAGCTTTTATAAACTATTTTGTCTAAGAGACGCTTAAATTAAAATCCTGCAAAAGACAACAAGCAGTAAAGATGAAAACCAGAGGAAAATGAAGTATTAGTGGAAACATGAGAGAAATATGATTGACACGATTATAGAAGGTATCGTATGGGCTGCAGCAAGAGAAGCGTGGCCAGCAGGGCAAGGGAGGGGATTCTCCCCCTCTACTCCACTCTGGTGAGACCCCACCTGGAGCCCTGCCTCCAGTTCTGGAGCCCCTATGCCAAGGAAGATCTGGAGGTGCTGGAACGTGTCCAGAGAAGGGCCACGAGGATGATGCGAGGGCTGGAGCACCTCTCCTATGAAGACAGGCTGAGAGAGTTGGGGTTGTTCAGTCTGGAGAAGAGAAGGCTGCCAGGAGACCTTCTGGTGCCCTTCCAGGATCTGAAGGGGGCCGACAAGAAAGCTGGGGAGGGACTTGTTAGGATGTGGGGTAGTGACAGGACAAGGGGGAATGGATCCCAACTAGAGGAGGGGAGATTTAGATTGGATGTTAGGAAGAAGTTCTTCCCCATGAGGGTGGTGAGACCCTGGGACAGGTTGCCCAGAGAGGTGGTGGAAGCCCCATCCCTGGAAGTGTTTCAGGCCAGGTTGGATGGGGCTCTGGGCAACCTGCTCTAGTGGGAGGTGTCCCTGCCCATGGCAGCAGGGTTGGAACTTGATCTTCAGAGTCTCTTCCAACTCTGACAATTCCATGATTCTATATATATGGCTATACCCAAAAGCCTGAGTCGTCGTTGAAGACCCAGTTGATAGGTGGTGAGTTGATGACAGAAAACACCAAAACTGAATTTTGTTGCACAAAGTCCTAAAATACACATTTGTGCCTTCTTTACTGCCTCTGTTTTGCTCTTGACTTGTATACAAGCTGCTTCCCATGGCAGAACCATCCCCTGAAGCCAGACTTCATCTTGGTTTTTCCTCCTGTCTTTCCAGATTTGGACGATCCAGTAGTCACGGTCCACCAGAGCATCGGGGAAGCAAAGGAGCAGTTTTACTATGAGAGGACGGTGTTTCTCAGGTGCGTCGCCAACTCCAACCCGCCCGTCCGGTACAGCTGGCGCCGCGGCCAAGAGGTGTTGCTGCAGGGCTCTGATAAAGGAGTGGAGATCTACGAGCCCTTCTTTACCCAGGTAGGAAGGAAAGGACAGTATTTTTGCCTTCCTTGGGCTACTTGCACCATATTCTTTGTAACTGCGTCTGCCTGCGTAGCCCTGCTGGGTTTGTGGGGTGGGGGAATTTGGCAGCAGGGCTAGGACAGGGTTTGTTCCCCTGGACCTGGGCACTGGGGAGGCCGCACCTCAAATCCTGGGCTCGGTTTTGGGCCCCTCTCTCCCAGAAAGACCTGGAGGGGGGTGGAGCATGGCCAGAGAAGGGCAACGGAGCTGGTGAAGGGTCTGGAGCAGGAGTGTGGTGAGGAGCGGCTGAGGGAGCTGGGCTTGTTCAGCCTGGAGCAAAGGAGGCTCAGGGGAGACCTTCTGGCTCTCCACAACTCCCTGAAATTCAGGAGCTTGGAGCCAGGGGAGGTTGGGCTCTGCTTCTAAGGAACAAGCACCAGGACAAGAGGAAAGAGCCTCAAGTTGCCCAAGGGGAGGTTTAAGTTAGAGCTGAGGAACAATTTGTTCCCCTGCAGGGTTGCCCAGGCCTGACCCAGGCTGCCCAGGGCAGGGCTGGAGTCCCCCTGATCCCTGGAGGGGTTTCCAAGGCGTGGAGATGTGGTGCTGAGGCCCAGGGCTCAGTGGTGCCCTGGCAGGGATAGGGGAACAATTGAACTTGATGATCTGAAAGGTTTCTGCCAACCAAAATGATTCTCTGATCTCCAGAGAGTTACACCCTGGCACAAAAAGCACCCTTATGTTCCTATAAGACTTCCTAATATAAAATCTGGCTTTATTTTTCTTTTTTCGTAAAATTATGAAACAAGAAATTTTGGGAAGCTGCCGAGGGAGTGCCGTCAGCAGGAGCCCCTTTGAAGTCATCTCACTTGGGTGCTACGAGCCCAGCCCTCTAATTCCATTGCTATTTCCACGTTTTTTTCAATCCAATGCAAAGTGATTCTGCACGAGAAGTTACAGCCTAAAAAGCTTTTCCAGAAGACTAAACTCTGCAACAGCCCCCTGTGCTGTACTTTTTTTTCAATTTTACTCTGAGTTTCCCTTCTTTGAACATCAGGTTTTGTTGCAGAATCGCACACTTTAAAAGATGAGGAGGTGAAAGTGGCGCGAAGTGGGTTTTTAAGTCGTGCCCTCGCTCAGTGCCTGCCCGTTGGGCTGGGCCTTCAAAAGGATCTGTCAGATTAAATCAAATTTATTTCTTATTAGCACATTTGCTCAGTCTCAGAATGAAAAGGTGGCGTATCCTGCTGTCTACAGACAGAAGTGTGTGGCGGTGTTTGCAAAAAGGAAGAAAGAAAACGGGAGGGAAAAAAAAAGGAAAAAAAAAATAAATCGTTTTGGCAAATCTGAAGCAATAACGAGTAAAGACAGAGGTGAAAACCCGCCTGGTAATTTGGTCTTCGTAGCAGAAAGCAACCTGCACCTTTCATAAATAATTTTTCAGCTAATGATTTGAGAGCCCCTTCATTTTTTTTCCTTTTGATTGTACTTGACAGCTTTATATTACTACAGCGGCTCGGTGCTTTACCGGGAAACGGGCAGCCTGGAACCTTGTGGAGAGGAGAATTAGATTACATCGTCAACTTACTGGTCTCTTAAATGTGATGAGATTATTTTTAATTTAACATGGAGGGACCCAGTTTAGCAAACCTGCCCCTTGTTTCCTTGGACTCAAGTGTGTAAACTGATTGACTTTTTTATTTTTTTAATTTTTTTTTAATCTTTTTTTTAATGTTTTAATTAAAAAGTGAGAGTCGCTTGACGCGGGACTCTTTGGATTCTATTTCAAGATGGAAATGCTGATGATTACCTTCCCTGTCGTCTCGGAATGTATCTAATAAAATGAGTCACAAGAAATTAGGTTCAATAATTAAAAAAATAAAATATTTCTGGGTTACTAGGAGCATTATTTCCTAGGACATCAGACAGGGCTGAATTAATGAATAAATCAGATTGTCATGTTGATAGTGAAAAGCTTATCCATAACCTTTTTACATTTATTGGAGGTCGGGTTGAATTAGTGTATCCCGTTGGTGTATCACCTACGAGATCTGAGACGTTTATAAAAGGGAAAAAATGTAATTAAAGGTTGAAGAGCCATAAATGTCCACTGCAAATCTCTGCAGAATTGGTTCAGCGCACGCCGGGGTAACAACCAGTAAGAGCTGGGATAGAGAGGATTGGACATCAGAGTATTTAAAGATACAACTTTCGGGTGGCTATTTTGGTGATTGCTTGAAGGTGGATCATTAATCTGAAAATCAAATAATATGTTAAAGGGAAACAAGGAATAACAAGGTTAAGTTTTCTAAGGTATCGTACCCCAAAAAACCTAATTTTTCTTTCCGCTGGTTTTCTTGTTTTATCAAATCCCAGAAGCCAACTGGAAAACTGGATGTGCACAAATTCTTGAACTTTGAAATGATTTACTTATTTTTATTAGTCAGGTGACATCAGCTACTTAGTTTAGGTGCTGTGGGGGGAAAAAAGCGATGTTTAAATCTGTACATTCTCATCTGTGGGAGTGCTGGAAATACGGAACTTTTCAAAACCAAAATCCTGCTGCCGAATTTTTCCCTAAGAGTTTGCATCCTCCTCACTGCACATTGTGATTGCTCAGCCCGAGTACAAGATTAAATTTGCTGTATTTACAATAATTATGCAATTAGACATAATTAGGCTAATTATCCAAACCAATGAAGAAAATATATACATTTTTATAAATCTCTGCAATCTGGGGACATGATCCAGAATACCATTGTGAGTTCAGCTCGGAGTCCACAGCTAAGGACGGAATCGATGGGATGCAGCTGCTCTCTTTTTTCCAGAACTCAATGACTTTGGGAGCTGTGCTCCTACTAACCTGGATCAGGACCTTTTCTAGCCCAGCTAAACCTTGACCATGAACATTTCCGAGGATGGGGCATCTCTCAGGAATCGGAGCATTTGCCACCTCTTCTTCAAGTAGGATCTTTCTCTTTTGGAACAGCCTTTCAAAGACTTGATGATTTAGTAGTTGCAAGACCATGTGCTTAATTTTAATCACATAATTTCTGTGGGACTGATTACAGATACAGAGCACTTCAGCTCCAGCACTCCAAACATCTACCAAGCTCAATTTCAATGACTGTTGGTTTGGTTTTGGTTTTTCTTTTTTTCTTCTTTGGCTACTTGTATATTCTCTTTTCTTGTGTTTTCCTAGTTCTGTAGACATATTTTCACAAACTGCCTATTTTTGGTTATATTGGTTATATAGGCCTGGGCAGTTGGTGCAGATGGCAACAGGACTAGGGCAGGGATTGTTCCCTTGGACTCAGAACTGGGGAGGCTGCCCCTCGAATCCTGGCCTCAGGAGGAGTCCAGAAGGACCTGGAGGGGCTGGAGTGTGGCCAGAGAAGGGCAACAGAGCTGGGGAAGGGTCTGGAGCAGGAGTGTGGTGAGGAGCAGCTGCGGGAGCTGGGCTTGTTCAGCCTGGAGCAAAGGAGGCTCAGGGGAGACCTTCTGGCTCTCCACAACTCCCTGAAATTCAGGAGGTTGGAGCCTGGGGGGTCGGGCTCTGCTCCCAAGGAACAAGTGCCAGGACAAGTGCCAGAATCTCTGCATGCTCAGGATTTTCTTTAAAACCCCTTTCAACTTTTTGTTCCTCTTATTGCAAACGATACTGTAAAATTTTTACATACCTATCTCAGCAACCTTTTTCCCTGAGTTTCTGGTTCTCTGGTGCCCATTTCACCCAGTTCTGTAGCAGAAATCTCCTATTCTCCAGTTTTCTCCCAATTGTGTCTGAAGGAACCCCTTCATTTCATATCCCGTGTGGGTCGCTGCTCCATCATTTACACTGCTGGCTAAAAATAAAATCCAGCAGCAGCTCATTTTCAAAGGCAAACAGCAGGATTTCTGTAGCTTGTGATATTTTTTTTTTTTTTCCCATCACGTAGATTGTACCTTAATGTATATTATCCCGAATAATGCCACAACTTAAAGATTCTGTCAAACCAATCTCCTCCTTGCTGCTTTTTCTGCTTTTAATATATAAGTGGGGCTGCAGTTTTAGGTGATGGCAGCTGCCATTCTTGCAGGTAACTCAATAAATGATGGGGTTTGGACCACTTTGACATCTACTTCCAATTAACCACATTTGCCACCTCCTCTTGCCTCCTGAAAGCCAGTCTCAGTGTTTCATAGAATCGCAGAATGGCTGAGTTGGAAGGGACCTTCAAGATCATTTGGTTCCAAGCCCCCCTTCCATGGACAGGGACACCTCCCACTCGAGCAGGTTGCTCAGAGCCTCATCCAGCCTGGGCCTCCAGGGATGGGGCTCCACAACTTCTCTGGGCAGCTCATTCCTGTGTCTCACCACCCTCAGAGTAAAGAACTTCTTCCTAATGTCCAATCTAACTCTCCCCTGCTCTGGTTTAAAACCATCACTCCTTGTCCTATCCCCACAGGGCCTTCTAAAAAGTCCCTCCCCAGCTTTCCTGTAGCCCCTTCAGATCCTGGAGGCCACTATAAGGTCTTCCGGGAGCCTTCTCTTCTCCAAGCTGAACAGCCCCAACTCTCTCAACCTGGTCTCCTAGGGAGAGGTGCTCCAGCCCTTAGATCATCTTTGTGGCCTCCTCTGGACTCTCTCCAACACATCCCTGTCCTTCGTGCATTGTGGACTCCAGAGGTGGACGCAGAGCTCCAGGTGGGGTCTGACAAGAGCAGAGTAGAGAGACGTCCTGTATCCCCGCTCGTTCCTCTTCCTCGACACCTCTCTAACGCTCTCTCTTGCCCTCACAGGGAGAAACAAAGATCCTGAAGCTGAAGAACCTCCGACCTCAGGACTATGCGAATTACAGCTGCATCGCCTCGGTGAGGAATGTCTGCAGCATCCCGGACAAGATGGTGTCCTTCCGACTCTCTAATAAGACAGGTGGGCCTCCAGCAGCGACCGTCCCCCATTGTTTGACGTCTCCGTGATCTCTTGTGTTTTGATGATGTTCTCACAGAATCACAGAATGTTAGGGATTGGAAGGGACCTCAAAGGATCATCAAGTCCAATCCCTCTGCCAGAGCAGGGGGATTAAAATGTACACCCCCGATTGTAGCCGTGCAGCGGTGGGAGCCCTGCGGGAGCAGGTCAGAGAAGCTGTTTTCAGGTGTTTTCTTCTCACCAAAGTGAGGATTTGAAGAAGAGGTTGGATTTACTGCTCGCTGTTTATCACTCTCTGGCTCTCATGTCAGGATTTGCGATTTCCGCCAGTATCGGGGAGGTTTCTTGTTATGGAGATGAAATGGAAGAGGGGAGATTTAGATTCGATTTTAGGAAGAAATTCTTCACTGTGAGGGTGGTGAGACCCTGGAACAGGTTGCCCAGAGAAGTCGTGGATGACCTATCACTGGGAGTGTTTAAGATCAGGTGGGACAGGGCTTTGAGCAATCTGCTCTAGTGGGAGGTGTCCCTGCCTATGGCAGGGGGGTTGGAACTGGATGATTTTTAAGATCCATTCCAACTCAAACCATTGTATGATAGATTTCAAAGAAGATGGTGCAGGAAGGTGAGAGGAGGGGACACCTCAAGCCAAGGCTGGGCATAGAGTAAAAACAAATACACAAATACTTCTCTAAATACTTTATTGAAAGCGAGTCATTTTTGGTCAACAAAATATTTTAGGAAGAAATCAACTTTTTTTGTGTTCTTACATTGATTCAAGCAATTGATTTCATGTGATTTGTTTGGTATATTTGTACATGGATTTCACCATTGATTTCTTACTCTGATCTGACAGAAAACATTTTCATTCTGATTTCGTTGGTTCAAATGAAAATATTCCAGGAGTTCTATTAAAATGTTTGGCAGGATGGTGTCTAGGCATTTAGCTATAGTCTGTGACCAAAGTGTCTCCATGTCATGGCATTTCTTGTCCATTTGCTCTTTTTTTTTGACTTGTCCCTGGCCATCAAACGGTCAGTTGTGTATCTCCTTGTCTTTGGGGCTGCATCTCTGCTCTGTATTTTGAGAGCCTCGTGCCAAAGAGAAGAGCAATTGAGAATGCTGGTTTCTTAGGAGGAGGGAAATGACAGATTTTAACTCTCCTAAAGGTCCTGTGTCCGGGATCCGCAGCTGAGGAGTCTGAAACGGGTTCCTAAACCTGACACCAAGCAGGTCTAGGGAAGTGATTGTCCCCCTGTGCTCGGCACTGGTGAGACCCCACCTCAAGTACTGGGTTCTGTTTTGGGCACCTCAAGACAAGGAAGACCTTGAGGTGCTGGAGCGGGTGCAGAGCAGAGCAGCCAGGCTGGTGAAGGGCCTGGAGAAACAAGTCTGAGGCTGAGGGGACTGGGGCTGTTTAAAGAAGAGGAGGCTGAGGGGAGACAACCTTGCTCTCTACGGCTCTCTGAGAGGACATGGTAGAGAGGTAGGTGCTGGTCTCTTCTCACAAGTGAGTAATGATGGGACAAGAGGGAACGGCCTAAAGCTGCACCAAGGGAGGTTTAGACTGGACATTGGGAAACATTTTTTCATTGAGGGGGTTGTCAAGCGTTGGAACGGGCTGCCCAGGGAGGTGGTGGTTGAGTCACCATCCCTGGAGGTGTTTAAAAGGTGTATAGATGAGGTGCTGAGGGATTTGGTTTAGGGGTGATGAGAAGAGTGGGGTTAAAGGTTGGACCTGATGATCTTCTAGGTCTTTTCCAACCTAGCTCATTCTGTGATTCCATTCTATGCCAAAGTTCTCACATTGCTGAAGAATTAGGAATTTCAGAGAAGCGTTTTTTGGAGAACGGTTCTGCAGCAAATGTTGTGGCGTTTGAAGACTTCAGGTTAGATTATGTTGGGTTTTGCCTTAATAGCTTGTGCCTGAGGGTGCCAAAAACAGGTAGCGAAGGAACAAACCAGTGGAGGCATTAGCATGCCGAGCGCGCCCGAGATGAGCTAGGAATTTTATTTGCGCTTGCACATTTCACATTATTTCTGTCCTCACGGCTTTATTCCAAGGAGTTGCCTTCAGCTTTTTCTGAATTTCTGATTTGACAGCAGGGACTTGAAAACTCCGGTATGTACCGTTCTTGTACGCGCGCCGCGGCAGAGCAAATTCACAGCTCGGCTTTAAAGCTGCCACCGGCGCTTGGGGAGTTACAGTTGGCTCCAGAAGGATCTGGCAAAAATGATTTGGAAGCCCTTAATTTACTCTCTCCTCATTAATTTTGCCGGAGGGTGTGGGGGAATAAAAATAATCACGCTCTGAGGTTTGTCCCTCATTAGTTTGCTCTGATTTCATAGCAGAAGAGGCATGAAAGCCTGTCTGCCATGGGGAGGTGTAGCTGGTGGATGGGAGCAGCTTTCCTCTTAGCGCTGATAATAACTCATCCACCTTCATCCCTGAGAGCAGAGTCAGAGAGTTGTTCCCGCTCCCGTTTGTGTCAGAGCGGTAATTTTGCCGTGGGAGCCAGAAGAGGCTCCAACTTTGACCTCATCTGCAACAGGAGTTTATTTCTGTTACGGTAATGGGGGAACATCAAATAGCATAATTATTCTGAGCTGAGGACAGATGATGATGATCTAATTTGGCGAAAAGGCTGAAATATTCCCCTTTACAAGTGTCATGTTTATGTTGGGAGAAGGGTGTTTTGCTCCGTCGACAGGAATTGCTCTTCTGGAGTAATTTCTGAAGTAAACAAGCCTGAAAAATAGCAAGGATTCACACTTCCTTGTGAAGAACTCGATGACAACCATCAAGGGCAAGATTAAATATGTGTAGTAATTACTGCAACAACTCATTTTAGAGGGTGACTGACGTGTTGATGACTCCGAGACCAAACTTTTCTCATCAGGCTCCATCTGATGTAAAAGTTCTTTGGTAGAACTTCACCTGGTGTAACTTCTATGAAGTTATAGAAATCGTGAATCCAGAGTAATCTAGGATAAATCCAAAGAATTGAAAACTGGAGCTTGAACTTGATACTCTGTTTTGGTCTCGCAGTTGTAGCCTGTCCATCTGTTTTTCATTTAAAACTGGAGGCACGTTATGGAGATGTCTATCTAATGAGACAAGCAGAGGTGGAAACACGCGCGGTATTTATCGTCGTTAACGTGGTTACAAGTGAATTTGAGTTCAGCAGCAAATGATGTGAGCAGAATGTAAAATCTCTGGCAGTTCGACTATTCCACGTTTATCAGTGTAACTGGTGGGAGAAGATTCTGTTGAACTTGGCTGGTGCTGGTCTCCCTTCTCTGGAGACTTTCCAACCCCCCCTGGATCTGTTGCTGTGTGGCCTGCCCTGGGGGATCCTGCTCTGGCAGGGGGAGTTGGAGTTGATGATCTCCAAAGATCCCTTCCAACTCCTACCAGTCTCTAATTCTATGGTGAGGGAGGTGATTGAGGAGAAGAGCTGAGACTTAGAGCAGCTCTGGGTTTCCATCTCATCCCAGCAGTGCTGTGGCTCACTGGGTCCAGGGTTTTCTTGCGTGATGCGGGGACGGTTGCTTAATTTCTCAGGCTCCCTTTGATTGGTTGACTTGTGAGCAAAGCCGAGGAGGTTTTCCCCTACTGTAGATATTCACTTCAGCTCAGGTTGCTCAAGGCCATCGGCCGTTCCAGCGGCCGGCGGGGGTTGGCGAGGGTTTGTGGAGCATCTGTGTGCGGTGGTTTTACCGTCCACCTCGACTGAGTGACGTGGTGAGCGGAGGGCGTCTGGGAAGCTGCTGTGCTGCAGGGAGCACCTTGGCTCCCCGCTGGCCCTGACTGTTTGCCACCGCACGCTGGTGCGCAGCGGGGCTCCTGCTGTGACTGGCGTTTGTCACACGTGGTGACAGTTGGCAGATGGTGCTTGAGGAATTGTGCTCAGCAGATGTGAAAAAACCTCACGTGGCTATTAGTATGTGGCTGGGAATCCTGCTCTTTCAGTATCCTCCTGCCCTGTCTCCTCTCTGTGTCTAGGGCCACCGAGGTTCTCACAGATGACAGTCACACAGAATCACAGAGAAATCCCAGCCCGGTGGGGGTTGGAAGGGCCCTCTGGAGCTCCNGTCCTCTGTTGAACCTTCTACTTTATACTCCTCCTGTCTTGTTAGAGGGTATCATGACGGAGGCACATAAAGTCTTGTTATTTCTTCTTTCTTTCTCTGAAACACTCTCAAGTCCTCCTGTCTTCTCTCATCGAGAGCTCTAAGTGACCTGGGCATGAAGGCAAACGCTTGTTTCAAGGAGAGTGTTGCAGATCCAGGTGCTCTGCTGCTACTGTTTATGCCGCAGGGTCTTTCATACATCTGTATTCCTGTGCACGCACCGGAGTTGAGAGGCTAATTTGAGGAGCACCAGACACGTCTCTGGGTGAGTAGTTCAGCTTTCTGTTTGGTGCCACCTGCCAGCTCGTCCCTGTGACCTTTTTGTGGTCTGTGCTCACTCGGTCTCACTGATGATTTGATTGTGTGGTGACATCACCAGAGTAACAATCGATTATGGTGATAGAACCAATCCAAAGGAAGCTTCCTAGATACTTCTCCTTGAACAGTTGAGAGGTACTTCAGCTGATGCCGTCAGGTGAACTCGTATTCACTTCAGTACTTTGGATGTGGTGCAGGGTTGGAGTGTTAGTCGTAGATGTAATCGGGGACCCGGACACCAGCTTCATTGAACAGTTGGGGGGTGTTACCTCTGTTCCCTGTGAGTCTGAAGCCTTCAACACACCCTCACGAGTCTGGAGGTACTGCAGGAGTTGGAGGACATTGGCAGCAGTTTTCAGACACGTGGATTTCTTTGTTCCAGTGCAGACTAGTTTAAAATCACAGAATCCCAGCATAGCGGGAGTCGGAAGGGCCCTCTGGAGCTCCTCTGGTGCCACCCCCCTGCTCCAGCAGGGTCACCCAGAGCAGGGGGCCCAGCAGCGCGGGCTCCAGGCGCCTTTGGAATCTCTCCAGACAAGGAGACTCCACAAGCTCTCTGGGCAGCCTGGGCCAGGCTCCAACCCCCTCCCACCAAAGAAGCTGCTCCTCCCGCTCCCAGGGAACCTCCTGGGTTGCAGTTGGTACCCGGTGCCCCTTGTCCTGGCGCTGGGCACCCCTGAGCAGAGTCTGGCCCCAGCCTCTTGCCCCCCGGGGGCCCTTGAGCTCTTGCTCAGCCTTGCTCAGCTCCCCTCTGGGGCTGCTCTTGTGCAGCTGAACAGCCCCAGGGCTCTCAGCCTGTCCTGGGCACACAGATGCTCCAGGACCCTCAGAAGCTTCTGCTGGGCTCTCTGCAGTAGTTCCTTGTCAAAAACCAGTGGATATTGTGATGAGAGAAGCTGAGGTCGCCTCAGGAGCATGTGACCATTCATCTGCCAAAGCCCAAGTTGACAGTTAGCAGGAATCTTGTCCAGCAGCAGGCAGAGGCACTTTTGGAGCTTAAACCCTCTCTAAGACAGCAATTACTCCTCAAATATGTTATCTAAATAGATGAGAAGTTTGAAGGGAAGCAGAACCACTGGGAAGCAAGTCACCTGCTGGCAGCTTGCTGGTGAGTGCCAGGAATAGAAATAGAAGTCAAGATGTGAGGGCCTCATTTTGCAACTCTCGTTTGGTTTTAGGAGACTGAGTCCCTTTCAGATCAGCCTGTAGAAGTTAATTTGGGTAAGTTAATGCAAGCAGGAGGTATAGAATCGAATGCAGCTGCTTTGCAACAAAATCAAGGGGTTGTTTTGTAGAGGAGGAACAACTCTGACAGTTTTCTCAGTCTCTGTGCTTGAATCTGCACTGTCAGGAGAGGAGCAGCTGTGAGGGTGTCAGGCTGAGTCACGACCTCCATACTTTTAGTTACGTTTCCCGTGTTTGTTGCCTCACTACATCGGTGCTGTACCTCAGAATAGAGTCATAGAATGAGAGGAGTTGGAAGGGACCTCTGGAGATGGAGTCCAACCCCCCTGCCAGAGCAGGATCACCCAGGACAGGCGCCATAGGAACAAATCCAGGTGGGTTTGGAATCTCTTCCGACAAGGAGACTCCCCAAGCTCTCTGGGCAGCCTGGGCCAGGCTCCAACCCCCTCCCACCAAAGAAGTTTCCCCTCCTGCTCCCAGGGAACCTGTTGGGTTGCAGTTGGTGCCTGATGCCCTTTGTCCTGGTGCTGGGCACCACTGAGCAGAGACTGGCCCTGTCCTCTTGCCCCCTGTCAGTCACCTGTGTCCACCTCCTCAGAGAAGTTCAGTGCTTGAGGGCATGTAGAGTCCTCTAGAGCACCCAGCCTCTGAAGCGTGGGCTTCAACGCAGGGCTTGTTCTGTATGTTTCCTGACAAAGTCTGGGAATGATCTCTCCCTTTTACCGAGCACAGGTTACTAGTGTTTGCTTTGTGTCCAGGTGGACATCCACCATAACCCTGAGGGTCCTTTCTCTGCAGCTCCTCAGTCATTCCTAACACACTACTTGTGTGGGGTGATTGTTGCTGTTGGAAGTCTGGATTTGTCTCACCCAACTAAGAGTCTGAAAGCTCACGTGCCTGTAGTTCATTGGCTGTTCCTGGAGCATTGTACTCAATGGAGAGAGGGAGAGACTTTGCTCCGAAGAGCAGGTCTTCCCATCTATTTTTGGAGAGCTTTAGGGGCGCTTGTATCTCGTCGAGATACGCGACCTCGGATTGCGTGCCTGACTTTCGGGTGGTGGAAATTACCCGAGAGGAGTTTAAGCCTGATGTGTACAACCACACATCTAAATTTAGGGACCAAGGGGCCAGTTTCATGATTGGCTTAAAGCTGACTTACCACTACTCTCCTGCTTCCAGGGAGGATCCTGCCTTCCCTTCCTTACCCTCTTGATGAAACATCCCCAGAATGAATAGTTCCTACAGCGTGGGAGCTGTGAGCTATTGTAGCCGGCTCCAGCGCGTAACCAGCGAGGAAGTGCTCTGAATAGCAAACGTATCCGCCTCCCTTCCTCCCCGGCGGAGCTCTCAATGCCACATCTGTGCGGGAACAGCGGCGCGAGCAAAGCGCGAGTCATCAAAGCGCTGCTGCTGGATGGATGAAAAGCAGCCAGGCAAATCGGGAATAAAGAGATGACTCATCAAAGCTGCGTCCTCATTGGTTCAAAACCAGAGGATTTCAGAAAAAAAAAAAGTTGGAGGAAGGGGGGGGAAAAAATGAAAGGCTGTTGGGAATAGAAGGAGAGGGCAGGGAGTGGGCTGTGGGTAGCTGGGCTGGCGCTCCAGGCCAGCTTGTTCAGATACATGGGAATGTATAAAGACCGAGTCCAGCTGAAAATGAACCTTTTTAAAAATACAATCTCATGCTTCGCTTTATTTCCTTCCTGTAACTCCTCTCTCTGCTTCCCCTACCACCTCATAATTTTTCTACTTTTAATAATACACCCGGAGAAAACGATCTTCCGTTTTACTCAACTTGTAAGCTGCTTTATTTTGGTGACAGGCTCAGGGGAAACTCAAAAAAAAAAAAAAGCAGGTGATTATTTTTTGTTTGTTTTTTTTTTTTTAAGTCTCTGACCAGGTAGGATTATTCAAATTGAGCAGGGATTGCTGGTACGCGGGGGTCACCTGCAGCCCAGCCTGAGGTGAAGGCAGTGGTGGGAGGATGGCTGTGGCAGGGGTGGGAGGCAGCTGCCCTGGGTGTGGGGAGCCACTCCTACAACAGGTCCACGTGCTTTGGGAAAGATGAAAGTTCACCCCCTGTGTAAAACACTTGAAATACTGAAAGCTGATCTGGGAATATATTACTTCAGTAATCCCTTTTATTAAGTCAAAAAAAGGACACGTGCTTGGGATTTGAGAACTTTGCTTTTATTTACCCTGCTGCTGGAACTGCTGGAATTTTAAAAGTAGCAAAAAATGAAATGGGGGGGAAAAAAAAGGGTGATCTGGGGATCTTGGTTTGGTATTTTTAAGGATTATTGATGAAAAGAAAGGACCTATCATATTGCAGCTGGCTGCGGCAGTGTGGTCAATAAAAAGTTTATTTTTACCCTGTAATTCAAAATCTGGACCTCAGCTGGGAATTGGAATCTATTCTTTTTTTCTTTTTTGAACTTTACTGTGTAAATATGTACAGAAAAGATGCTCCTGGCCCAGCAGCGCTCTCAAATGTTCTCTCTTCTTGCTCTGGCTTGAAAGGGACTATTCATAACGTGCAAGAAATCATGGCTGTAAATTAAAGGGCTGCATATGCACACACGTGTGGACAGAAGTCGAATTCAGTGATGTTCTATAACTTCAGTTCTGCGTGTGAGGTCGTTCATAAAACCGGAGGAAATACCGGACTTTTGTTTTGATTCCTCATTGACAAGTGAGTTGTCAAGGACATGACTTTCTGCCTCTACTTTGATATGGTGATTGAATTATTAGTTTTCTCCTGCGTTTCTGGGAAACCCTAAAGCCAGTGAAATGTTCTCCGTTCCATATACCCCCTCCAAATACGTAGAATTGTCTCCCTGTAATTATAATACACGTTGGCATCTGATTTTTTCCGTACGCTACATCAACGACAGATAACGTTTTCCTCCCCATGTAGTATCTGTCTGTTTCTTGTCCCAGGCAGCTTCTTTCAAGTTCAGTGAACATCTCTATCGGGTCACAGATTAGAAGATGTTTCCAGTCTCCTGGCCAACCATTCCACGGCAGCTCCATTTAAACTGGAAGCATTTTGTCATAGAGCCAGGTTCTTACGTCGAAGGCGGTGGGTAAACTTGTGTTGGTGTCTAATCGTAGAATGGTTTGGGTTGGAAGGGACCTTCAAGATCATCTAGTTCCAACCCCACCGATGACTTAATGGCTTTGTGCTGGATTGGAGAAACTTTTGCCGCCGTCGTTAGTCAAAGCCAGTGTGTGTTGCGTGCTAGTGTATTACTTTGAGGCTTGCTGTGTGTTGGAGCCATGCTTGATAATTAATCTCCATCTCTGTCTTCAGTGCCTAACTTGTGTTAATACAAGGTAAAAAAAAAAATCAGTGATTTAAATTCCCCGTGGTGACTGAACCGGGCGGTGTGATGGGACCCGGTGTGTTTCCAGTAGCGCTTTGCCGTACGCACCGTTGGGTTCTCAGCCGGGCTCTACGGTCCTGCTGGGATGCAGAAGCAGAACTCGCACGCGGAAGCCCCGGCATTGAAGTCCCTTTAAAAAGGATGCAGCTGCAACGTGAATGGGGACCCGAGCGGCTTCCCTCGCCATCAGTAGTGCCTTGTTCTGCGTGGGGATGAGCTCGCAGTGGCACTGCGGCTCTCTTTGTCCCCTGGCAAACCAGCCAGGGCTTCGAAATGTGGGACTGGCGCTCGGAAACCCCGGCTTCTGAAGACGCGGAGCTCTTTTGAATGCTCATTCTCGTTACGGTGCCCAAATACAACGTTTGGAAAGCTTGTCCCATGCGCTCACCCGTGGAAATATTTACCAAAGCTTGATATGGCTTGATAATGAATTTTAGTAGTCCTATCAGAGAGCTGAAAGAAAGTTTCCTGTAGGCAGGTTGCTGGCTCAGTCTCTGCTGGTACCAGGGTGAAGGTTCTGGCCGGGACAGGCTTCGCTCACCAACCTGGGTGGCCCAGCATTCATCTCATCAGTTCTAATGACTGATAGTCATCTAAGAGAGACCTCAGCTGAGGTGAAGCTTTGGAAGTGGCTCCATTGAGTATTCACTCCTTTTGGCAAGGCTATTTTTGTTGCATGAGGAACTCAGTATAAATTGATGAGGTTTCATATTTGAGCACCTCCCGTGTCTCCATCCATCCCGGTGTTGTGTAGTCGTGTTGGCTCCAATGCTTAACTTTCCAAACTGGTACTGAACTATAAAAATGCATCACTCTTCAACTCTACAGGAAGTTGAGGATGTCAGTCCTGTATCTGTCTGTGTGTGTCATCGTGACCCAGGGGTTTATGCTATGAACAGGTGGAGTTCTGGGGCTAAACATTGAAAAAAATGGGACTGTTTAGTTTAAAAAAAACCCTCAGGCTGTTTATTTCAGAGAAGAGGTGAGGAAGAATGAAGGCAGCAGAAGTAAATAAATGACAATGCAGGATGAAACCAAATCCAGAAGAACATAGCAGTAGAAAATGCTGAAATCTGTCTGAATTAAATCTTTCTATCTACCTGCTGACTTCTCGGGGCTTTGCAGCGCTTTTACACAAAAGGCACTTCAAAATCAGAAGAGCCCTGTGTAAATCTGACAACCAGCGAAGTGCCTTTTACTTGGTGAAACAAAAATTTGTAAAGCTTTAAATAATAAAATGAAGATCGGAGGCATAAATTCCTGGCTTCCTGTCACCGCCACATGAATCGTCTCGGTTGGGACCATGTCAAAGCTTGTTTGTAAGGATGTGAGGGTCTTCAGAAGCTTCTAAAAACTTAGGTTCCCTTCCTGTGCCTTTCAAAAGCCGAACTGGTGGGATGTCAGTCCTGGCTCCAGCGTTGTTCTGGGAAAGCAGATTGGGCTGTGGAAGTGGAAGGGAGCACGGCTCACGCTCTTGTGTTTGCTCCCACGGTTGGTGTGGGTGCTGGTGGGTGAAACCACTTGTTTCTTGGAGGCTGGACCTTGACTCCCCCAAGCCAAACACATCATCAAGGCAAAAGCAGCGCGTTTCAGACTTGTACCAGGAATACCTGGTTCTGTGCACTGGTTTTTACAATAGTGCCATTTTAAGAAGAGGCAGATCTTCTGGAGAAGACTTTTATCTCCTCTTCCTTCTGACTCTATTCCGTGATTTGCTGCTGTCAGGATAAGCAACACCTCTTGAGCTGCTGGGACTGCATCGTGGGTCTCCTCAGTGGGGTCAATCATACCGGACACTCTACAGATACAAAGGGTGGAACAACTGAGACATTGTCCTTTTGGAGCAGATCTCGTGTCTGTCCTTAACAAGAGCCACCAGGAGCCATTTTGGAACAGCGCCTACAAAGGGTGCAGTGGATGAGTGTGTGGCCACCTGCCCTCCCACGCTGGCACAGGAGACATTTTCTGCCCTGAAGCACAAGTTTTAATAATCCTTCAATAATATTTTGGTATAATCATCAACTATGATAATTGCTCTGGATCATCTTGTCATCTTTATAAATGCCTGCTCCATTTTTTAATCATGCTGGACCAAAAAAACCCATGGTGATGAATTACGCAGTTCAGATTTACGCTCTACGTGAGGTTTAGCCCCCAAAGTTTACAAATAAGGGAAAGAGAGAATAAATCCATTTCGGAGAGAGGATTAGGCCAAAAATTTTCTGAAAGTGCCAGGTTCTAAGAGGATTTGCAAAGCACTGGGATCAACGTGAGGTTGGCACGTGTGGATTTTTAGAAATGACTCTTTCTACCCATTCTCATCTCAGGGCTCCTGATGGGTTGGTAAATTCTCATCCCCAAGGTAGGACGGATGTCACCCATCTTCTGCCATCTAAATCTTACCTGTCTAGATTAAACTAATCTTTGGGCTCTGTCTGCAGTCAGCAGAGATGGATACCCCAGGGAAGGATTCTTGGAAGAAGATAGCTCGAGGTAGATAAGAGGAATTGCCTTTTGGCAACACCTCTTGCTGTCGTTGAAACTAGAATGGGGAGAGGCTGCACACGACAGTGAGCTCCATTTCTAGTCCTAAAAATTTTGTCTCACAAATATTTGCCCAGAAAGTTTGTAAAAGAGAGTCAAGCAGACCTGCAGAAGCCCTACATGCTATCAGTTTGAAAGGATGAAATGAAACAGCCTCAAGTTGCCCCAGGGGAGGTTTAAGTTGGAGCTGAGGAACAATTTGTTGCCCTCCAGGGTTGTGGAGGCCTGTGCCAGGCTGCCCAGGGCAGGGCTGGAGTCCCCCTGATCGTGGAGGGGTTTCCAAGGCGTGGAGCTGTGGTGCTGAGGGACAGGGCTCAGTGGTGCCCTGGCAAGGATGGGAGAATGGTTGGACTGGATGATCTCGAAGGTCTTTTCCAACCTAAATAATTCTATGATTCTGTAGTTAGCCTAAGTCAATTAATGCATATTCTAATACAGGTCTTCCAGCAGGTGACTAAACGTGTGATTTAGCCCCATTTGTTTCCACATCTAGGTCCAGGCTGACGCAGAGGACTGTGCACAAAGCTCTCTGTAACGTGGAGCTAAAGCCATTTTTCTGTCACCGCACCAATTCTAAGCACATCACTGGAGTTTTCGAGCGGTTGGGATTTTTGCCGTTTGCCTCCTTCATTCCCTGGTTAACTCTCTCTTCTTCTCTGTCTTTCTCTCTCCTCTTTCCTTGCTGGAACAGCCAGTCCAAGCTGCGATGAGGAACCACAGCTCCTCAAGCTCATGTTTGACACATGAGTGTTGGCCACCATCCCTGGCTGGAAGGAGGAGAGGTCAATGTTGAGTGCAGTGAGAGTAGAGGTTGTGCTCTCAAAGATGGGACTGGTGGTGGGGCTGAGCCTGCTTCCAGCAGTGGAAGGGTAAAGCCTCCATGACTACCAGGAAATTTCAACCTCTCAATTTCTAGGCCAGAATTTGGCAACATGCACGTGACAATAAATGGGCGTGGTGGACCCAGTTCTATCCTCAGTTGCAGCATTAAAGAAGTAGTTCTGTATTATCAGCGCGTTGCGTTAAGGTACAGATTCCGTGTAGGCTTTCAAGCGGAGAAATATCAAAATAATAGCTCGTTTCAAGCAGAGAAATATCAAAATAATCTCTCGTCCTTGCTGTGGATTCAGATTCTATTCATAATATTTGACTCTCTACGCTACACCCAGTTTCCTTTGCTGAAAAACTTAACAGCCCTTTTGAATTTCTTAACATTCCTTGGTTGAAATCAGGCTTTTAACGATCGTAGAGCGTGTCGCTGGGTTCGTGTTTGTGTTTGTCGAGCGGGATAGGTTGTAGTTAAGTGAAATGCCTGGTGTAAGCAAAGAGAAATTGCTGTATGCAAACCATAATTTTCATGTACTTACTGTTTTGAGCGCTGGGATGAAAGGGAAGCGTCGCAGCGTTTCTCTCACATCCGCCGCTGCCTTTGTCTTTCTACCTGAAGGGTGGCAAAAGGGCCCCCCTTTCATCTGGAGGCTGACGAGGCCATTATGGTAAACGGCACCAGCGGGTTGTATTGATGTTGTTGGAGCTTTCATCTTTTGTTCTCGGTTTTGAAGCGTTGTTTGTGGCTCTCTTGTTCCCTGTCTCATGGCTTGATGTTCAGTGAGAGCAGAAAGCAGCTCCTTGCTGGAGTTGTTCAGGAAAAATCATTAAACTCAGGAGAGAAGGAAGGCCAACTGAGTGCTACTCCTGGTTGACGATGACCCCACAGCTCAGTTCTAGTTGCCCAGTGAGTATCTGGATCTCTGCTTCTGCCTCCTTCACCCAAGCGAAAATGTATCTAAGCGTGAAACACGACATACTGCCCGCTTTCATAGCTCGAATCCCAACCTGGGGGTCCATCGGCCGATGGAAGATTATGAGGTCAGAGGATGTGAGCAAAGAGACACTGGTGCAGTTGATGGTCAGTGCTGGCTTGTTTTCTGTCAGGATTTGCAAATGTGCACCCAGTTTCTTCACCGTTAAGTTGGTTACATGAACCCAGGAATCGATGCTGGGAATAATTTCCTTTCCATGTCAAAGAAGATTACTAATTCTGTTCTTCCAAGGTTTAAACTCCAGTGTGGTGGCACCTGTCCCATCCACCTGTCCCATCCATTACATCCCAAGCCCAGCCGCAGGGTTGTCTCTACGGAAATCCTCCTCCGCGGTTTGGCAGCAAGGTGGAAAGTGATGACTGAGCAGGGTGAGAAATGTGTTGTCAGTGGTCCCCATCAGAACGGGAACCAACCTTCTCAGAGGACACATAGTTGTCTGAAGAGCCCTGTAGCTGACGTGAACGGCAAAGTCACAACTTGAGCGTGGTTGTCGGGCCTGACGCGGTACCGCAGATGTTACCCCGCTACATCTTCCTCTTCCTCTTCTGTTTTGCAGCATCCCCTTCAATTAAGCTTCTTGTGGATGACCCGATAGTGGTGAACCCTGGAGAAGCGATCACCTTGGTCTGCGTGACAACGGGAGGGGAGCCAGCCCCGAGCCTGACGTGGGTGAGGTCTGCCGGCATCCTGCCCGAGAAGACGGTCCTGAACGGCGGCACTTTGACGATACCGGCCATCACGTCGGAGGATGCTGGCACCTACAGCTGCATCGCCAATAACAACGTTGGGAATCCTGCAAAAAAGTCCACCAACATCATCGTAAGAGGTGAGTTGAGCTGGCAAAGTACTCAGCTTCATCTTGGAAGACTAGTTGAATCCTAAGCTGATAGGATAGAAAGGTTCACATCGTAGTGTCTGATGTTTCCAAATGTGTTTCTGGTCATTTCTAATAATATGTGAGAGACTGGGGTTGCTCAACCTTGAGAAGTGAAGGCTTCAGGGAGATCTTCTGGGGGCCTTTCAGGCCTTTGAGGGGCCTGTCAGAAACCTGGGGACAGACTTTGGAGCAGGGCCTGTTGGGACAGGAGGGGAAAGGTTTGAATTCAAAGAGGGAGATTCAGACTGGAGAGAAGGGAGAAATTGTTGCTGCTGAGGGTGGTGAGAGCCTGGCCCAGGTTGCCCCGAGAGGTGGTCACTGCCCCATCCCTGGCCCCATTGCAGGGGAGGTTGGCTGGGGCTCTGAGCAACCTGCTCTAGTTGCAGATGTCCCTGCTCCCTGCAGGGGGCTTGGACCAGATGGCCTTGGAAGACCCCTTCCCACCCAAAGCAGTCTGTGATTCTATTCTATGAGTTAGTGTTGGCTTCAAGCGACCTGTGGCCCGTGTGTTGGGTTCAAACCCCTCAGCTGGAATAAGGGTGCTGTGGTCCCCCTTTGTATTATGGAGAAGCAGCAGCTCTCCCATCCAAACTGGGGACAGCTGATCACCAAAGGACACTGGATCCTCAGAGCATCACCCTGGACACACCATCTTAGCATCCTGAGCTCCTGGGGATGCCGTTACCTACTGCACCCTTTTCTTCCTCCTCATCGGCCGAAGGCGTTCCTGAGACGACGGCTGTTGTGTGTGCTGTGAATCTGCTCCCTGGGGAGGAGCTTTAGATCAGGGCCTGTGCTTTAAGGACACTAAAGAGCAGGATCGATGTCTGTCTCCGCTCGAAGTAAGAGGAGAGTTTGCAGAGCGGTGACAGCCAGGTGGAGGGGAACTCTTCCCCGGTTGTTTATCATTTTCTGCCTAATGTCAGGGACGTGGCCAATTGGTCGGAAGAAGGAGTTCGATTGGCCGATAGGCATCATCAGAGCGGGTTCATCTACCCGAACCAAGCAGTTCATCTGGAACTCATTTTCTATAATCTAATCTGTGAGTGGTAGTGAAACAAACTCCCACGCTCGGGGAACTTTAAATAACGGCGCGTGATTAATCACGCTGGGGAGAAAACCGCTGCGCGGGGAGGGAGCCGCTGGTGTGAATATTTTATGGAGAGCCGTAACCCCTGTCCGCTGCTTATTGCCCAGCGTCTCATGTTCCGCAGCAGAGCGAGGAATTCGAAGCTCTTTCTGCCCTGGGGGTCAGGGAGGGAGCATTGCATCAGCCTAGGAGATGATCAGGAGATGTCCAGAGATTTGTTTTGTAGTATTATATTTCCACTTGGGTTTTTGACACGGGGCTGAGAGGCTTTGGTGTTGAGAGGCGGGAGCAGCCTTGTTTCAGGAACGTGGCGTCGACATTCATCTGCTGTGATATGAGGTGGCAAGTAAAAGCCAGTGACACCGAGCTGTGTCTCCTTGTCTGGAGAGGTTCCAAAGGCGCCTGGACGCTGCGCCGCTCTGGGTGACCCTGCTGGAGCAGGGCAGTTGGACTCAATGTTACCTCCAGAGGTCCCTTCCAACCCCTACCATGCTGGAATGAAATAAATGAGTAACAAAACTAATCCATTCTTTTGGAAAGTCAGAAATTGTCTCAGTGAGCAATAGACCAGCAGATGAAGCTGTGTTTAAAGAGCAGGTTCAGGCATTGAGGTGGCACCGAGGTGTGTTTGGGTCAGCTCCGTGCTCCTCCGTCAATCTTTTCTGAGACCCTTAAAAGCTGGGGATAAACGTAGTGAAATGAGAAGAGGACCAGATGTGACGGGTTGGGGGGGTTACGTATCACCTGAGGGATGGTGTGGAATGGGCCCACGTGGAGGTGCCTGTGCTGTGGCTCCAGGCTCAGTTCTGTACCTTGATCAGACTTGGAAGTTGAACATCCAGCTTATCCCATGTCCCAGGAAACTGAGCAACCTGCTCCTGTTGCAGATGTTCTTGCTCCCTGCAGGGGGGTTGGACCAGATGGCCTCGAAAGGTCCCTTCCCACCCAAACCAGCCTGGGATTCTTTTAACCTGAGAATCTTTTAGACTTCACTGTTGGAGGCTCTTTTACTGCTTGAAAATTGTCTCTTTCAACGTCTATTTGGAAAGGAAAGCAAAAGGCATTAGAGAAATGGTAATATTGCCCTTGTAATCTTTAAGATGCTACATAAAAGCATGATAATCACAATACCGTACAGATTTGGGGTGACAATTGGAAAATGTCAAAAGAGGCAGGAATCAAGATAATCATATGTCTGCGGCTTCTGGAAAATTACACATTTTCAACATGACTCAAACTGGGTACTCAAAATTACGAGAGCATGGAAGAACAAATACTCCAAAGGGGAAAATGAAAATCAAATCTCTTTCTAGCTGACATTATGTCAATGAAGAATTAAGGGCTTTTGATGATAAAGGATGTAAGGTGGCTCCTCCATCCACTTTGAGAGCAAAAATGCCGGGTAGCATCTTTGAAGGACACCTGTGCCTCCGTTTGGGAAGCAGCAGAGCCAGAAAAACGTTTGATAGGTCTTTAAAGTACGGAGCAATGACACGGTTTGGAAGGGTGTCAACAGGCACTGACTTGAATTTGTTGCCTCATCAGCAACTTCTCCCGTTACCTTCTTTAAATAGATGACTCCTTCTCTTCCATTGGAACGGAAATGGTGTTCTGGTTTTTTTTTTTACTGCCAATTGACTCTGACTTTCCCCTTCTGCGAAGCAGAGACAGAATCTTTGGAGTTAATTTTTCAAAGGGGTGGGATTCCCTGTCAGCTTAAATATAAAATAATGACCTGTGCTCAACGTTAGCACAAAAGCTTTTGCCGAACAAAAAGGACTCCGGGGAAATGCACTTTAAAGGCTGCGATTGCTGGAAGTACCAGTTCCATTATGTCTTTAAAAACTGCGTGTGAACTGTGTCATAGTGATGGCTAAAAAGAAGGTGAAAGAAAAAATAAAAATAAAATATAAAAAACCCCAAACAACAAAAAGGAAAAATGCAGATTGTGAAATGAATGAAATCTGTTGCTTTTCTAATAGATTTAAAAAAAAAAAAAAAGAATTACTTATATCCATTCTCACACCCCTGCTTGCCCTTCTGCTTTATTGTGACAGCTCTATTTATCCAAGAGCTTTTTCTCGGGAATTTCCCTTGTTGGTTTATAGCAGTTACACGAAGGAAAGGATAAAAAGAAGTTTGCCTGGTTACACATCAGCACCTCTGCTGTCACCTCTTGAAGATCTTCAAAGGCTGTTAATTGAAATGTGAGCAGGGCCCCCGCGGGCTGATGTCCAGTGCCAAAGCAGACCCAAAGCTCACGACTTTTATCCAAAAGGTGGAGATGGGGTTTTGGCGTCACCTGTGACAGTCGTCAGCCGGCGGGTCACCCCGGCAGCTGTGCAGCCGCTGAACGCTGGCCAGTGGCCAAGCCATGTGTCCGTCTGACACACGGAATCGTTGGCCGCCATCGTCTGTGATCCCAGAATCCCAGAGTAGGAAGGGACCTCTGGAGATCATCTGG
>VWZK01009396.1:0-24492 GCA_013396935.1 Baryphthengus martii
TTATTTTATTTTATTTTATTTTATTTATAGTTTAGTAGCATGAGGCAATGTTTGAAGATTCAGTCGTGAAATAGTAATGAGTGTTATGAAAGGAGCCCAGGATGAGGACAGACAATATACCAGAAAACAAGAGCCTACACCAGTTTTCTCGGTTTACGTGATTGACAGCAGGGCTAGTAACACACATATCAGTTAAAAATGCTGAGCATCAACTATAATTAGAAAGGCCAGTCCAGAGTTGTTGCTGGCAATGATATGGAAAATGTTGAGCTTTAATTGGAGGCTAGTACTATGAGGGCAAAAGTGCTTTTGATTTCATGGCGTTAAGGCTTATGTTCTGGTAAGAAGAAAACTAAAAGATGGGTTTAGAAAATTCTTTTGCAATATGATGTATCTAAGGCATACCTTTTTAGTGACACGTACACCTAAGCTATGTGTGAATCAATATTACACAGTGTATTGGTTGACTAGCCAAGAAAATATGAGTCCGAAGTTTACTGAAATATTTTAATGTTTTTTCTAAGATATTATTTCTTGTTCCAGAAATAGTGAGTGATCGGATCTTTTCACTGCATATGCCTGTGACTGAATTAGGTAAAGATATTTATTATGAAACATCAGTTACTTACAGATAAGTGTCATAGCTTTACAGTAAGAATGAGAAGGAAACAATGACAAGGAAGAAACATTCTCAGCTAGTGGATTGCGCTGTAGAAGACTTTAAGGGCTCAAAGGCAAATATAGACTAAAGCTGCAGAAGGTATGATACAGAATTGTGTTTCTGGCATATAAATATTATATAATATGAAGTCATCTTCATGATGAGAACCAAATAGCTGAGATTGAATACCTAAGAAAGTAGGGAAAAAAAAGCTATTTAGGGGCATACAATATCTACAAACGTGATCATAGCATTACAGATTATTTTCTCTATACTTTCTAGAATAGTATTCTTTAGGTTGTTTTGATTATCAAGTCCTACAAGTTCCCAGTGGAAAG
Source organism: Baryphthengus martii (assembly GCA_013396935.1). Lineage (NCBI taxonomy): Eukaryota > Metazoa > Chordata > Aves > Coraciiformes > Momotidae > Baryphthengus > Baryphthengus martii. The sequence continues at coordinate 1,000 of VWZK01009396.1, forward strand.
GCAAATTTAAGCCAATTGAAAATATTTTTCTTTTTTCTTATGGACACTTACAGGTTCATAAAATACGGCACAGGCTTTCAAAAGGTCACACTTTATACATTGAATACCACTGCATAAAGCTTTCTTTTTTTGTATGATGTCAGAAAAAGGGACATTAGATGAGAAAAAAAATAAAGATGTCTAACTCAGTTTTGAGAATCCTAAACAAAACTTACAGTTCATCCTTAAATCGTATTTTATTCTTGGACTAAAGTTTATTTTATGAATAATAATAGAAATTTTACTATTGACCAGGAGAAAGTACATGATAATGTATGTAAACATTTTTTTTAACACATGGAATGAGTTTTATTCTATAGAGATAAAGAGATGTAACTATATTCCAGTTTTTCCAGTTTTCCTCCTCATGATCTTGATACATATATTCTTGCAAGGACTTCTTGGATTTGTGATTCTTCTACCAATATGAAATTGTAAGTCAGAGCCCTCAGCATTTTCCAAAGGACGTAAGGAAGATATAGGTCTCTGACAGGACATGTGGGAGACACCTCACAGCTTTTAAATTCCCTTTCCTTGACTTCAAAAAGAAAAGGAGGAAAAAAACCAACATCATTATATATAATTGCCATTGATAAATGACATGTTGTAAAATAAAATTGGGGTGGATGGGGTGTGGGGGTGTTTGGCTTTTTAAGACCATCACAAAGAATTTTTAAGTTTCCATTTGAAAAAAAATATATGTATTTGGAATTTAGAGAAATGTTTTCTTTCACTTTTCTCTAATTTTCTTTAACTTTAAAGTAAAAATTTTAGGTCACAAGCCAGTAAGGTCAAAGCATGCAAACTGAAAGTTTCTTTTTTGCTTTAATGACTTCTGTTTAGTGTCTAACTGGCCTTGTGTAGTACTTGCTGAAATCACAGAGGGTTTTTTTCATTGACTTCACTGAACAATGTTTAGGCCTTGAAATAGAATAAAAAGCAAAAGTGACAATATATTACAGGAACAACCATTGTATGGAAAAAAAAATAAATTTCTGTCAAGGTACATAGAGCAGGGAAAATGATAAAGATTCTTCTAGAAAAAAAATGTATTATCTTTCTCTTTCATACTCTTCTGTTTGTATAATCATGTTTCATATGTTCTCTAAGTCTGCATAGGCGTACTATGAGACTAATTATGTCCTTGCATTAAATAACCTAAAAATCAGTAGGATGACCTTTAACATAAAAATACTAATATATATCTTATTATGAATGCTGTTTATGTAATAGTTTGCCCTGAAGTGTGGAACTTTAATTACACAGATTTCTAGGTCATTTAAAATATGCAGTTCTGTCAATAATTGTAAGTTCAGTTTCACCACTCTTGAGGCAGTGATTTCTTGTAATTCAACATCAAATTTTTTTGTTGATAAAGTTCTGCATCTGGGGAAGAACAGCCCTGTGTATCAGTACAGTTTGGGGGCTGCTCTGTTGGAGAGCAGCTCTGGGGAAAGAGACCTGGGAGTCCTGGTGGACAAGAGCATCACCATGAGCCAACAATGCACCCTCGCGGCCAAGAAGGCCAATGGCATCCTGGGATCCATTAGAAGGAGCATGGCCAGCAGGTCAAGGGAGGTTCTCCTTCCCCTCTGCTCTGCAATGGTGAGGTCCCACCTGGAGTACTGGATCCAGTTCTGGGCACCCCAGTTCCAGAAGGACAGGGAACTACTGGAGAGAGTCCAGCGCAGAGCCACAAAGCTTGTTAAGGGAGTGGAGCATCTCCCTTGTGAGGAGAGGCTGAGGGAGCTGGGTCTCTTGAGCTTGGAGAAGAGGAGACTGAGGGGTGACCTCATTAATGTTTAGAAATATGTAAAGGGCAAGTGCCAGGAGGACGGAGTCAGGCTCTTCTGCCCAATGACAGGACAAGGGGCAATGGGTGCAAACTGGAGCATAGGAGGTTCTCTTTAAACACAAGGAAACACTTTTTCACAGTGAGGGTGACAGAGCACTGGAACAGGCTGCCCAGAGAGTTTATGGAGTCTCCTTCTCTGGAGACATTTAAAATCCGCCTGAACATGTTCCTGTGTGACCTACTCCAGGTGATCCTGCTCTGGCAGAGGAGTTGGACTCGATGATCTTTCAAGGTCCCCTCCGGCCCCTAACATTCTGTGATTTTGTGATTCTGTGTGGTTTAAGGTACTGAATTTGCATTAAAATTGTTTAAAGTATTAGAAAACTATCCAGAAACATACAAAAGACAGTATAAATTTTATACAGCCCCTTTTATACTGAAGTAAACTAAAGTGTGTAAAGCTTTAGCATGAGTGACAATGTAGTAATGTATGTGGAGTAGATAATGAGAAGGCTCTTCCACAGCTAAGTGTGCTCTAGTTTAACCCTAGAAGGCTGCTTAGCCCCGTACAGCCACTCATTCACTCCTCCTAGTGGGATGGGGGAAAGAATCAGAAGAGTAACAGTGAGAAAACTCATGGGTTGAGATAAAGACCATTTGTGTTGGGTTTGTGCTGTAATCTTCAATGAGAACTGTGTTGAGTTTGTGTCTGGTGGGATTTTGGTAGCAGGGGAGGGGGATACTGGCATGGCTCCTATTAGATGCTTCAAGAAACTCCTCCTTCCCCCACTCCCCAACTCCAGGTTGGACCTGCCTCTGGACAAGGTGAAGCCAATTAGCGGCTTTGTGATAATGTATTTAAAAGGGGAAAAATCTGTTGGGTGAATCATTTTGCATTGGGGGTTCTCTTGTGTTGGAAAGGAGTGAGACACGGTAGAGACAATCATGTGGACACCCAGATCAGTGAGGAAAGAGGGAGGGAGGCATGCCAGAGCAACCATTCCCCTTTGACCCATTGTGAGATGTCAGGCTGAGTCTTTGCAGTCCTTAGAGATCAACATTAGAGAAGAATTCCATCTGTAGCCTGTGGATGACCCCATGCTGGAGCAGGGGACCGATTCTGAAGAAGGCTGTGATGCTGAGGGGTGCCTAGGATGGAGGAGTTCATCACTGAGAGAACTACAGCCTGCAGAAGCAACCCACACTAGTGGGAGAAGTTCATGGAGGACTGTCTCCCATGGGAGGGATGTCACATTGCTGCAGGAGAAGACTATGAGCTTTCCCCCTGACAAAGAAGGAGTGGCAGAAACAACATGGAATGGACTGGGAATGAGCACAATCTCTGTTCTCTGCCCCTGCTGCACTTCTAGGGCTGCAGGAGGAGGAGGTATCAGAACTGGGCCCAGGAAGAAGGGAGGGATGGGGGAAAGGGTTATATTTAAGATCCATTTGTATTTGTTACTGTCCTACTCTTATTTCAGTTGGTGAGTTGGTAAGGTGTTTGTTTATATTAAATGGATTTGGTTTTCCCAAGTCAAGTCTGTCTTTTGCCTGTGATCATAATTGGTGAGTGAGACCTCCTTGTTCTTGGTCTTGACCCCCAAGCTTTTTCTTATATTTTCTCCTCCTTATCTCACTGGAGGAGGGGAGGAATGAGCAAGTAGCTAGCTGTGTGGTGTTTTGTTGCCATCTGGGTGGTCTCAAACCACAGCAGTTTTACAGGTAAAGCAGAAGCTATGCACACAAACAAAGCAAAACCAGTTATTTATTCAATGCTTCCCATTGGTAGGCAGGTGTTCAACCATCTCCAGGAAAGCAGGGCTCCATCACATAAGGGTTGCACGGAAAAACAAACACCATTACTCTGAATGTCCTTTCCTTCCTTCTTCTTTTTCCAGCTTTTTATTGATGAATATGTCATCATATGATATGGAACATCCCTTTGGACAGTTGGGATCAGCTGTCCCTCCTGTTTTCCCTCCCAACTCCTTGTGTACCCCCAGCCTACTCACTGGCAGGTTGGTGTGAGAAGCAGAAAAGTCCTTGACTCTGTAAGCTCAGCTATAACTAAAACATCCCTCTGCTACCAACACTGTTTTCAGCATAAATCCAAAACACAGCCCTATACCAAGTACTATGAGGAAATAACTCTATCCCAGGCAAAATCAGCACAGGGACTTCCTGAAAAACAATTTTTTTTATTTTTATTTTTTTTTTATCTTGCAGAAAATGCAAGTATAAATGAGCTCCAGAAAAAAGCTATGGATGCTTGAATCCACTTAAGTAAAAAAACACCTTTATATGTTAACTATGGATTTACATGATTCATTTGAGGTATTCAGGTAATATCTTTTAAAGATTAATATCACAGACAAATTAGTTCTACTCAAAATAACTGTCATTACAAGGTAAATCTGGACAAAATAGACTTTGCGAAGTCAAATTATAAGTGCATGGTTACAGCATGTAAAGTGTGCAGTTACAGTATGAAAATTCTGACAAATTCTTTTTTTAGCTCCCTGTTTTCCGAACCATAAGCATCTATTTATGAATTTATCGTAAGTTTTCTCCAAAATGTACACTAGCTGTGCAAATTTGTTGTGCATGTTGGCAGGAAGAATGAATTTGGTCTTTGGTCTTCATATTTATTTTTCATAGTACACCTAAAACACCATAATGAATATATTTCTCACCATGCCATGCCTTCAAATCTAAAAATCATTAATCTGGGGGAAAAAAAAAAAAAAAAAGGCAATGAACATAAATGAAATTCAGACAAAACAGACTGTAGCCTATAGGTGGCAAATCACTGCAACTGTGAGGAAAACAAGAAAAGAGAAGTCATATACAGCTGTTCAAGACAGGTCATTTTGTAAATAGATAAGGCCAGAACTCAGCATCTTCTCTCAATTGCAACAGATGTTCTCATGTTAGAAAAAGGCATTTGAGTGTAACAAGCTCTATTGTGTCACACTTGACTAGAAGAAGAGAGTTCAAAGGATTAGGTTAGTTTTCAGACATGAGCTTCTTATGCCAGTTGAGACCTCCTACAGTATCCAAGGTCTCTGTATCACTACATGTAATGACAGAGGATTGGTGGAAATCTGACTTTCCGAAGTGGCAGCTAGAGGATACTCTGTAGCATCTGCAGTTTCATTAGATGCCTAAGCTTAAGTGACCGAATCACACTGATATCCAATCATCTCTGTTGCAAGAGATACAATTTTTCCTAGTAGAGATTGAGAGGAGAGAAGGTCTCTCCATGAAATGTAGAACAGGTTTCCTATGCCAGGAAAAGAAGAAACTGAACACATGGTGTGTGACTATTAACTCCTTGGAATAAACCTCTCCACTTTGTGGTAAGTATTTGGAAATCAACAGATTCGTTTGCCTAAGGTGTTACCAGGGCCACTGTGTTTTTGTATACAGAGCTGTGGAGATGAGAGACAGGACAGGTATGTAGGATCTTCACACAGAGAGACACCAGAACCTTGGTGTACTTTCTGGCATAGGCAAACTATACTATATACTTTATTATCCCTAAAATTAGTTGAAAGTTCTTCTACGGGACAGAATGTTTCTATGTGGTGATATTCTTATTCCCCTGTAGACAAGAAATCAGTTCAACTAGCCTTGACAGTCATTCTACTTTAAAATAAATTGAGTATAATAGCATGGAGGAGAACAGTGTGATTGTGTTTTAGTTCATATATATATATATATATATATATACACACATGACAATTTGCTTAAATGGAAAACTTTTGTTAGGAAATTCTACAATGTAATATATGGATACTTAAAAAAATGTTATTCAGGGAAGTAAGTATCTGATGCAGCATGTCTGACAGTGAAATGTTATTGACATTTATAGAAAAATGGCACACAAACCTACTGTATTTAGGATTGTCAATGTAATACACATCTTTACTTCCTCTTATCCTACTTCCAAATTACGTTGTTACTTTTTGTAATTTTATTCTGTATTTGAAACCTCTATATTCCCATCCAGTGCATTTACTTCATTTTCCTTTTGTCACTCATATACAGCTCTTTCATAGAAAAACAGGACAATAACATGCTTCTACCATGTTGCTGCCAGCTGGATGAGAAGGTTTAAAAGACAACTTCAAAGGAACTAGGGTGGATTTCTGGTTTATTTTGTTTTGTTTTGAAGCACCTCCAAACTGCTTCATTGGAACAGAAACACAGTAGGGTTCCTCTGTTACCAAACAGCCAGATACTGAATATACAGAATTGTGTCTGCAGACACAGTGGGTCTTATACCATTTTGTTATGTATGTAGCTGTTGATTTCAGCAGAATTTTTCCTGACTTAGCTTAGTGTAGCTGAAAGCATATTCCAGCCCAGGGAGTTAAAGCACTTAGGGAAAGAAATACAAGTGTCTAATACTCTCACATTTGGTAATTTTATTTTTTTTTTCTTCATTTTCTCTCTTATCTCCCTTTTTCTCTTCCCTCCCATCTCCATGATCACTGTGATTAAGTAAAATTTTATTTAGGCTTTTCATTGTTGTAGCTTAACTATAGCGTCTCCATCCAACAAGAAATTTTGTCTGGATTCAACCTTCAATCTCATAATACGGTGACAATAAGGATTATTAATGACATTTCTTCAGCAAGTCTTGATTTAAGACTGACATCTTGAACAATCAATCATGAAAGAACTACGTTAGTGAGAAATGAGTTTTGAATATACATTCAGTTGAAAAGACTACTTTGATCAATATTCACTTTAGACATTTCACACAAATTATTTTATGGAAAAACAGATTTTGCTATCTTTCTCCCAGAGAACTTGCATAAATGTGATACTTTTATATAACTGGTTGTAAAAAACTAATGAGTTGAACTGATAGCTGATCTCTGCTAATAGGTAGAAGTAGATGCTGAGAAGAGTATTAGAAATAGCATAGGTAGAGAATGGCCCATTACTTCCAGCCTCCGTCAGTCACAGACAGTTTTCCAACCCACATTTCACCTAGACCATTGTACTTAGCAGCAGTCAGTTTCTTATATGAATGTCCTAATCGCTTCCTGAACGATTTTATACTTCTCAGTAACCAGAAACTTCCTATGACAGTGAGTTGTACGATCTAATCATGCATTGTGAGATAGAAATTTTTGTGTTTGTTCACTTTCTTGCTTTAAAATTGCCTAATCATTCTATTTGTTTTCATGTCCTTCTTGTATTATGAAAAATAGCAAATAGTCATAATTTATTCACCTTCTCCATATAATCCCATACCTGATATTTATGTATGCTCTACATATGACCACTCTCATGTTTTTTCAGGTAACTATTTTCTAAACTAATAAAAATTTGGGTCATGATTCATTATCTTGTGAAGCTACACAGAAGTACTTTCCTCTATGATGGATGAGCTCTAGAGCTACTTCTGTTTCCAGGATCAGATGTGGACATAACTATACCTCAACAATCTTACATGTTAGTATTTATGAACCCTGCATAACATTGGGTGGAAGGATTAGTTGGAAACCAAATCAAGCCTAAAACCTCATGAAATAGAAGAATGGTGTTAGGGAACAGATCTGAGCACTGAAGGAAAGATATTTTCATTTCGTAGTAAAACTGAGAGATAATATTAGCACTTTATTTCAAATATCAGACAGTTTTCTCATCTCTAATTTATTAGAATAAGCTTTATGGGTATTTAATTAGTTTTCATTTTTAGGACTAAGATCCTGCAGCAAATTTCTTTAGGATAGGCTAGTTACTAATCTTGTGGATAGTCCGATTATGACATTACCATTGTAGAAGCTCATTGACTTCATTGCTCACTGACTTCACTGATGTTTTTGTCAGAGCTTTACTTCAGTCCAGCATCTTATTTCACAATAGCATTGTATTTCATATGTCTGACTTTTGATAAAGTAGAGTTGTGGTTTGGGTCAGCAATTTTGGGGTTTCTTTTTGTGGGTTTAATAAAAAATACTGTAAAATGAGTGATGCCTGGTGTAGCATGTCACTTCTCAGTAAAAAGTAGATTTTGAAAATGAAAAGTAGTTAAAACCAATGCTTTTTGAAGTTACTTTAACCATTCTGTACATTTTTGTAGTAGTTGTAGTGAAAAATAAAGTACTAACTTTTTAAGGGAAGTACAGAGAACTGGTAGATTATTTTTTGAATTTGTCATATTTTATTCCCATGTATTTTTATTCCTTCTCTAATGAAGTCTAGTTCCAACCATTTAAACTATATGTCAACTCCACAAACCTGAAGACCACTTCAAGACTGCTCTGTACTGTGTTTAGTTAAATATGGTCCCCAAAAAATATCTTTAACCAGGCATGGCATGATATTATGGCTTCACAGTCACATAACTTTTCAGCTACCGATAGGGTTGGATGAATCACTAAAACTGTGTGCAACTCAGGACACATACTATCTTGCAGACACCTTATCTGTGGAGTTTTAATAGCTTGGTGACCTATTTACTCATTTCTGTGTTGCAAATACAATACAATAAAGGCCTTCAGCAGGGCTCAGGACTGTGCCTTGAAGTGCTATTACAGAGTTACTGCTCCTGATGTTTGACTTGCACAGGGACTAAACATCTTATGTATCATTCCTTTTCCATGTGTGCATGACTTAATTCTCAGACTATATTGGCAAATTTGCATATGACTGTATTGAGTTTGCATGGCAAGGTTCTGGTAGCAAGGTGGGGCTACAGGGGTGGCTTCTGTGAGAAGATGCTAGAAGCTTGCCCTGTGTCTGGTAGAGCTAATGACAGCTAACTCCAAGACAGACCCACCAGTGGCCAAGACAACCAGTGACTGTGGTAGTACCTCTGTGGTGATGTATTTAAGAAAGGGTAGAAACTGCTGCACAGCAGCAGCGAGAAAGAAGAGTGAGAATGTGAGAGATAAACAACTCTGAAGATGCTAAGGTCAGTGAAGAAGGAAGGGGAGGAGGTGTTCCAGGTACTGGAGCAGAGATTTTCTTGCAGCCTGTGGTGAGGACCATGGTGGAGCATGTTGCTCTCCTGCAACCCATTGAGGTCCATGATGAAGCAGGTATCCAACCTGCAGTCCAGGGAGGAACCCATGCTCAAGCAGGTGGATGTGTCTGAAGGAGGCTGTGACCCTGTGGAGAGCTCATGCTGGAGAAGGGTCCTGGCAGGACCTGTGACTCCATGGAGAGGAACCCATGCTGGAGTAGTCTGCTCATGAATCATAGAATCATAGCATGGCTAGAGTTGGAAGGGACCTTAAAGATCATCTAGTTCCAACCCCCCTGCATAGGCAGGGATACCTTCTACCAGATCAGGTTACTCAGGGCCCCATTCATCCTGGCCTTAAACACTTCCAGGGATGGGGCAGCCACAATTTCCTTGGGCAACCTGTTCCAGCATCTCACCACTCTCACAGGAAAGAATTTTTTCCTAATGTCTAACCTGAATCTCCCCTCTTCAAGTTTGTAACCATTTCCCCTTGGCCTTTCGCTATGCACCTGTGTAAAAAGCCCTGTCCCAGCTTTCTTGTAGGCCCCCTTCAGATATTGGAAAGCTGCTATAAGGTCATCTCGGAGTCTCCTCTTCCCTAGGCTGAACAACTCCAACTTGCTCACCCTGTCCTTATAGGGGAGGTGCTTCAGCCCTCTGATCATTTTAGTTGTTCTCCAGAACTGTGTCCAGAACTGGACACAGTACTCCAAGTGGGTTCTCACAAGTGCAGAACAGAGAGGGAGAATCACCTCCCCTGACTGACTGTCTATACTTCTTTTGATGTAGCTCAGGACATGGTTGGCTTTCTGGGCTGCAAGCGCACACTGACAGCTCATGTTAAGCTTCTGGTCTACCACCACCCCCAAGTCCTTCTCCTCAGGGCTGTCCTCAATTCTTTCTCCTCCCAATCTGCATTCATGCATGGGATTGCCTTGACCCAGGTGCAGAACCTTGCACTTGGCCTTGTTGAACTTCATGCAGTTTGCACGAGCCCACTTATTGAGCCTGTCAAGGTCCCTCTGGATGACATCCCTTCCCTTCAGTGTGTTGACTTCACCACACAGTTTGGTGTCATCAACAAACTTACTGAGGGTGCATTCAATTCCACTGTCCATGTCGCCGACAAAGATGTTAAATAGCACTGGTTCGAGCACCGACCCTTGAGGAACACCACTCATGACACATCTCCATTTGGACACTGAGCCAAAGATCACAACTCTTTGGGTGTGACCAGCCAGCCAGCTTCTTATCCAACAAGTGGTCCATCCATCAAATCTGTATTGTTCCAGTTTAGAGATCAGAATGTCATGCAGGACAGTGTCGAATGCTTTGCACAGGTCCAGGTAGATGATGTCTGTTGCTCTGCATTTGTCCACCGAGGCTGTGATCCCATCATAAAAGGCCACCAAATTGGTCAGGGAGGACTTTCCCTTGGTGAAGCCATGTTGACTGTCACCAATTACCCCTTTATTATCTTCTTGCCTTAGCAGAACCTTCAGGAGGATCTGATCCATGATCTTGCCAGGCACAGAGGTGAGACTGACTGGCCTGTAGTTCCCTGGGTACCTAAGGATCTTGAATTCTACAGTGTCATGGTAACTGCAGCCTAGTCTCCCATTAAGTTTTACATCGCTCACCAGCCCATCTCTGTTGGTGAGTACAAGGTCCCTTTCTGGTCAGTTCCTCTACCATTTGGAGGAGAAAGTTGTCACCAATGCACTCCAGGAACTTCCTGGAATGCTGGTGCTTTGCTGTGTTGTCCCTCCAGCAGATGTCAGAGTGGTTTAAGTCCCCCATGAGGACCATGGCTTGCAAGTGTGAAGCAGCTTTTATCTGTTTAAAGGTACACTCCATTGAAACAACCCATGTTGGAGTAGTTTGTGAAGGTCCATGTCCTGTGAGAGGGACTCCACACTGGAGCAAGGGAAGAGTGTGAGAAGGAAGGAGAAGCAGAAATAATGTGTGACAAACTGACCACAACTCCTATTCTCCATCTCCCTGTTCTGCTTGAGTGGAGGAGGTAGGAGTGTCGGGAATGCAGCTGAGCCTGGAAGAAGAGAGGGATGGGGAGAAGGTGCTTTTATATTTGTTCCTATTTCTCATTATCTTACTCTTATAAATTATCATTAGTTTAAATTCATTTCCCCAAGTTGAATATCACTGCTGAGTGATGTCCCTGCTCCTTATCTCAGCCCACAAGCTTTTAATAATATTTATCTCCCCCTGTTCTGCTGAGTAGAGGGAGTAATAGAGCAGCTCGGTGGGCACCTGACAGCCAGTCAATTTCAACTGATCACAACCCCTCAAAAAACACCCACAGTAAACCATCTTTCTGTGCGTTACCTACTGGTTAATTTTTATGTCTGTATATACGTACACATGCACAAAACAAAACCTGTTGAGATTCTCACCAAGGCTAAAAATTGAAGGTGCTGTGAATAATTCCTTCTGAATGAAGTAGATTTGCTCTTTACTCACACTACTATACCAGACACAGAAAAAGTATCAGATTCAGTGAAACTAAAAAGAGAGTGTGATGTTCGTGAACAAACCAGCATTAGTTCAGGGTAAATTAAAATGCTTTCACTGGAGGAGTGTACATCTGTGAGATATAGAGAAGGTTCACCATTTCTGAATTTCGTTCCTGTTACTGTTGTTGCTGCTGCTGCTGTTACTATTAGCTTTACTCAAAATTTGACTGTCTTCTGGACTTCAAAAACAACAAAATTAATGGAATCTTTGAATTCAAGCTCAGTTTTAGAAGAGCTAAAGTCTAGGGGAGTTATTGAATATCATGTCACTCCCTTCTCACATATTTCTTTTTTTTTTTTTTCTTTTTTGTCTCTCTAGCTTCTGGTGGAACCAGCTCGCTTTTAATGTAACATCAGTTTAAAAGACAAGCTGAAATCCTGAAAAATCCGTAAGAACTTGTTGTCACCAGAGATAGAACAGAATTTTGTTTCAGCTGGTCATGAAGAGACCTGAAGAAGAAAAAGATACTGTCATTTTCCTTCCCTATCCTTCCACCAAGATCTATATACGTGAAAATAATGAACATTAGCTGAATAGCAGTTTCATGCTGTTACTCCTCAGAAAGTCTCAGACTCAAATATTTGATTGACTCATTCTCAAAAACATAGACTCTTATTTCAAAAGGCAAAGTGTTCTATTGATACGCCTCAAAGATGTAAATAGCAAACCTACCAACAAAACTGTTTTAAAAATAAATTATTTATATTTCATTGTAGAAATATTTCTGATTTTTTTCCCAATGATTTGAAATTTAAAGTTAGTTTTCTTCAGGAATAGGAATATTTTGGATTTTTTTTTCCCTTGTCATTACTGACAATCTTCTAAATATTTTTCTGCCTATTTAGGAAAGATACAGTTCTATTGTTGCCTTCATTTGCTTCTTATCCTAAACTGAACAGTTTGGAAAAGTCAGTAGTAAGCCGTAGTGAGCTATTCCAGTCCTCTTAAGGCTTCAGATCACAGACTAATATTCATGATGTTATCTAATAACTGTCTTATCGTCAAAACAAAGAGAGCCTGCTACTGTGTGTGTTTACTCAGTTTCTCTTTCCTTTTTTGCTTTCTAGATTTTTTCTTTACAACAGTTAAATTGAAAATAATATTGAATGACATTTTCCTGTGCAATTATTTCCATGAATCCTTATTTTTTTCCCCACTTAAAGTTATTTAAAATTATTGATACCATTATTTCATCTATTAAAAAATTTCCCATTTTAAAGGACTTTTCTTTCCTCTCTTCCTATGACTTTTGGAATTCACTGTGTAAAATTACATACCCAGAAAAAATGAGAGTTCTGCTCTTGGTGTTCCACTCTGAAGGAACTTGCTTTTCATTCTTCTTGTGCTTGCATGTTGTCACCCACGCACATTGTGACAGCAAATGTTAGGTACATCTTAAGTTCAGTCTGTCTCTTTCTTTAACTTACTGTTTAGTGTTTATTTTCTGCATACTTCTATTATTCTGTCTTGACAGCCAGTTTCTTCTTGAACTTTTCTCTGCTAGTTTTATAAATGAAAATATCACCTTTATACTTTTGGAATATCTATTATCTGCTCACCTTTATACATTAAGAATTTTTTTCCCTTTTTCTGAACTTTCTATCATCTTTTAGTTCAAGTCAAGCTCTTTCCTAGGTCTAGTTGGGAATATGTTTTAGTTGTAACCTCATATCCTTCATAAATATCTACATTTTACAGATTAATAGACAAATACTAAGCCAACATAAATCTGAAAGAAAAATTCTATGTTTTGTATTTTTCCGAGGTGAACCTGACCTCAAGCAATGTTTCTTCGTCTACTGAACCCCTTGTACAAACTATGGGTGTGTTTGTGGAAACTGACATGCATCCAACATTCTCTTTTGTTTAGAACCAATTAAGTGACAAAGGAACTATATCCCACACTTTTTCTGTTACAATCAATAAAGCTAAACCTTATCTTAAATTTTGTCTCTTAGCCATTGGAAGTCATGTTGATAAAACCGAAAATGTAAAATGGGGTTATACTGTCAGTATCCTGCTTATCAAATAGGAATAGCGTAAAGATTTTCCTGTTGTCTATGTTTGCTATTATTATATGTATTTATTTTTTTTAAGATATGCTACCATGATCTTCAATTTTAAGTATGTTTACTCAGACCTGTTTCTTCAACAAATGACTGTGTTTTCAGGGTAAGCATTTTTAGATTTGCTATCATTTCTATATTTGTAGCAACCTCTTGTTTAAAAACAGTTTATAAAATTATGTATTTAAAGTTCTGTGTTTGTTGTGTTTGAAGAGAAATTTTTCATTTACACAGTACAATTTTGTGACTGGCAAAGAGACCAATTTTAGTAGAAATCCTTCTTTTAAAAGCAAAATTGAAAACTAAGATACCGTTCTGTATAGGATTATCTTTCATACCAGGAATTTCTTTTCAAAGAAGGTAATGAGAAGCTTTAATTCTAAGGTTCTAATGAATGACATAAAATTTTGATAGAATCATGTCCTGAATACTTATTTGCTAAAAAATAGACTATAGTCAGCAATTTGCTACCTTTTAATATTTTAGTTTAACATCTTCACAGTTTGGTAAGTTGCAACAGATATTTTGTGTATTTTATACAGGAATAGGAACTATTAAATTGCCAGGTTTTTTGTTAATGTTTGGGGTTTTTTTCGGTTTCTATCATCAGCAACACTTGAGTTAATTTAATTTAATGTGAACATTAGGCCTAAACTAGCCTTTGACTTACACAGAAGAATGTTTTAGTATGGTATCTGAATATATGGTATCTGATTCTCTTATGAGGTAACTTTATATTATCAACTTGCTTAGTTGTAAAATAAACATATTCTGTCATAGTTTTTCCTCTAAAATTTTACAATCAATCTGTATTCTTCAGTCCTTGGACATTTTCACCTATAAATAATGATTCTGCAGACAGGACTACAATATTGTGTCTTCAAATGATATTCTAAGTCTATGATCCTCTACACTGACTAGTGTGAACTGAAGTAATCTCGCAGGAAGCACAGAGAAATACAACAGGTTGGCTTCAAATAAATTATCTCATCATCTTAGCCTGCTTTTTGCTTTCCTGATATTTTTTGGTAAATGAACTGATTTCTATATGATTAAATATTCACTGAATAATATTCCTGAGCAATTTTCCATGCATAGAATAATGTAAAAAGCTTACTTTGCAATTCATTAGTCAATATTTATGTGTATGTTGCCATTCCCCCGACTAAATGACTAAAAATATTCAAAAGAGGAGAAAAATGAATATTGAGTAGCACAAAATTTTGTATGATTTTCCTTAGCGTTTGCCTGGATGATTACCCATCTCACTTGTATTGAATATTAAGGGCTGTAAACATGGCAAATTGATAAGGCAGCAGACATCTGATAAAATGTAAACAAATAATTATTTCACAGGATTCTGTTAGTACCATGTAACCCTCTATAAATGTGACCATTGAAATAGTTCAATGTACAATATTAAATAGGTCTAAATAGGAGGTAGAACTAGTCACTAGTGCAGCACCTGGTTGTGTATCCAGCTTAGATTGGTTATCTGTAAAAGTAATCATTCAAAAGAAATGGCCTTTTACAGAAAATTTTCTCAGTGGGGCATGATTTGCAGAATAATCATTCACACTACAGGACATCTGAACAAATGTGGAAAGTCACAAAACCTCTGTAAATCTGGAACTATATATCCTTTGTTCCAGAGCTCATCTACTGTTGAATGAAATACCCATGAGAACTATATTTTGTCTTTTTTTAATCTTTTTCTTTTGTTTCCAGACAAATATAATTTCTAATAGGTTAGCATTCCTGTATCTGTAAAGTTAAGATAATATACTACCTGTGAAACTATTGTTTTGGCTATCTAGATAATTTTCATACTTTGAAATTGCAATATGCTAATAAAAAATTACCCCTGCAAGTGAAAAGGATATGTTCTCATAGCAAAAGGAGCTGGGGAAGGAAGGAGGAAGTGGGGACATTTAGAGTTATCGTTATTTATCTTGCCTAGTAACCATTACACATGACGGAGCCCTGCTTTCCTGGAGATGGCTGAATACTCATCTGCAAATTGCAAGTGGTGAATGAATTCTTTATTTTGCTCTGCTTGTGTGCATGGCATTTGCTTTACTTGTTAAATTGTCTTTATCTCAAGCTACAAACTTCCTCACTTGCAATTCTCTTCCCCATCTCACTGAAAGGGAATGAACACGTGCCTGTGTGGTGCTTAGATGTAATTAACCCACAACTATAAATATTATTATTGTTACAGTCATTGCTATTTTATTTGCAGAGATCCTATTGGTGCTACAAAGAGCAGATGATGTTCAAAGTAAAACAAATCAAAACAGAGAAAATTCAGATTAGGGTTGAGCTTAATTTTCCTGGACAGGAAATAGTCAGAGTAATTTGATCTAGTTTCAGCATAGGAATACAGTGTTTAAGATTTGCTATAAACAGAAATTTAACCTAAATTTCTGATATCTGTTTTCTAAGGGTTATTTGGTATTTTTACTGTTTCATTTAATAAACAACAAAATCATATACTCATAGAATGGCTGGAGTTGGAAGGGACTTAAAGATCATCTAGTTCCAACTTCCTTGCCAAGGACAGGGACACCTCCCACTAGATACTAAGAAATCCTTTTATAGCATCATTTGAAAAGTCTCCCAATTTGTACATTGATCAAAAGAATCCTTTTTTTTTTTTTTTTTAATGTCTCAGTTGTTCTGAGACAAAGCATGGCAAGTCTGACTGGAGTAATTAATTGTTCTCAGAATTACTTGGAAGTAGGCTTTGGAAAAGAATGTCTACAGAAATTTAATTATTGAAAGCGATAGAGGAAGAGCTGTGGCTTGTGAGGTCAGTGAGCAATGAAGTAGAGAAAGGCTAATGTCCTTTCAGGTCTCTCTTCCTCCCCTTTCTTCCTTATGTGCATTTCCCTTTTTCCTTCCCCAGCAATTTGCTTTTGTTCAGTGGGCTGTACTGACTGCATTGAAAATAATTTGATCAAATCTGTGCTAAATTGAAGCGCAATCCTTCAGACAGTATTTTCATAAACCTATCACATTCTCCATTATTTGGGTGTTCAGATGGAATCCACTGATGTCAGTGAGAGCTGATGACAAGATGAAATCAAAGAAGTATAATGTCATCTCCTCTGCAAACAAAAAATATCATCACTGTGAATTAAAGTGTTGTCTGTGCTTACTCCAATAAGCACTATGCTTACTAAGTTTCACAAAATCATCGCCATCTCTGAGTGGTAGCAGAACTTTGGAGAAGTGATGAAAGTTTTTATTACTGAAGGTGAATTATGCAGTCTTTTCTCCTTATTCTTATAGGGAATTTAGCATTTGAGAAAACATAACTCCTCATTATAGCTTATAGGCTGGCACACAATGAACTTCACAATTTACATCTGGCTGCACTATTGAATTT
Source organism: Baryphthengus martii (assembly GCA_013396935.1). Lineage (NCBI taxonomy): Eukaryota > Metazoa > Chordata > Aves > Coraciiformes > Momotidae > Baryphthengus > Baryphthengus martii. Next base: position 17,814 of record VWZK01009396.1, read on the forward strand.
GTACTGCTTTCCATCCTATTTGTTTGAACTGTGAGTGCAATTCAGAGCTATTGAGGCATCTATGTACATGTCAGCACCCACATATTTATACTGTGTTCACGGCAACTCATTTCCACCCTGATGCTCATGCAATGCTCAATTCAGATTGTCCTTTGCAGTTGGCTGAACTTTAACACATTTCATTTCATTTTCTTAGGGAATCCTCAGTCTTAAGATTGAGACATCACTACAGTCAAAGTTATGACAGTTAAAAGTATGAGATCAATTTTGAACTGTCATATTCAACATGTATTTTGAATGTGTTTATAATTTATTGAGATGATTTAAAAGTTAATTTTGACATTTGAAATAAAGGAATACCAGAGGGGGAAATTTATTTATGATATTAGAAATGTTCTTCGTGATAGGAAAAGGAAAACTTCAAATTGTTTAAATTGGTTTATAAGAGCAACAAAAATTGTGGTGCAAGGGTTTATTTTAATAATTTTATTCCAAAGGGGTTGTACACTGGATTTGGAAATTTTAGGGATAAAATGTTTGTGGCTTTTTTTATGATACTGTGTATCCTTTTTAGCTTTATATACCCTGTCAAATTGACTGTACTCTTATCTGTATTTTAATATAATTCTAAAACTACCAAATTAGAGAAATTTAACATATGGTATCAAGCAACGTATTATCCAGATGATAAGTAAAAGATAATAATAGCAACAGCAAGTACAGCAAAAGAACCTGGTTGAGGAAAAGTGATTGTTTGGATTTGGTAGAATTTTTCAGAAACATTTTTAGTATAAATCCTTAGCTTCTTCTAATGTCTGTTTCACAGTATTAGGCTTTCATACATAGCTCCAAATGCTGAAAATATATGCCTTGATGTTGTAAATTCAACTCAAAATTTAAGAATAAAGGTACATGATGAATTCTATATTAACGCATCTATATGCATATCACACAGTTTGTCTGGCAAATTAATCTCTCTGGTACTTCAAAAACATTTTGGAAAGCCTTCAGGTGAGAACTGGTTTTGAATGGGATAATTAACCTTGACAGTAATTTCTTCATATCAGAGCCAAATAGCGGTTGGAAAGATGTATTCACTTTTCACAGAGTGCTAGGTACTTATGGCCTGGAAAGAGAGTATAATGTGTTCAAAGAAAGTGTATTTCAAACAGGCATGGAAAAGTGTTCCAACAGAGACTCATCCATCAAAATCCTGGAGAAGGACATGATTCACCCAGAAGGTAATAGAGGCCCTGGTTGGATGTTTATAGCAGGTTATTTTCAGTGTTAACCAGTATAACAGATACAATTTTCAGTTTTAGCAAGTCAAAGCAGGTCTTAAAGGCTCTTTCCATGTTTCAGTAAGTAACATACCGGCATGTTTTGTCAGAAAATAAAACAGAACAAACAAACAAACAAACAAAAAACAAATTAGAAAAACCTAAACCTGTAATGGTGTAACTCTAAGTTTCTAATATTCAAATTCAAACTATTTGTATTCTTTAACCCGAAAACAACTCTTGTCATACAAAGTGAACTGAGACATTTTAAAAATTACTAATATAAATGTCAAAGGACACATTTCAAGTTTTCCAGAGGGTGCTGCTCTGGAAAAAAATATAACTTAATATTTACTTTGAAAACGGTATAACTTCAGGGTTACCTGACCAGCTTTATATTTCATGTTTTATTAGTGGATCCCATTCACTCAAGTCTTGAGAGCTATATTGCCAGGAAAAGTCTTTGTACATTACAGAAAGCTGAATAGTTCTCTGAATTCTGATGACTGAATAGGTTAGTTCTTTATAAAACCATAAGGAGAGTTTAGACATTGCTTAGACAGCTGTGTTTTAGACTCCCATTCTGTAGGAGCTGAATTCCAGCCTAGAAATTTTAGTGTAATATGAGCAATTATCAGTGGGTAAATTGTGCAAATTAACTAATTACAGCAGTAATTTCGGTTGTATCAATGGGAGCTACTTCAAAAGAACAAGACCTATTTTAAAATTTCTTAATGGATAAGTGTAGTAGTCTTAAATAATTTGCGACAGGTTGTAAACTGCCATATTGATTTATCATAATGCATAAATTGTCCTTGGAAGCTCGTTCAATTGATTAGATATTGTGAAGGACAGCTTTTTGTACTGTGAAGAAGAAATACACTTAATACTTGGGAAAAAAACAAGCCAGGAGAAAAATGGTCAATAAGATGTGGAAACAAAGTAACAAGATGGATATTATGATTAGCATGCAAATCAGAGGTTTTTTTTTTTGCAGTCCTAGTTATGTCAGTGGAAGAATGCTAAGTACAGCCTCAAGACACCCCAGAATATACTCTATGTCTTAAGAAGGAACAAAGACAGGATAAGAAAGATAAAGCTGTACTGGACTTCTTAGGATTCAAGTTTTCTGGTAGAATGCACATACCATTTGTTAAGAAAATAGCATGTGTCCTCAAGGAGTGATCTCCCTTAAACTGAGGAGGGGGGGGAGAAGAGAGAGAGAAATATTAAAATAAAAATAATTAAGTAAACAAATAATGAAATAATGTGCTTCAATTTTCTTCTGCCTGTGTGTAGATACTTTTTCTTGGGAATCACTTGTCCCAACTACTTACAAACTCCTGTGGCTGATAGACAGTAATTAAAGCTGTAATCTCTAAAGGTTATTCCAGGAAGGTAAATGAAGAATGGGCACAAAATATGCCATGTAGTTATAGCTTTTATGTTCTTAGAAGATTTTTGACTTTATCTTACAATTTCAGGAGTAAATTATATTCTCTGAAAACTGAAGCTAGATATTTCAGATTTGTGCCACTCTACCAGAAAGTAAATCTAATCTCATCTATCTTTCTTTAGAAGACTACACCACTGCCTGAATGCTATGATTATAAATCAAAACTCTGCTTTCTTTAATATACAGACAAATAAACAAGCCTGTGAAGAGGTAGCTGAGTGGCTGACATTTTTCCTGATGCTACCTTTTCCACTCTCTAACAGGATTCCGTTTACTGTGTAGTTCAGAAAAAAAAAAAAAAAAAAAAAAAAAAAAAAATAAGAGTTTTANAAAAAAAAAGAAATATGAGCAATTTCAAGGTTATGTTAGTAAATATAACTGTTATATGTGACTTTGACATGTAGCAAAATACTAGCTAGGGTTACCTCATAGCTGAACCACTGCAAAATGACATTTGGTGATGATATTTTTTTTAGTTTTAAATTTTAGTTTTCACAGTCTATATATTGAAAGCATGCTTTTCTAACTCTATACAAATTAATATCTCAATTAAAAGTTCACATCTCTTATGAATATGTGTCTGGTACTAAAGGCTACAATCAGAAAGCCTTAATAGTATATAAACATTTGATCTGCTTCAGGAAAGTTCACCATCTCTTTTCATCATTAGTATATTCTTCTTGATGGCCATGTTCCAAGAAGGAATACATATAGAGTTGGAGGAGGAACATAGTCTTCAGGATAAATGATTTATCTTATCACTGATTGCAATAAATGATCTTAATTGTTCTATGTTGAAGGCATTTTAAAATCACTGCTTCCTGACAGCTATCAATCAAACACAAGCAGTGGTATTCTGGAGAATTCCAAGAGTGATTCCAAAGAGACCAATAGAATTTTAATCATTCCTGAGGCTGATAGACAGTATTGTATTGAATCAAGATCCAATCTACTTTCTTTCCAGTTATTTGGTATGTTCTTATTTCTATTGATAACAACTATCATTAATTTTATTATTAATATTAATATTACTACTGCTACTTTTATTATAGATGCACACATTCACGAGACATTTGGAATAATTAGCTGATCTCACTCTATCTCATAAATTCCTCTGCAATTCCTGGTAGTGATCAGAAACAACTTTCATTCACCTAGTAAGAAAGAAAATTAACATCATGCTTTAAGAGTAGACTGAAGGATGTTTTGTTAGTTTTAAAATCAGAAATTTTATGCATCACTCCTACATTTGCTCTCCAGAGCTTCTGAAGAGTGGAGACGAAACTGACTATAAAGTGGTGACAGATATATCTTTCACATTGTAAGACAGAATTTTTCCTTCCTTCATAGAGTACAGCCTGTCAGTACTATTTGTTTATATATTTAGAAAGACTTTATTTTCCAGCAGTCAGTATAATGTCAGAAAAACTTTCACAATATCGTGGCAGAAGAGAGACAAAATAATCCTAATCTGTATGCTGTATTGGATGCTAGGTGTTTGTTGCTAGTGGTGGTCTTTTTAAAAATTAATTAAGTAACATAAGACACAATAAACATTAAACCAACATTGCGTGCATGGTAGAGAACGGCTATTTTTATACTGTCATTTTAGGAATGCTACTGGAGTGAATTCAATCTGTCACACAGTGCATACAGAAGATGAAGAAGGTCTAAATACACAGTGTCCAATTATTTTTTTTTAAAAAAATATAGGCTGAGACCGAAATCAAAGATCAACACAGCAGGACACAAGCAATCCTGGAGGTTCATGGAGTGCACTTACAATAATTTCCTCCTCCAAGTGACAGAAAAGTCAATGAGGAGACAACCTCATACTCACCAGCAAGGAGGGGTTTTGGGGAATGGCTTCAGCAAGGGGAAGTCATGCTTGAGCAGCCTGTTAGACTTCTATGATGAAATGACTGTCCTGGTAGATGAAAGGAAAGGAGTAGATATTGTCTACCTAGACTTCAGTAAGACTTTTGACACTGTCTCTCATAAGTTCCTCGTAGAGTAGCTTTTGAATTACTGTCTGGATGAGCAAGACAAATGATATCTTCAGGCTGCATCAGGCAAAGGACTGCCAGCACGTCGAGGGACACTATCCTTTCCCTTTATTCAGCACTCATAATGTCATGAGTGGAGTGCTCTGTCCAGATCTGGGCTCCTCAGTAGAAGGGAAACATGAACATACTGGAAGAAGTCCACTGAAGGGCCACAGGATGATTAAGGGACTGGAGTACCCCTCATATGAGGAAAGACTGGGAGAGCTGTGACTGTGCAGCCTAGAGAAGGGTCAGGGAGACCTTAACAACATAAATCAATACCTGAAGGGAGAGTGCAAAAAGGATGTAGTCAGGCTTTTTTCAATAGTGCCCAGTGAGAGGACCAGAGGCAACAGGCACAACCTGAAACACAGGAGGTTCCATCTTAAAATCAGGAAACACATTTTTATGATGTAACAACTGAGTCCTGACACAAGTTGCCCAGGGAATTTGTGGAGCCTCCCTCCTTAGAGATTTTCACAGTTCTGGGCAACTGTCTCTAGACAGCCTTCTTGAGCAAGAAGATTGGACCAGATGATTTCCAGAGGCCTCTTCCAACCTCACCCATTCTGTGAATCTGTGATTCTGTGATCTGTCTTAATGTGGAGGATTCAGCTTTATATCTCAGAAACATAAATGAAAATATCTACATATAGGATTTGATTTAATCTTTGCATGCATTTGAGAAGTTACTGGATACCAACTTGACTTCCAAAAGTCACATCATTATCTGCCAGATGTCTCAGATGCCATAGAACATGCAAACTGAATGACATGATATGGGAGTACTTAAATCAAGAGAGCATTTACAAAAAGACTGAGTGGTCTACACATATGACAGGTGTTGAATTTTTTATGAAAGTCAATAGAGAAAATAGAAAATCTATTGAGATTGAATTTGAAGAATCATTATTCAGTTCTTCACCTTAGCCCTAACCCTTTTTGAAGCTCACCTTGAAAGGGACATTGATTTTATCAACTGAAATTAGTTGTCTACACGTCAATGGTGATTTTACTTCTGAAAGTCCTTATATCTTCTGTATGCTATTTGAGAGCATCCACAAGGAAATTTAGGATTAGGGGGATGATGGCTTGAGTGAAACTTATAAAAATCTATGTAAATTTTTTAACCAGGGTGACCAGAATGGTGTTCAAATGAAAATTCCTTTCATCCTAAACTTTAAATGCTGTGCTAGACCTCAGTATAAATTTGGACAAACATGTTGTCTTTCAGTCTGAATTTATATTTGTTTCCCCTCTGTTTCCTATGTACTTATTTCTTGCTAGTTTGCTTTGGTTTGGTTTAGTTTCCTCTGCTTTGTCAGCATGGGCCTCTGTTTTACTTAATCCAATTCCAAATTTCAAGCCATTTTCATCACATCATTGTCATCTAGCTGTAGACATATAAATGGACACTCCTGACACAATCACACCTAGTATATATTTTTGGATAATCAGAAAAATTAAACATGAGAGACTCAGATCAATTTAATAGAAAAACTGTCTTGCCTTTTTTATACTATTCGTGACTATCCTGTTGAATGCCACAGGTGTCTATTAAGTACATAGTAAACACAGGTATCAATTGAGTGCAAGTAAACACAGCCAATAAACTAGTGTGTGAAAACACAGAAATAGTTACAATAGGTTCTAAATTTCCATGATATTCTCTGATATGATGATTTGAAACATAGGTAGGACAATCATCTTTCTACATGCTGGACTCAGTCAAACACTTTTACATTTGAGAACACAGTATCACATCACCAAAGTATCTTTTTACTTGAGAAGTCAACTGGACATTTCCAGAGTACCAAGAAATGGTCATTTGGCAACCTAAACCAATACTGGCCCTTGCATTTTTTTTTTATTTTTTTTTTTTTTTTTTTTTTAAAGGC
>VWZK01009396.1:24497-98120 GCA_013396935.1 Baryphthengus martii
TTTTTTTTTTTTTTTGACTTGAAAGGCCGTGAGCACACAGCTATTTTTTTTGATCTGTTGATTGAAGTAAGTTGATAATGGAAGAGAACAGAAACTCCGCTCTGTGTTCTAAGATCTATCAGTTTTAAGATACACTCACACACACTAGCTCTCCCTTGAAATTAAGGGGTTTCACAAAATTACAAGTTTTTTAATCTATAGCAGCAAGATAAGCAGTTGAATATTAATTGTTATTAAGAACTAATAAAAATGCCTTGTCTATTTTTCAAAGACAAGAAAAAACACCTAAAATTTGATCTTTTTTTTTTTTTTTTCTCTCTCTTTAAATAACTTTATGGACTGCACCCCTCAGTGAAATCTTGATTATGAAAAGGGTAATTTTTACCATAACTTGACTACTTGAAGAAAGGCAGAATAAGAAATGAAACGTTAATATGCAGGTTATGTTAGAAGCTGCCTTAGAATTATTTTTTTTTTAAAACAGAAAAGTAATCAAATGAATGTGTCAAATAATACACAGCATGCAAGAGCCAATTATGGAAATGAGGGCCCAAGGTTAGCTCGCTGCAATCTTTTTTAATTCAAAAAATATTAAAATCAACTTGTTTCTTCTATAATAGATGTCTATGACAAGAGTTGAAGATCTCACAATGTTTTTGTAGTCCCCTGTCTAATTAACATTTCTGTTGTGTGACCTACATTTCCCATAACTGTAACAGCAAAGACCCACAAAAGCCTGTTTTTTGTTTGAAAATTTTTTTGTAACATGTTTAAGAGATCAAAGGGAGAGCAATCAGTGTTTGTACACTTTCTTCAGTTGGAAATAAGTGACAGGATAAAGTCATATTGCTGCAGCAATTTGCAGAAGAAAACCTTTCCATGCTAGTATATCTCACTTGACCCTAATGGATGCCTAGAGATGCTGTGCTGTAATTACATGCGTTTAGGCTACATAGAAAATATTCTGCATGAGTCACAATCCATTTACATTTTTTTTCATTGTCTTTTTCAATTTAATTTTTTTTTTTTTCTTTAGAAAGAAAGAAATATAGAAGGAAAACAGACTGAGTGTTTTAACACTAGTGATATCAGATATTAACAGAATGTGATATTCTAGGTAGATTTACTGCCAGAATAAGGTTATGGAAAATACATTACGGCAGTCAACGAGAAGTTAAATATTTTTTAAAGGCCAAATACTAAAGTCTACTTTATGAGATTTTTTTGAATTTCTCTTTTTTTTTTTTATTTTATTTATTTTTCATCTATGTTTTGACACTAAAATGTATAGTGGATGATTTTTATCAAAATGTACCTTTTGTGTTTTTTTCTCCAAGGTGCTAATGGAGTGAAGCCTGAAAACTCTTACTCCAATGGCTAGGTCTTGTCACTTTCTGCTTAATATAATAATTTGCATCACAAAATGGTACAAATGTACCATTTTCAAACTAAAGAGAAAAGGATAAAAGTGAAGGAGACAGTGTGGAGATATTTGAAATTTATACTTCATATAAATGTAATATAATCTGATTCGATCTCGAATGAATTCTGACTTTGTCTTTCTATTGAGAAGATGAAAAATTATATAATCACAGGTATTCATTCTTCTAGTCAAAAATAAATTAAAAAAAAAACTATATTAGCTTTAATGAAATATGTCATCAGGAAACAGTGACTAGAACAAAAGAGTGCATGAGTGCAAACATCAGATCGCACAATTAGATTTCATTACTTGATTTTCATTGCTGCAGTTTGTTTGAGAAGTGATAATCCATGTATCACTTGAGGAAAACACCACAGTGGCTCGCTAACAAATCCAAATATACTGAGAGCAACCAAGTTCTCTTGAGTAAGGAAAGAGTACAGGGAAAGTCACTATGATATACAAAAGAGATAAATGACTAAAATCAGTTACTGAGAAGTATTTAGAACATATATTTAGACCATAAGTGGATATCTAAAAATTCTTGGCTAAAATAAAAATGTCGATCATATAAAAATTAGCCTAGGGGAAAATATGTATACATTGTGATGGAATGGTTCCTTTTGGGTTTCTTTGTTAGCTGACATAGTACTGAATCTGAGATAAGCTTGAGGAAGAGAGGGAGAGAGGTGTACTAAAAAATTTGGTTGCTTTTCCTCCTCTCTCCTCATAGATAATTGTTATGTGCAAGCCCTTAGCTGGTCTCTGAGACAGCCATCGCAACAATATGTGTGAGGAAACGGGAGGGAAGGGGAAACGAGCCAAAAACCTACATAAAATAATTATATTGCCCTTCTTCTCAAAAAAAAATAAATTATAAAATCAACAGAGAACTGATATTCAATATGAATAGCCGCAGAAGTACCTTTACCAGTACTATTTTCTGAATTCAAACACATTGAGCAGACACTGCAAGAAAAAATCTGCAAAAATCATTTAATAGACTATGACCTAAGCACGCATAGAAATTTTATGTTTTGTATCTCTTTTGTACAAAATAAATGTGCAAACATCTGCCAACTAATTAAGAGTTTGTCAATTTTCAGCTGTCTTTTAAATCTAGAGTTCAAAAAGGAGCAATTTCCCTTAGCGTCTGGACGTGATAAATTGAAGAGAGTCATAGAATCATACATAGAATGGTCAGCGTTGGAAGGGACCATGAAGATAATCTAGTTACAACCCCCCTGCCATGGGCAGGGACACCTCCCACTAGATCAGGTTGCTCAGAGCCCCATTCAACCTGGCCTTAAAAACTTCCAGGGATGGGGCTTCCACCACCTCTCTGGGCAACCTGTTCCAGTGTCTCGCCATCCTCATGGTGAAAAACTTCTTCCTAACATCCAATCTAAATCTACTCTCCTGTAGTTTGAATCCATTCCCCCTAGTCCTATCACTACCTGACATCCTAAAAAGTCCCTCACCAGCTTTCTTGTAGGCCCCCTTTAGATATTGGAAGGCCTCAAGAAGGTCTCCTTGCAGCCTTCTCTTCTCCAGACTGGGTAACCCCAACTCTCTCAGCCTGTCTTCATAGGAGAGGTGCTCCAGCCTTCTGATCATCCTTGTGGCCCTTTTCTGGACACATTCCAGCACATCCATATCTGTCTTTTAATAGGGACTCCAGAACCAGACACAGGACTCCAGGTCGGGTCTCATGAGAGCGGAGTAGAGAGGGAGAATCAACTTCCCCAACCTGCTGGCCATGGCCTTCTCTTGATGCAGCCCAGGATACGCTTAGCTTTCTGGGCTGCAAGTGTGCACTGATGGCTCATGTTGAGCTTCTTGTCCACCAGCACCCCCAAGTCCTTTTCTTCAGGGCTGCTCTCAAGCCAGTCACTGCCCAACCTATATCGGTGCTTGGGATTGCCCCAACCCAGATGCAGGATCTTGCATTTGGTCTTGTTGAACTTCATGAGGTTGGCATGGGCTCACCTCTCCAGCCTGTCTGGATGACATCCCTTCCCTCTAGCATGCCAGCCACACTACACAGCTCGATGTTGTCAGCAAACTTGCTGAGGGTGCACTCAATGCCACTGTCCATGTCGCCAGTGAAGATGTTAAACAAGACCAGTCCCAGTACTGATCCTTGAGAGACTCCACTTGTCACTGTCTTCCACTTGGGCATGGACGCATTGACAGTCACTCTTTGAGTACGGCCGCCAAGCCAGTTCTTTATCCACCAAGTGGTCCATCCATCAAACCCATGTTTTACCAGCTTGGAGAACAGGATGTCATGCAGGACAGTGTTGAAAGCTTTGTTCAGGTCCAGGCAAATGACATATATTAATCACTCCTACAGGCATTTGGAAATAAATTTGACCAAAGGAAAAGTCTTCAATAGAATCATAGAACCGTTTAAGTTGGGAAAGACCTTTAAAATTATTGACTCCAGCTGTTAACCCAGCACTGCAAAGCCCACCACTAAACCACATCCCTCAGCACTACATGTCCCTCTGCACTACATGTGCACATTTTTAAAATACCCCTGGGGATGGTAGCTCCTCTGCTTCCATGGGCAGAATGTTCCAGCACTTGACAATGCTTTTGAGGAAGAAATTTTTCCTAATGTCCAATATAAACACCCCTGGTGCAACTTCAGATCATTTGCTCTTGTCCTGTTGCTTGTTACTTGGGAGAAGAGACCAACACCCACCTTGCTACAACCTTCTTTGAGGTAGTTGTAGAGAGTGATAAGGTCTCTCTTTAGTCTCATTTTCTCCAGGCTAATCAATCCCAGTTTCCTCAGCTGCTCCTCATAAGACTTGTGCTCTAGACCATTCACCAGCTTTGTTGCTCTTTGGGCAAGCTCCAGCACCTCAATGTCCTTATTGCAGAGAAGGGCACTAAAACTGAACACAGTATTCAAGATGTGACCTCACCAATTATTACAAGGGGACAATTACTTCCCCTAGTCCCATTGGACACCTATTTCTAATACAAACCAGGACATCATTGGCCTTTTTGGCCACCTGGGCACACTGCTGGCTCATAATCAGGTGATTATCAATCAATACCGCCAGGTCTTTTTCACTGGGGAGTTTTCCAGCCACTCTCCTCCAACCCTGTAGCGTTCCATGGGCTTGTTGTGAAAAAAAGTGCAGAACCTGGCACTTGGCCTTGTTGCACTTCATACCATTGGCCTCAGCCCATCAATCTAGCCTGTCCAGATCCCTCTGTAGAGCCTCCCTACTCTCAAACAGATCAACACTTCCACCCACCTTGGTGTCAAAGTCCTTATTAAAGTCTAGGTAGACAACACCCAAAATCTTTCCCTCATCCACTAAACAGATCACCGTGCCGTAGAAGGAGAACAGATTAGTCAAGCAGGATCTGGTTTTCATAAACCATGCTGAATGGGCCTGATCACCTGGTTGTCCTGCATGTGCCATCTGATGGCACCCAAGATGACTTGCTTCATTAGCTTTCCTTGAACCAAGGTCACAGTGACAGGCCTGATCCTCCTTCCGTCTCTTCTTATAGATATGCGTCACATTTACTCACCTTCTGTCAATGGGAAGCTCCTCAGCCAGGACTGCTGGTAAATCATGGAAGATGGCTTGGTGCACACTTCTGCCAGCTCCTTCAGTACGCTTGAGTGAATCTCATCAGCCACCATAGCCTTGTGGTGTAGTAGGTCACTGACCATTTTCTCTTGGATTATGAGGACTTCATTCTGCTTGCCATCCCTGTCTTCCAGATCAGGGGGCTGAGCACTCAGAGAACAACTGACCTTAATGTTAAATACTGAGGCAAACAAGGTGTTCAGTACCTTAGCTTTTTCCTCATCCTTGATCAATATGTTTCCCCTCACACCCAATAAAGGATGGAGATTCTCCTTAGCTCTCCTTTTGTAGCTAATGTGTTTATGCAAACAATTTTTATTGCCCTTTACGGCAGTAGCCAGATTAAGCTGTCCTTGGGCTTTGGCCTTCCTAATTTTCTCCTTGCATATCCTCATGACATCTTTGTAGTCTTCCAGAGTTGCCCACCCCTTTTTCCAAAGGCCATAAACTCTCCTTTTCTTCCTGAATTCCAGATAAAGCTCTCTGCTCAGCCAGGCCAGTTTTTTTCCCTACCAGCTCATCTTTGGCACGTCATGACAGCCTGTTCCAGTGCTTTAAAGGTTTCCTTCTTGACAAATATCCAGCCTTCCTGGTCTCCTTTGCCCTTCAGGGTCGTCTCTCAAGGGATTCTGTTAACCAGTCTCCTAAACAGGTCAAAAATCTGCCTTCTGAAAGTCCAAGGCTGCCATTCTACCAACTCCCCTCCTTACCTCTCTGATAATTGAAAACTGCCATTTCATGATTGCTATGCCTAAGATGGCCTTCAACCATCACATTATCCATAAGTCCTTCTCTGTTTGTGAACAACAGATCCAGTAGGAGCCTTCCCTAGTTGGCTGTCTCATCAGCTGTGTCAGGAAGTTATCTTCCATGCACTCCAGGAACATCCTGGACTGTTTCCCCTCTGTTGTATTGTATTTCCAGAAAGCATCTAGTAAATTGAAGTTGTCATCCCCTGAGAACAAGGGCTAGTGATTATGAGACTGCTCCCAGATGATTATAGGATAATTCATCAGTCTCTTGATCCTGCTTGGGGCCCTGTAACTGACTCCCAGCATGGCATTTGCCTTGTTGGCCTTCCTCTGATTTTTGCCCATAAACAACCCTATTGTTACCATCATTATGCTCAAGACAATCAAACCACTCCCTAACATACAGGGCCAACATGATGATGACAACATATTAAATCACATTTTATTATATTTATTGTGAAATTATTATTTTCAATATTTGTTTCATTTATATTCATTCATTGAATATATTGAAACATATTAATAATACCCAGACTGGAGTGTTCATATAGATGAGCTGGTACTTTGACATAATCCAATCAGGAACAGAATATGAGATATTTTGACTTCAGAAAAGCATTATCTCATTTTATGTATCAATTTCTTTTTTTCAGTTTATTAGTAAACATTTTGTCTGGGGACTGCTGCAGTCCATCAAAAAATAATAAGAAAGAAAGTTTATTAGTCACATACGGACAGGAAATGTAAAATTTTCATTATCTGTAAAAAATTCACTCCAGATGGGGGCTGGGGGTGATGTCAGGGTTGATAACTTTTTCTTTTTTTTGGAGGGTATCCTTTTTATCCAGGATGCAAAAGTTTGACTTAAACAAAAGTTAAAAGTTTAAAAAATTCCAAAATCCCTCAAAACAAAACAAAAAAGAAAAGAAAAATCCCTCTTATAAAGCAACAATAACAGCATTGATTTAATGTGTATGATGCTGGTTTATTATACTATGTGAAAGATTAGCTCCAATTCTTCCACCGTTTTACTGTTTCCCTCTATTATAATAGATCAGATATCTTCCTTTCATTTTCCAACATTTGCTGCTATTTTTATTACAGGGCTAGCAATTTGCTTTCATTATGAATGTATTTTGATGTCCTTTGCGCAGATAAGCTTTCCCCAGATTTGTAGAAATACTGATCATCTCATTATGTAATTTAATACACCCAAGAAACATCCAAAAAACTGATGGCATATGATTTTTTACTTAAAACACTCGATCTGCTATACATTACTATTTTTAAACTAGTCATTTTAAAAAAAAAAATAAAAAAATCTGAGATTATCTCAAAGTTATTTTAAGGGCTGAAAGAACGTAGGAAAGGAACATTTCTTGCTTATCTGTTTTCCTACATTACAAACAACTTTATGTCTTCCTAGGAGTGTGCCTTGAAGATCAGAGTATCAGTTACATTCCTTCTCATTATTCTCCACCTATCTGTTTTATGGGAAAAAAACAAACAAACAAACAAAAAAAACAAACAGACTTTTCTTTATATTTCCATATTTCCATTGGTGAATATTAGAGTAACTTGATTTGATTATCTTCTCAGCAATATGCCTTGAAAAAACCGTTAAAAGGAAAGAAGGAGTTCTTACAAGAACAATCGAATGATGAATTATCTGGACGAAACTCTGAACAGAGAATAAAATTATTTTTCCCTAACAACACACATTAACAAAGGATTCAGCTATGCAGTTTAAGAAAAATAAACCTAAAGACAAAGGCTGTTCATAACTAGTTAGTAAAATGTGGTCAAATCCATTTGCTTTTTAAGTCAAAATCTTATTTTTAAAAACAAGTACATGTGATGACAATGAATATCTGCTTTTTTCCTGTTTTATAAATATTTCCTATTTTCTGCCAATACTTTCTAACGTATGATCATGGTTTTGTAATTAATGTATGTGGCTGAAAGCCGGGGACTTATTTTCTCGGATTTTTTTTCTTGGTTTTTTTTTGTTGTTGTTTTGGTGTGGTTTGTTTTTTTTTTACTAGATTCTAACACCATAGTGATTTTTTTAATTAGTTTTTACTCTTGTTATTGATTTTCCAGTATTATTCCCTTAAATATTACTCAAATCTCTCTCAAGTGTAACAAACTAAACTGCTGAAATCAGTAGCTCACAAACAAGATCTTCTCTACATCTTGCACTACCTTTTAGATCCCTCATTAGAAATGAGCTGGTTTTATTTAAGTACTTATCCTGGAGAACCTTAGTCACCTGCTGTGAAGTTCATTATACATCTCCACACCACATAAAAAGCAATCTGCATTTATGTTTAGCTTTTTACAAAAGGAAAGTAGAGCTGTTCAGAATTGACATATTGTCCTGTAAAATAGCAATAGCTGGATTTTTATTTAAATCGATTCCTCTTTTCAAGTACTTTGCAACTCTGTTTATTAACTTGATTCTTGATTTTAAAAAAAAACAAACACGTAAGTGGAAAGCTATACTGTAAGCATCATTATGCTTTTCAAAATTATTTATGTAAAAAATAGACCTCAAATATCATTGAAAAGAGTTACATTGATTCTTAGCATTATTAGTAGTAGGAATAAGAGAATAGTGAACTTCTCCTATGTAGAAGGTTAATAAAACATGTCTAATTATTTCTTTTATCTCACTGTCTTAATACTTAGAAAGTTCAGATGAAACATTCTACCAATGAGTTAATTTTACAGTATGATCAATATTAATGATTTTGGTAGTATCATATGTGGACACTATAAGGAAATAAAAGCTTTCATAAAATCTGATAGTGAACATGTTTCAAAGACAGACAAGCAAACCAGAGCTATACTTGGGAAAACATTGTGTGTTCACTCCAGAGAACTACTAGACAGAAATCTAACCTTGTCTCACTGAGAATTCAGATGCTAACTGGAATGGAAATTTTAGGGTGAGATACACAAGGAAGACAAACAATAGTTGTGTTTTACTTCTATATTTGAGGGTCCAAACAATAAATAAATATATATAAATGTGTATAAACATGTATACACATTTGAATAATTGTAGGCAATGTAGCTTCTTTTTAAAAAATGTAAATACTAAAATAGAGTTCTGCTGTACAGCTGAGAAAGTTAGAGTGCCAACCAACCACAGACTAAATATACATCTGAGCTAAACTGCTTCTACGTCTAATGAAGAGAGATTTTAGATGTCTATATCATTGATATAAATCCTGCATTGAAAGTATTCCCAAAAGAGATTTGGAGAAAAAATATTCAGATCTGACAAACACACGTCAAATTCCGCTTATAGCGTGTTTATAACAATAACAATAATAGCAAAGAAAAAAAAACAACAACCAAAGCACATTGTTACAAATATTCTGATGATTCTGTGGACTTGAACATGCAAAGAGAGAAAAAGAATCAAGTAAAAATACTTAGAGATATAAAATTTACTTATATAGTTACAGAATTCTATGGAAAAAAATACACTAAAGGAAGGATTTAACATGTACATGGAAATTCTGGACGTAAGAAAAATAGAAAGATGTTAGAACTTTTCTTTAATGATATAATAACAGAAACTTCTGCCATAACATTATCTTCTCAAGAAAAGTTAAAATTCAAAGACTCAGGTGAAGAAATATAGTAATTTGACACACAGGTAGCTAGAGCAGTTTGGAAGATTTCATGATAACAGATTGCATGTGATAATGATTGGAATCAAAGAACCAAAATCACAGATAAGGTCCCCAACCAAATCAGCACTCCTAAAGATTTTAGATTATGTCAAGCTTTAGAAATTGTTGTGGGTACAATGTAAACTCTGGAAGGAAAATAAGACAGTCCAGACTAGCTGGAAAGGAAGCTAGAAACCAAAATCTGCAAAAAAAAAAAAAAAAGGAGGGAGCTAAAATGGAATGAAAAGACAAAAGGTAAGTACTTTCAAGGGAAAACAAAAAAAAAAAAAAAAGGAGTGAGCTAAAATGGAATGAAAAGACAAAAGGTAAGTACTTTCAAGGGAAAACAAACAAACAAACAAACAAAAACACACACACAAAAAATCACAAAACACAACCCAGTATTTAAGCATCTGTAAGTCCAAATACACTTGAACCTTTGAAAATTGTAATTACAAGTGCAAAAGAATAACACATTTTCAGCAAAAGATGGAATCAAGAGCAGCAGAAACAAGATAAGATATATTTTCTGAACAAAATATGCAACACCATATAAGAATTCCATTTAGAGACTAAATTAGCAGAGTCTAGAATAAAGGAGTATATTTCATTAGAAACTAATGTAACACTTCAGAACCATAAATTGACACACAGCTAGGAATTACACAGGGCCATAAACTTAGCCTATTAGTAGCTGAAATTTACTTAGAGGAAAATTAAGAATCAAACTCTCTAGTGTAGTCTAATTTATAACAGAAAGCATATATAATAGAATGCAGACAATGCTGATATGAGCGCACACAATCCTGTGTATCATGTACAGGATACAGTACAAAGATACTAAGATATCTGAAAACAGGAAATATAATCCACAAGAATAAAGACAGTCATGGGTTTCATGTACTAGGAAGGTTGCTCTTGATGCATCTGAAAGACAATTTCTGATAGACAGACTAAAGAGACAACTGATTATTTCTAGAAAAAAAAAGGTAGCACAGAAGAGCTGTGAAATTAACTGGGGTGGAGAGGAGATAATTTTGCAGACTCACTTGAGGACTAATCAGTAGCAAAGAGTGAGTTTAGGAGATAACTGTAGTAAGCAGAGCTCCTGAAATAATGATTCATCACTATTAAAACAATATCTAATTTAAAAGTACTATGTTGTTATAGTCTAAGGCTTTACAGTAAAGTATGGTGGCACAGTCCCCCATTTCCTCCATGGAACACCTTACAAAGCTGACTCCTGGACCACTTTGCAAAATGAGCACCAACCATTGTGCTACTGTTTAATTACAAAATGCAGGAGGCTGGGATAGCTTGATACCTTCTGATCCTCCGTCAGTGTGTCAGTAAGTTGAAACAATTTGACTCAGGTACATCTTGGGTACAGGTACAGTGAGTTGGAATGATTAGGCACACCCTAACCACATCCTCAACTCCTGAATACCTCAGAAAGCTGTCAACAAAGGACGTCATAGCCCTCATTGAAGAGCTTCAAATTTTCTTGAGAAGATTAATGGCCACACTGGAAAAGTAGTGACCAAAGTACTGAACAAAGTCAATCATCTTGTGACTATATAAATAGTGATCCTAAAGTGAGGCCCATTGAATCTCTCTGGGTTCACAGTGGTTGTGACTTGGTATCTCCCCCTGAGCTGGGATGCCTCTCAGGCCCGATACTGACCCATCCACTGGTAAATCCAATGAAAGTGAATGCTGTCTGCTTTTAGTAAACCAATCAAGGGGATCACTGTCTGTCTGCGAAAACCAATGACAGGGAAGGTCATCTGCTTATAATGACAACGATGGCAGATGTGAGTATTCGTGATCTCTAGGATTTTACGAAACACTAAAGATCCCTGGGTACCCAAATTTACTATAATCTACAGAAAGGAAACATTTTAATGATAGGTTAATCTCTGTATATGCATATAGCTGTGCGCATGTCTATTTGTGTTATTTGCCTTTTTTGGTTTAGTGAGGATTGTTAAATCTTATACGACTCATTGTGTTGATTATAACTGACTATTGATTATCAGTCAATTAAGCATTGCTACTTTATGTTACTGCAACAGTGTTAATATACTTCAAATTGCTGTTTCTTTCAATTGCTACTATCTCAAAATTACATGGGATAGAAATTATTATATTAAAGCACTACTGAATCTCAACACCCAAATCCTTTTATTCATAAACCCTAATCTGAGACTAGGGGTCAATCGAACCTGAAAGAGTTTGAAGAATGAGAGGGTCTATTCTGAACCTTGTGACACAATGAGAGGACATTCCTTATCCCTTTCATTCTTCTATATCCTTTGATATATACTGTTGACCAAGTCTGGGACTAGAGATGGATCTAATCTCACTCTCTGAGCCCTGTGACCCAATGAGATGATCTCCTTTTTACCTCTTTTACTCCCAATCTCTGATATTTAGTCATGAATCATTGACTGAATCTAAGACTGGATCTAGCCACACTCAGGCTCCTCGCTGAGGAGTTCAGAGAGCAAGAGGGTCTACGCTGAAAACCTAGTGACTCATCTTTACCCGTTCTATTCCCAATTCTCATGAAAATCACTCTAGTCCAACTCCAAATCACTTTCCCACTCCATATTTTCCACACAGGTCTTCTAATCCACTCCTTTGATTCAATTTGCTTTAATAGTAAGTGATGCAGTAAACTTGCCATCAAATTGAATCTTGACTAATCTTTGTTGAATTTTTCTAAACTCTATTAAATTCATTTAATCTTTGTCAAATTATTAGTCTACCTCGATAAACCACATTACTGCCTTCCTATTGAGCAAGGTGCATTTCACTAATTCTGCAGCAAGCAGAATCCTAACCCAGGATTAACAAGTAATTTAGGTGATATAAAGGGGAACCACTCCTGTGACACAAAGCTAATTTGACCGTAAACAGTCTGTGTATGGGTATGAAGATTCCTAAAGCATTTGAATGAAGGAGAGTAAAGGTTCATATGAAAGATCAGGTTTGATCTTGAGGTGTTAGCTAAGATACAGGTTTTCATCTGTAATATGGATATTTTCAGAGGGACTTAACAATTTTAAAGCTTATTATTATAGTTATTATTATACACATAGGAACTTTTACAGTTTTACATCCAAGGCACTGTACAGTTGCATCTAACAACATACATGGCACCAAATCAATTACATCCTGATACATACACCTAAATCCCATATAGAAACTTTGAATTCTGACTCTCTTGCAATTGTAATAGTTATTCTGTATAGGTACAGTAGACAAAGCAGTAAAAAAGGAATTTGAACCCACTCAGATCTCTACAAACCTGTGGTCATGTGTTGCTATTACTAGTCACAGCCACAAGCTTTATGTCAGTTTAATAATACTGACCGCAGGACTTGGCAAGTTTTTCGGATTGTCTGTTCTAAAGGCAACAAAGTAATCAAATGAGCAGGTGACAAATGCCTATCTTGGTTTTAGGTGTACCTTAGCTTTATGCAATTATCTGGTTTTACCCTAAAAATATGCCATATACGGTAAAGCCTTAACAGTAATTGTTGTATAATGAAAGTCTTGGACTAACAAGAAAAACATGTCAACAGCAGACTGTTTGAAAACATGGTTTTCATGGTCCTCTAAGAGGACCTAAGACCAAAGGGAAAGAAACTCTCACCATCAATGTCCTTTTTCCAGCAAAAACCTCAGGGCACTGATGACTCAGTGCAACTATCCATCCGAGGAAACTAGAAGACCTTGAACTCAGGTTGATGGTACTTGAAAGAGTGAGCATAATGCCATAGGAAAGGGCAGGTATTAGGAAGTTTGTGTATCATAATTGCAACTGTATTATTAATGAAAAAGTCACAACAGATGGATAATTTGGACTATGAGCGTTAGTGTATTTGTAACTGGACCAATAAGACCATTCAGATTTTTTTTTTTATTAGACTAACATTAAATTCTCAGCATCAAATATATAAAGTGTGTTGCTTTAACTCACATAAAATGTACTTGATATAGTACAACAGTTTCAGACACATGCAACGTTTGAACAAGGTATGTGTTTCCTGTAAGACTATCATTACCTAACAAGCAGGTACAATTCCAGGCATGAATTCAGAATCTTAAATCTTCCTCTCCTCCATCTAAATCCTCTGGCAAAATCCACCTTTTATTTGTTTCTCTATTACTAAGTACCTCGGATCCTACCATCACAAAGTGCACTGTAAGTATTTCTGCCTATGATATTCATAATTTAATTGAGAAGATACTCATCTGTGGGATAGGAGAGCTCAAGTGAGTCTTTCTCAGCCTCAGAGATTAGAAGCTAGACTCATACTCTGTGAGTGTACGCTTCCACCCTACAATGATTATGTAAAAAAGAAAAGGAATTGTGCTTGTCCGTGCTGTGCCTGTCTCTTAGGAGGGCTGAGATCCCAAATGAATGTATACGTCTAACATTTCCTGTGATTCTCTCTAAAAGGAAGATATAGACACCAAATAAAGCAGTATTCCCTGAAGGTATTGAAAGAACAGACAAATTTGGTGGAAAGATAAGGCATTGAAATTATATGGATTGATTTATTCACCTCTGCATATCCTCCAAGTTGTTGGCCTGGTCATTGACTGCATAGAGAAGTTATTCAGAAAGTATTTCCAGCTTAATGTGGACTATTTTAATCATCTGCCATTCATATGTGGCTGAAGAAAAGGACAAATCTAAGAAAGGAACATTCTACTGCAGATGATGCTCCAGTTTGAAAATTTTGAGCCTAGAGGTTTGGACTCATATAGAGAAGTTTATTAAGTGAGGCCAACTATAAGGTTTCATCTGAGATGTTAAAATAATTAGCATTGGCTGTAGTGCTTTTTGTAGAGAAGAGGACGAGAGACTCGAGAAAGTCACTGAGTCTTGTGCTGTAAATCCTAAACCATCACCTCTATATGAAATAAATTTTCCTGACAGTGGTTCAGGAACACTCATAGACATGATGTGGTTGGCGTGTTATTTAAAACACAGATTTAACAAACATTTTATGTAGAGAAAATACTGTACTCAATTGAGTTATAAGATTATTCAGTTTCATATTTCTCATGTTTTACCTTCAATATTGAATGATGAGATTAAAATTAATTAAGCTAGATGTCTTTCTTGTAGTGATAGGATTTTTTTTACTAATTCTTTGTAGCCAATGTCGGCATTCTAATTCTCAGAAGCAGTTTCAGAGGATTCATTATATTCTGAGATAATGTAACTCCCTATGTCACTACAAGTGTCACACATACACAAAGAAATTTTTGTAAGACAGTGACTATGTGTCCAATTTCCTATCCTGTGATGTGTGTTTTCTTTCCCTCTTCTTCATTAATTCTCTGATAGGGACTCTTAGATTCTGATTCTCTGATTGTCCAAGTAGGAAGGAGTGTGTCATAGTTCCTTGCCATACGTGTACCTGAGAAAACAGAAAGACACATAGCTGCGGAATACAGGAGTGAGAGAGGGAAAATTGATGATGAAAACACTAATGTGAACCTCTTGGAGAATGTGAGGTCAAGAAATGGTTGGAGAGGATGATAAGAGCTGAAAATCTTTTCCATATCTGGCAGATTGGATACACTGCACAAGATTCTTGCTACAGATATCTTGAATATTTAACTACTGACACAAGAAAGCTGTTGAGATTTATGGAGGATACCCTAGAACATTTTCTTATGTTTAGGTAATGCTTAGTATCTGAGTAGAGGGGGGAGATGCATCTGTGAAGACAATATAAGCCGGTGTTCTCGTCTTACCGTTCTAATAGATATAGAAGTCCAAAACAGCGAAGCATTCACCCTTTAGAAGCAGACAGAGCCTCTGGTTGCCTCTGGTTTATTGTCACATAATTTAGGAATTTAGAATCCAGACAAATACTGTTGATATATTGATATAGAAATATGTGAAACTGGGTGAAATACATTGTCTAATGACCAGATGAAATCATTTAACAATCCTCTAGCCTTAGATTCTAAGACTGTTAAAATCATTTTCCATCTAGTCCAGTGTGTTGTTTCAAACAATGACAAATAATTAATGTCTTCAGGAAGAGGAATAGTTAACTTAAACTAAATCTAAAAAGCCATATATTATTATATGTATCAGAGAAAAAAAAAGTAAAAAAACAAAAATAATTCTTGTTAAGCTCCAGTGAATTTTCTGTTGTTTGCTTGCTTTTTTTTCCAAGAAAATTAGTTCATTTTATTTCAGTAAATTATCAGATAATGTTTGCTCCAAATCTAGATAAGATGACCTTTTAAAGAATTCCATAGTATTGCTCTTAATCTGTGTTATATCTAAATATTGTTTATATTAACTTTATTTATAAATTATTTGCTTAATTTACTGATCCTTTACAGTAGGTTACAGTACTTAATTAGAAAGAAAACAGTTAACATCATATGACTCAATGTATTTTGATTACAAAATCTGAGCACAAAAGGTTCAATTTATTAACCACTGAAATGCAGCAAGTACTCAACAAGCACATGAACATTACATAACAAATTGAAGCAGCAAGTCTAGAAGATTAGCATAGCCAATTGAAACCCCAGGAAATGTAGGTAGGCAGAACATAATTATCCAAGTTGGAATTAAGCCATAACAGCAGGAACTAGTCTAATGAAGTGTACTATGGAATCTTTAGTTGCCTGATTCTGTGTGTTCATACAAGCGACATATTAAGTGGCACTAAACACCAACAGGTGATTGAGGGTAAATTTGTGTCCGCTACTAAAATTCAAAGTCAAATATAGGAAAAATATGTGAAAAATATGTGAAAATCCTGTTGTTCTTATCTTAAGCAACCCATATTTCACTATTACATTCTTGTTAAATGTATCTCAGTAGCTTTAAGTCATCTACAAATGTTAAAACTTCACTGTGTCAGGCCCTGCACTGAACTATTAAGGATGGGATGCATCACATCAAACTTCAGCCATTCAAGGTATAGTTACCTAGAATTAACTCCCTCTTTATTTACTAGAGGCATCTCTCCCTTTCTCTCTCATTCCTCATTACAGATGAACATTTCACTAGATACCTAGCCTTTAGATGGCTAACATCAGAATGAAAGAACTACCTGCTGAGGGACTGACCTCCTCTGAAGGCCTTGTGATGTAAATTTTAAAAAGGGGAAAAAAAAAAAAAAGAGAAAGGGAAAAAAAAAGTCAAGAGGCCTACAGTACCAACATAACTTACTTCAAGTCATCTTTGTGACCTATAGAAAAGCTTGTATTACAGTTTACACTGCCAATACAGTGCTTTGTATCTTGAGTGTTTCAATTTTATCATTTTAAGTTTATCTGAATTCTATGTTCACTGTAGAAAAGCCCATATCAAAAGAAAAAAAAAAAAGCATGATTAAATGTAATGTTCATCTCTGTAATATGCAATATTCTTACAGGCAGATAGGTCAATAAATAAATAAGTACTTACTTTATACTATTTGATACTGATTTCTTAAAATACAATCCAAGAGCAGAATGAAGACACATATCTGAGTTGTTGTTCAAATTGTGTTTGTTGGCAAAGTTGTGTTAGATTTCATAGCAAGTGGAATTGTTACAACATGTAATGTGAAGCACACAAGAGAAGGGATTCCCAATTTCATATTTTAAATCTGCATTTCTTTAAAAATTATTAGCTCTAAGCTATTACCCAGTAGCAAGACTTTGGGGTTATTGATAGTTACGTGAAAATGCCATCTGGAAATGGTTGTAATCTAAGAGGAATCTAATATTTATTAGGAAGGAATCAGGAATTAGGAATACTTTATACGGAAGGAATCCTTGCCATATTCTTGTACTTAGTTAAGTATGTGGTTTTGGTGGCTATGTCAAAGGCAGAATATTAGGCTAAGTGGTTCTTCAGTCTTAATCCTGTGGCCTTTTTTATATTCTTAAGAACTGTCCTAGTTTGAGTTAGAACAGAACAATTCTGTTCAATGACTTTACTTTTCAGCTAAGTTCCTTTAATTAATGACACTTTCTGAAATTAGCAGGATGTTTTCTCTGGCAGTGGCTGCTTCTAGCAGTGATAGTGCTCGATGTTTAGAGTTAGTACCAGGGACTGGTGTGCAGACCAAGGCCACTGCTAGATCTTGTGTACCACATTGTGGGGTGTAGAAAGTAAAAGGCTGCACCTGCGGGAAGGAGCAGACAGATCGGTGCCCTTAAACAGACCAACGAGGTATTCCATTCCATAGACGCCATATTCAGCTGCTGGGGGCCCTTGCTCGGTTGCCCTCAGCTCTGGGTCTCTTCCTCTGGGTCCCCACTTGGATTCTTCCTCATTTCTTCAACGTCTGGAACCTAAAGAGGACTCTGTCCATTCTGCCTTCTGATCTGAGTGTTCCTGAATCCAGTACCAGAACCCAGCTCCTGAACTCAGTTCCATCTGCTGCTGGGCCCAGTTTGGGTCTTTCCCGGTGCCTGCTCCACAACATCAGTGGTGGTGGTGACGTAATTTCCATCAGGGGAGTTGGATTCGATACTGGTTTTGTGTATAATTGTATATATTCCATTTTATTCTTATTATTTTCATTAAAGCTGTTCTACTTTCCTGTTCTAATCGATAAGTCTCTCCCTTATTCCTTTTTAATTCCCTTTCAGGGAGGAAGGGGGGTTAACAGAGAGTGTCTGTTATAGGTTTAGTGGGCTGCACTGACCCTAAACTGTGATGAGAACTTCAACCTATTCTGCATCAGAATTACTACACACATTGATTTCTGAAAAATCTGAGAGGTAAATGTAACTATTATTCTTGTACAAGTTGCTACCAAGAAAGTGAACATAACTGCAGACATCTCATATATCTTTGAAATGCTTATATATGAAGATTAAAAAAGAAGAAATATGACATTGGTAACAGTATGTAAGAACTAAACTAAACTGGTTGAGATTCATAGAATGTAAAAGTCCTTCTATTAGTGATAATAGTACATGTACTCACACCTCTACTTGCAATGTAGCTTGTGCTTTTAAAAAAAATTCATTTCAGAAAGGCTTTTTTGCCCAATTTAACTAAGAAGTATTCCAGAAATGTAGTTCCTCTCCCTCTGTGACCCTGTGGTGTTAGATAAATATAACAAGAATGGATAAACATTCTTTGTAATTATATAACAATAAGTGAACTATGACAGTTCAGTGTTATGATATGAGGCTCTGGGGCATTCTTTATTTGCTTAGTTGTTTAATATGAACATCAATATGATAAATTCCTTGTGCATATGGACAGAATGTGTTCAAGCAGTCTCTATGCTACAGAGTCATTCAATATTTAACATATTTACAAAAGAAAAGAGTAGATTCAATATAAATATTTTAATTATAAAACGCGTAAAGATGTATAATATGGCATTGCAAACATGAAATTTATCCAAATACCATAAAATTTCATTAGCTCTGGTGTTAATAATTCGTTAAATAGAGTTATGAGAAATGCTTGCTATGTTTTTATTTATTTATTGCTACAGAAGTGGCTCTGCAAAAAAAAGGTAAGTCCAAAAGGTTTAACTGTTACAATGGCATGTAGATTCCTCAGTCATAGCTTTGACATCTAAAGTCTCTTAATTTTTCAAACGAAGCACATTAAATGGAAAGCCAGATATTCTCAATGTCATTTACAATGAAAATAGATAAATAATCCAGAGGATGATTCAGGCCACTAAATTATCCTTTTTAGTTTTCCACTGTTTTCCATTGGTTATAGAAAAAGTGTGAAGTGACCATTCTTCCAGTTCAGGTACTTCAGTGAGGCACATGAAGTTCACAGAAGGGTACATTTACCGTTTGGTTTTTTTTTGTTTATTTTTTTTGTGTGTGTGTGTGTGTGTGCTTGTCTTTAAGCATTGTCAAGTTTCAGGGTCAGGGCAGTCTGCTCTGTTATCCTTCTTTTCCTCCTCAAAGGGGAAAAGAAAGGGAATAAGGGAGGGAGACTTATGGATTGGAAAACTAGAACAGTTTTGATGAAAATAGGAAAGATGAAAATGGAATATATATAAATATATACAAAACAAGTATTAAACACAGCTGCCCCTGATGGCAATTACATCACCATCACCACTGACGCTGTGGAGTAGACACAGGGGAAGTCCCAGCCTGGGCTCACTGGCAGATCGGAACCACGTTCAGGAGTTGGATTCTGGAACTGGACTCAGGAACACATGCATTGAGATCAAAGGCAGAATGGATGGAGTCCTCCTTGGATGCTAGCCATTGAAGAAGAGAGCTTGACCCTTGTGATCACTCAACTTTATATTGGGTATGACATATATAGGATGGAATACCTCAATGGACTTAGGGTCTCTTCTAACTAACTGCTGAACTTCTAACTAACTGAAAAACAAAATCACTGAAGAGAACTTGCNCTGGGTATGACATATATGGGATGGAATACCTCAATGGTCAGTTTAGAGTCATCTGCCCTGTCTGCTCCTCCCCACAGGTGTGGTGGTGTTTTTTTTTGGTTTTCTGCACCCTCAATTTGGTACACAAGACCTAGCAGTGACCTTAGTCTGCACACCAATCTTCGGTACTAGCTCTAAACATCGAGCATTATCATTGCTAAAAGCAGACACTGTCTGCGAAAGCATGCCTTCAGAAATAGCAGTTAGTTAGAAGAGACTTAGATGAAAAACAAAATCACTGAAGAGAACTTGCTCTGCTCCAGCCCAGGTCAGGACAAGCATAGATGACAGCATGTTTTTAAAACGAAGTCAACATTTTTCTTATCTGGTGAAATAAAAAAAAAAAACCCCACAACTCAAAAAGATTAAAAAAAAACGATGAAATATATAGGGATTTAGTATGTGTCACTTTTTAATGCCCTTTGACCTTATTTCGTGATGCAGAGATAGTGACTTTTTAGTAGGGACACAGCTCCATGATAAGCATCTTAAAATTATGGGTTGCTGGCCGTGGGTGAGCTGCTTACTGCAGTAATAGTGAGTTAAGCAATTGTCTTTGTTGTGGGTTTGGTTTTTTTGGTTGGTTGGATTTTTCCCACTTGGAATTTTTGTTCAATTCTTCCGTTACATTTTCAGGATTCAGTAAACCTGACATATTCCAATTCCTATATATTTGACCTTCTTTGGTAAAAGAAAAGACCTTAATTTAATTTTTGTTTATATTCCATGCTAAAGTATTCAGAAAAAGAGTCAATGCCAAATCCTCACTGGTGTGAACTGACAGAATTTCAGCTTAAGTTGCTACTGAGAATGGAACTGCTGGCCTGTCGTATACTTCATATACATTACAACTATTAAAAAGATTAATGTAAAAAAAAATGGTTATAAAAAGTAATCACTGCAGTAACAGCACTGTAAAAAAGCAGATCATAGACTATAGAAATATGTTGCAAACAGCACAGTTACCTAAGTGAAAATCATATGCTGTTTCCTGTAAGTTGTCTTTGACCTAGAGCAGAAAACATGTTCTTGCCCTAGAAGTTAAAACACGTTCTTATCTTAGAAGCTGAGTTTAACAGTAGCAGAAAATGATTTAATTGCTCAATTTACTTTAAATTGTGAAAAATATATACATAAATAACTGCCAGATCATTAAAAATATATATATAAAAATACTGAATACAAACAGCTGACAAAGCAATGCAAATAGAAAAGTTGGAACAGTTTAAACAATAGTACGTTGAGGTTAATGCATAAATATATACTTGAATATGGAAAACATTTTCAGAATTATTACCCCAAGAGAGAAAGAAGTGGATTGTCTGAAGAATAAGTTTAGTTACACGGTGAAAGAAACAAGAGCACAAATAGTAATGGAAACAAATAAAGGGCTATATTTCAATAAGAGAACATTTAACAAGGTTGAAGACACCTAGCCAGGAAAGGAAAGGATAGAGTATTTGAAATTAGAAAGTAATCGCAAAAAAAAAAAAAAAAATTGCTTTGGATGGAGTAATTTGATTAAAGCATAAGGTATTGAATTTTTTTCTGGGAAGAAAGCAGATACCATTGACCAAGTAAAACTCAATATGAACAGTATGACAAAGCATTCAATAATGATAAAAAGAATTTAAATAGAAAAAGATGTAAAATAAAGTGTGAGGTTTTATGTTTGCAAAATGTATAATGTTTTCAGTTTGAGGAGAAACACTCATTGGAGTAAGGAAGTGATAAAGAAAACATTGGCAGCTGACTACAGAAAACACCTACATCTGAATCAGGTGAGGAAGACAACTGTAGAAAGCAAATAGAAGATGAGTTTAAGAAGAAAAGATAACTACAGTGTTTGTTGTATACTTAGAAAGACAAGCATCCATGGAAAACAGGAGGCAAAGGAAATCTGAGTATGAAAAACAAAACAGGAGGAAAAAACAGCTGGAACAAGTTACATGATTTTGTTAAGTTAAAGAAGCAGGAATATCAAGAGAAAAGGAGGATAATAAGAAAATAAATACAGCCTGTTTTTTTGTAATTTCTAGCAGAGATCCTTCAATTTTATTTAAAAGATATTGGTATAAATGTTCAAAATTTTAAAAACTAGCTGGAGGTGTATCTATTTGGCACAAATGTAAGATGATTTATGTGGTTCAAGAAACTTTGTGGTTCACTGTTGAACCATATCCACACACAGGCAGAGTATTTTCAAGCTGCCTTCAAAAGGAAGATTTCTAAAAATGATCTGTGGTCATACTCTACTGACATTGCCTCTGCTCATGGTTGCTTGGTTTATACTTTTCTTGATTGTAGGAGGTGCATAACATTTCTGTGAGTGCGTTTGGACTATTATCAAGAGCTTCTGATAAGGAATTCATGTTTTGATACAATACTTAATACAAGTTTCTTGGGACTGATCCCCCCAAAAAATCCAAAACAAAGCTAAATAACTCAGAAAATTCATTTACAATGCTATAAATTTAATCTGGGGGGGGTGTTTTCCATAAAGTTCATTGTTTAAACACATGCCAGATATCTATACCTCCAGCTTAGTATAAAATGTTGCTTACCTCAACTCAAATTTTACCCAGCAAAAAGAATGTGTAAAGACTCTTATAGAGGAAATGTGACTTAATTTTCTGGTGTTCATACCATCTGCAGGAGCTGAATGACTATCGGTATTATGTATGTATTGGAACTTTGCTCACAGACAGCAATCAGCCTTGAGTTACCATGCACGTAACTCTGAACTCTCTAGTTTTTAGTGTTTGGTCTTTCTCTACACACAAGTTTCCTGAAGGATGTGCAGTGCTACCTTCATTTTGCACAAGCAGTATCTTTTGCCGATTAGTTTTGTTTTAATGCAGAGGCTAGACCATGAATATAATTGTTCATGCACAGAATTAGAAATGTATTGCACTCAAGGAAAGCAATCTCACTATATCTGTGTTGCACAGTACTAGGTCAACATATGGTGCATGGAAATTAAATGCAATGGTATTATTATTACTGTTTGCTCTTTCTTCTTGAGGACTTTGAGTCCTACAATTAAACTTGACAATACAGATAAAATAATAACCATTTTAAAGATTCATTGACACGAAACAAACTATCATAATTATATCTATTGAGAATGTGTTTCCTCTTCTCCCAAGTAATGCTGGTACTAGATGATGGTTATAGTCTTCCATCTCTAATTTCTGTTTTCAGAAATACCATCTGTGTTGTCATTGCACACACCACATTTGGCATCTTTCACTGCTCTCTGCTTAGAAATCAGTGAGCTGAAAGGAGCTCAAACAGGCAAAACAAAGAATCCAAAGACAGAGATTAGAAAAGCAAGAAAGACTAAAGGGTTGTTTGTGTGTAGACATGAGAGGGGGAAAATCTTCTTTTCACAGAATTGGAGCTGTAGAGCCTTTTCCCAGTAACACCACAAGTGCTGTGCAAATGCTGTTATGCAGCAAGGTGAATACAATGAAGCCAAGTTGCAATGATAATGGCTGCATCACCCTAATAAATCCTAAGACCTTCAGACTCATACTCAGATAATGATGTTAGAGCTACAGTTATGGCTTATTTATTTAACCAAGGGCAAAGTTGTTGAGACACAATTTCATTTTCAAGAAAAGCCTGACAAGGCAGATGGCAGTAATGGCACAGGACAAATGAACTTCTCTACTATCCAGCCAATACAAAATAAAGCACAGCTCAGGAGGACTGAGTGTGTGCTCTTAAGAGGAAACATAAACCAATGAAATGAAATACCTACTGAGCATTAATAAACCCATTAGTGAACATTAATAAAATAAAAACACTCACTCCTTTACAGCCCCGGGAGTCAGCAGCTCTTGTCTCTGTGAACTATTTAGTGGGGCTGGAAGAATGATTTGATAGGGAGAGCTGAGAAAATAGTAAATCAGTAGGTACACTTTAGTTAATGTCCAGGGACTGAATATAGCTAAGGGCTGAATCAGCTGAAGTGAAGGTTGGAAAGAGTCTATGAGGAAATTAATAATTCTGTATACAGAGAGGAGTTTCAATAGCATGCAGTAAATAATGCCTTGGGACACACACTGAACAATGAGGATGAAACAAATCATTGAATAGCTACACTATCCTGAGTCACTGTCCTTCCTGCCTGAATGAGGTGGGGGTGAGGTAGAAAAAAATTATGTAATTAAACACCATATCAGAAAGAGACAGTGTCAAGGTTGCATGGTTCCTTATTTGGGGTTCCCCTTCCAGTCAATTTGTCTTTCCAATCTTGACTAGATTCCCTCTATGTTAGACTCAATGATTTCTTTCTCCTTCATTTCTCCTTTGTTGTGTTAAGGGTATGAGTGAGACATTTGCCTGCCAGAGCCCAAGGGCTTGTGCTGAGCAGTTTTGCAAAGTCAAAAAGCAGGCTTAAGAATTCTGCCTCAGAGCCCGGCTAATGGCTTGCACGGAGGTAGTAGTTACCTGTTTCAGAGCCCAGTTAAGGACTTAGTCTGAGACAGTTTAAAAGTTAAAACAAATAGGTTTGGTTTATTAAAGCCACAGATAGTTTCAGAATTGCCACTGACAAATGCATTAACTGCAAAAATGATAATCAAGCTCAAGTTAGTAATTCTCAGGCAACATCTGATGCAGTGGGAGGCACAGGCCTGTGTAATAGATAATAGTAATGCTAGGAAAAGTTATAGTATATACTGAAGGCTCAATTCTTACCAAGAAGGCATCCCTGTCTTGGGTTGAGGAAGAGGACTACATCCCATCGACTGCTAGACTTTTCAGTCTTCTCCTGCCCAGGCTTACATCAGCTCCCACTCCAGCCCCAGCTTCAGCCAGAGAGGTATTCCCCTTGTGATTTTTTATACCCTGATCCCATCTGTCCCTGCCTTCTATGTGACTTTTAGCATGATTTAAGTGGAGAGTTGAGTAATATAGTCATGTATGTTTAGTATGTACTCCATTACTCATTTACTATATTTAGGGCTTATTACTATATTTAGGGTTGTACACTTCCATATTCATTTTGCCATTAATTAGGCAAAGGTCTTCACCTGGACACTCTGGCCTTCGAGTTTTGTGTAAAAGCTGTTTGCTTCTGTTGGTTTAGCTGAAACAGGACTGTCTTATCTTCACAAGACTCCCTCCTTCAGCCATGTAGCATGCCAGATTAGCAAATTTCTACCCCCAGAGAAAGCACAAGTATCTCATGGTTGTAAACATCTCAACCTTTCTCCCAAAGCACACTAAATTAGCTAGTATTATTATTGTAGTCTCACAGCAAGCCAGGCCATTATCCCACATCCTTACATCTCTTCAACCTCATCTCTGTTCTTTTCAAATCTCTTCCTGTAGTTTTCTCTCCTGTCATCTAACTTAGGTATATCTCCTTTCCAAACCCAGCTGCATGCAGTGCTAAGGAACTGTATCCATATTTCCTGCTTACTCCTCCAACATCCCATCTGCTCTCTGTTCGAGAGGGTCATACAAGAAATTGCACAGAATTGATCTCATTTGTTCATTGAATGGGTTCTGTTCCTGCTGCACATCAACCTTTTATGACTCCTGTAGCAGAAAATAGAACATTAATGATTTTACAAACAGACATTTCTCTTAAAGTGTTGAGTTGAACAATAAGTTTTAATACATTAAGAAACAATGTCTTGGTAGAGTTGCATTATTTCTCCAGTATGCCAGTAACGACTATGCTGCCACAAAATGGAATGCAAGAGACTAATCTGGGACTAATCTGAGTACCTAAAGGAGTTTTGACTAACAAAACCTTGAAAAATAATTCAGGATAAAACAAGAAAACCAGGCAGATGTTTCCAACCCTTAAAAGTTTTATTAAAAAGAAAAGAAAAAAAAAGTTTTACTCGATGGAATTATTTAAAATCTAGATTTTATATCCATGCTTTTCCATTATATTCTCAATTATTTAAAAAAAAAAAATCCGGATGATACAAACAGTAACTTACTAAATCAAGATTGGGTGTAATTCATTGCAAATATTACTTTGTACATTCTTTAAAAAATAATAATCATTTATATATGACATTATTTTTATTATATTAACATTCTTTTTAATGTATTTCATAGAAATGCAAAGAAATCTCTTCAGACAGATATGAAAAAAAAAAGTGTGAGAAAGAAAAAAATGGAATTAAAATCGTATTTTGGTAGGGTTTTTGAGTGACAGACATCCAGACAGACCAGCATAAAGTCGACAGAAGTCTGTTGATCATATAGAAAGTAACTTCAGGACATCTGGTTGAGTGACAGAGGCCCAGAATACAGCCATGGTAAGCAGAGTTTCATTGCATAAATGGAATTATCAACATTGTCTGCATTTCTTTATACAGGAATGTAAAATACAAAGTGCGTATGAAATGCCTTTGTTTAAAATGCTTATGTCAAATTGTGAAAAGCATGGTGCAAAGCTTCTCAATGTGCAAACCCCATTATTCCTTAGAATAAAAATAGGAAATAAAAATAATTAATCAGGGAAAATGAGATCTGATTCCCATTTTGCCTACTTTGCTGTAAATGAGATACATATAGTTAGCGTAAGATCTTTATAAGGGAAGAGATATCTTCACTTATTCCAGTTGACAAATACCACTATGACAGAAGCCTTTAAAAATGCTTTCTTTATATATTTTTCCTAAATAAATTCTTGATATAATAATCTCATTTAAAATTATTTATAGAATTATTGTTTCTTATAGAAAGTCCATTTTTAGAAGTTAATATTTCAGCAATTTCTCCATAGATTTCTATTCTTGCCTATATAAACCAGGCTTATGAGTCTGTAACTTTGGCTGAAACATAAAATTATTATCTTTTTGTAAATTTAAATATTTTGGCATCCACTCAAGCTGAAAAAAAATATGGAAATAAAGTCACTATAGAAAGATACAGAAATAAATTCATGCAGGTCCTGAGGGAACTGGCAGATGAAGTTGCTAAGCCACTACACATTATATTTGAGAAGTTCTGGCAGTCTGGTGAAGTTTTAGTAACTATAAAACAGGAACCATAACTCCAATTTTAAAAATGGGAATAAAGGAAGATCCAGGGAACTACAGGCCAGTCAGTCTCACTCCTGTGCCTGGCCAGATCATGTAGTGAATCCTCCTGGAAACTGTGCTAGGGCACAGGGAAAATAGAGATGTAATTGGTGACAGTCAATGTGGCTTTACTAAGGTAAATTTTGCCTGACGAATTTGGTGGCCTTCTATGAAGCAGTTACAACACTGGTGGATAAAGGAAGAGCAGCAGATGTCATCTACCTGAATGCGTGCAAAGCATTTGACACTGTCCTGCATGACATCCTGATCTTTAAATTGGAGAGATGTGGATTTGATGGCTGAATCACTTGGTGGATAAGGAATTAGTTGGATGGTTGCACTCAAAGAGTTTTGGTCAATGGCTTCATGTCCAAGTGGACAATAGTAACAAGTGACGTTCCTCAGGTGTTAGTATTGGGACTGGCTCTGTTTAGCATCTTTGTCAGAGACATGGACAGTGAGATTGAGTGCACCTTCAGAAAGTTTGTCAACACCACCAAGCTGCGTGGTGTGCTTGACATGATAGAAGGAAAGGATCTTGACAGGCTTGAGAGGCGGGTCTGTGTAACCTTCATGCAGTTCAACAAGGCCAAGTGCAAGATCTTACATATGAATAAGTGCAACCCCTGGTATCAATCCAGATTGGTCAATGAGTGGATTGAGAGTAGCCCTGCAGAGAAAGACTTGGGAGTACTGGTGGAAGAAAGTCTGGACATGAGCCAGCAATGTGCACTTGCAGCATAGAAAGCCAACACTATCCTGGGCTGCATCAGGAGAAGCATGGCCAGCAGGTTAAGGGTTGTGGTACTGTGCTCTCGAGAGACTCCACCTGGAGTACTATGTTCAGCTCTGGG
The DNA here is from genome assembly GCA_013396935.1 of Baryphthengus martii. Lineage (NCBI taxonomy): Eukaryota > Metazoa > Chordata > Aves > Coraciiformes > Momotidae > Baryphthengus > Baryphthengus martii. The sequence goes on from VWZK01009396.1 coordinate 52,324, forward strand.
GCCTCCAACATAAGAAGGACACAGACCTGTTGGACGTAGTTCAGAGGTGGAGTTAGCCTGGAGAAGACGCTGGGGAGATGTTATAGCAGCCTTCCAGTACCAAAAGGGAGCCTACAGGAAAGCTGGAGAGGGACTCCTAACAAAAGCTTGTTGTGATAGGACAAGGGGTAATGTCTTTAAACTGAAAGAGGGTAGATTATAGATTAGACATCAGGAAGAAATTCTTCACTGTGAGGGTGGTGAGGCACTGGAACAGATTGCCCAGAGAACTTGTTGATGCCTCATCCTGGAAGTGTACAAGGTCAGGTGGGGCTTTGAGCAAACTGGTCTAGTGGAAGGTGTCCCTGCCCAAGGCAGGGGCATTGGAACTAGACGATCTTTAAGATCCCTTCCAACCCAAATCATTCTATGACTATGATTTCACTACTAACAAGATTTAATACTGTTTGCTTTGCTCATCATCTGTTTCTTACACAATTTTAGTTAAATATGATGAGATTATTAAAGAACATGGGAGAGAACTGGTTTAAGTATGTGTTGTTCTGTTTTGTTTTTTTTTTCATTATTTTTTTTCCTCTATAACACTATTTGTTGGTCAATCTGTCATAGTGCATGCTGCTGCTGTTCAAAGTACTCAAATTGTTATTTGTTATGAACATGTCATAATTCTTTTGAGGCATTTCATAGGTGTTTCCATGTTGTTCCTAATACATCAGCACCCCCTAACTCTTCTCTGTTGCTCAAAACTCCATTCCCTTTACCCTCTAAATCTAATTTAAAGTAGTTTGTGTAAGTCTGGTCAGCTGGTCACCCATAGGTGATCCTGCTCTGGCAGGGGTGTTGGGCTCGATGATGTCCAGAGTTCCCTTCCGATCCCTACCATCCTACGTTTCTACAATTCTGTGATTCTACTTGTTCAGATGAATGCCATCAGCTCCCAACAGACCTTGCTTCTCGAAGGTAGATCCATGATCATAGAAGCCAAAACCTTGAGAACGGCATCAGTCAAGTAGCCAAGCATTCAACTGTTCAATTCATGTCCTCCTTCCTAAAATATATATTTATATGTATGTTTATTTTTATTTATTTATTTATTTATACATTTAAAAGCATATAGACAATAATAACTAATGTACAATAGTTTAATAATGCTATACTAAACTAGATATACAACATACCGAACAACTCTTAGCTATAAGTACTGAATTTTTTTTTTTTAAGAGTTTATCTTCTGAGCAGAATGACATTTATCTAAGGTGCATATTAGTCTCATGAGCACACAGATATAAAGTGGTTGTCTCTTATGTTTGCAGCTGTAAATGTATGCTCAGTTCTCATTAACATTTCACTTCTTGTCTACCCAGAAAATAGCTAGTGTAAATAACTTCTCACGCAATACTATAATAAGAAATCTGTTCTATAAAAAATAATGAGAAAACAGCAAGGAAATTGAACAAAGCCTGAGAAAAGAGAGTAAAGAGGAGTGCAGATTATATAAACTGCTGGAAGGTTTGTGATTCATCAAAGAACAATGATGGAACTAAAGATGGATTTTTAAAGTTTGGGTTTTTTTCCCTGACCTCACCGGTCAAAGCTTACTTTGATCAATCTTAAGCCACAAATGGTTTTGTTAATAGATATTTTCATAGGTATCAAGCACCAATAAGAGAGACTGATTTTTAAATTGAAAAATTAAAAGGGAAGGGAAAGAAAAAGAGGCTAGTTAATCATAGCTGCAAAGTAATAAGGAGGGTATCTACTGTCTCCCGAACTGGTAAAGATGTCTCTTCAAACATTAAATTACAGAGGTGAATCTTTTTTTTATTATTGCTTGCTAGAGATATATGTTTTTAAAAAACTTTAAATCAGTATAAGAGCTTAAAATTAATTCTGCAGTTAAATATTTTTTTGTGCTGTGTGGTTATCAGTGAAAAGCATTTAAGAATTCATGTAGTTATTACATAGTCTCTCAGAGTTTAGAAGATTTGAAGATTTCATGCAATCCTCTTCATGTGATTTCCAGTGGATTTCCAGAGGATTACAGTGCCCTTTAGAAACTGTTGATAAAACTTTTTTAAGAGAAAAACTTAAGCCACATCTATGCAAACACTAGAAGTCACCCAATGCATTGTACAAAACTGAATAAATGCTGATTTGCACTTGAAAGATTTTTGTGGCTTAGGAAATCAGTGAAGAACTGTGGTATAAATAACAGTATAAAAGCTGGAGTTGTACAGTCCAGGTAACATTCAGTCATGATATAAGGATCATTATAAAATATCTGACTGATTACCTTCTCTAAAAAGATACAGCATATATGCCAACAAACTAGCAAGAGAAACTTTTAAAATCCCAGTCTATATTTAAGCTGCTAAATTCATCCTCTCCCTAATCTGATTTCTGGTTTTCAGACAAAGAAGTGCAGACTGATTAACAGATTTAACTTTAGTTTTCAAATAGCATTAGTAGTTATACGTAATCAAATACTTGAGTGTCCCCCTTCAGTGCCATATGTTGGTTACCTGATCACCCACACTGTATAACTAATAATTTTATCCTCAGTGGTCATCTGGAGTAAGGTCATCCCCGATGCTGATACAGCTCTGCTGTGGAAAGAAAGAATGCTTCAAAACCAGGAGCTGTCATAGAAATACAGAGATTGCTATATCAGATTTGCCTATCCTAGAGAAATACTGAAAAAATTTTATGTTTTTGTGTTTTGTTTTGTTTTGTTTTTGTTCTTTTTTTTTAGAGAAGGGGTTGGGGAAAAAAGTTTTCTCTGAACAAATATTAACATTTTTGAAAGACACTCCAGGAGAGACAAGATACGAAAAACTCTTATTTTGCTGTTAAAGATAATTACGTTTACTAATGTGATCTTTCTTGTCTTCACAGTCACTCTGAATAAATTTCAGATATAAACTGAATGATTTGCTTCTGCACTGAGTTTACTTAGCAAGGTTTTGGTAGTGGAAGGGCTACATGGATGGCCTCCGTGAGAAGATGCTAGAAACAAGAGAAGTCTACTCTGGTACTCCAATAATAAGTATTCTGGCAGGATCTGTGGCCCTATGGGGACCCACGCAATCTGTTCCTGAAGGACTGCACCCTGTGGAAAGGATCCATGCAAGAGCAGTTTGTGAAGAGCTGCACCTGTGGGAAGTATCCACCCTGGGAAGTTTGTGACAGATTGCATCCTGTGGTAAAGTAGGGGAAGAGTGTGAGGAGGAAGGAGCAGCAGAGATAAAAGAATTATGAACTGACCACAACTCCCATTCCCTACCTCCTTGCGTTGCTTGGGGGAAGGAGGTAGGGTAGTAGGGTATGAATTTGAGCCTGGGAAGAAGGGAGGGATGGGAGGAAGGTGGGTTTGGATTTGTTTTTATTTCTCATTTTCCTACTCCAATTTGATTTGAAATTAATTAAATTAATTTCCCCAAGTTGGGTCTGTTTTGCCTATTACAGTAATTGTTTAATGATCTCCTTGTCCTTATCTTGACCCAATAAGCCTTTTATTGAATTTTCTTCACCCTGTCCAGTTTAGAAGAGAGAATGATAGAGAGCTTGGTGGGCACGTGATAGTCAACCAAGGTCGACTCACCACAACTTCTCACATTAGCAAGCAGTTTTCATTTATCTGGGCTCTACTCCTGTGTGCTGTAACAGATACTCATTTTTTGACATTACTACTTTTTAATTAATCATGAAAGGGAATCATATTTGAATAGCCCTCTTAGTGTGAGGTCTGCTTCCTATTAGTTTCCTTTATTTAGGTGCAGTAGTGCCTGTGATACCTATGATTCACACAGGGTCTTGGAAACTTTTTATATTTATAACATTAATAACATTTTATTAGAGATAGCAAACACAGCTTCACAAAGGGCAAATCACACCTGACTAATATAGTGCCCTTCTATGACAGAGTGATTAAATCAGTGGACAAAGAGATACAGATGTCACCTATCTAGACTTCTGCAAGGCCTTTCATACTTACTTTGTCCCCCTTACAACATTCTTGCTGCCAAACAGGAAGAGTATGGGTTTGAAGGATGGACTATTAGATAAGACACTGGCTGGATGACATCATACGTAAAGTTACAAGTCAATGACTCAATGTCCAAATGGAAACCAGTAACAAGCGGTGTCCTTAAGGGTCCATATTCGGACCAATGCTATGTAATACCTTCATTACTGACATTGAAAGGGGGATGGAGAGCACCATCAGCAAGTTTGCAGACGACACCAAGCTGAGTGGTGCAGTTGATTCAATGGAAGGAAGGGATGCCATGCAGAGGGACCGTGACAGAGTGAGAAGCGGGCCCATTAAAAATTCATGAAGTTCAACAGGATCACGTGCATCTAGAAAATCATCAGTATCAGTACAGATAGGGGGATGAATTGATTGAGAATAGCCCTATAAAGAAGGAACCTGGGGAAACTGCTGCATGAAAAATTGGACCTGAGCCAGTAAGTTATGCTTTCAACTCAGAAAGCAAATTATATCCAGGGCTGCACAAAAGGAAACATGCCCAGCAGTTCAAAGAAGGTGATTCTACTTTTATTCTGCTCTTGTAAAACCCCATCTGGAGTTCTGCATCCACCTCTGGGTCCCCAGCATAACAAAGACATGGACCTACTAGAGGGAGTCCAGAGGAAGGCCAAACAAGAAGGCCAAACACCTCTCCTGTGAAGAAAGGCTGAGATATTTGGAGTTGTTCAGCCTGGAGAAGAGAAGGCTCTGGGGACACCTTACTGCAGCCTTTCAGTATTTAAAAGGAGCTCATAGGAAAGATGGAGAGAGACTTTTTTACCAAGGCCTGTAGTGATATGTCAAGGACTAATGGTTTTAAAATGAAAGAGAGTAGTTTTAGAATAGATTGCCCAGAGGTGGCCCAGAGAAGTCAAGGATGGCCCAACTTCTAGAAGTGTTCAGTGTGAGGTTGGATGGGTCTTTGAGCAACCTGATCTGTTGGAAGATTTCTGTGCCTACTGCAGACAGTGTGGACTAGACGATCTTTAAAAGTCCCTTCTAACCCAAACCGTTTTTTTTTATTTTATATTAGGAAACGTAAGAAAAACACTATAAAATACCACACTTTCATCATTAGCTCAATAGTTTCATAATTGCCACTCTAAATGCAATGGATTCATTGGATTCATACAGTCACTAACCATAATTTTTTTTTTCCTGTCATAATAAAGGTTTAATTTTCCCCAGGTGAGCATTATAGAGATTCTTCTCTGACCCTTTCATCCTTTGATCTCGGCAAAGGTTTCAGAGAAGGCTGCCCTCAGCTTTTCAGTGTTCAGGTTATGACTAAAATGTTTAAGGAAGCCAATTTTTCATTAAAAGAATGTTCTGTGATGGTACAATGAAAGAAGTGTTATCTAAGCTAACACACTGTGGAAAATGTGACTCTCAAATATTCATTTTTCTGTATTCGTCAGCTACAGAGTAAAATCAGGGATATTTCATGAGAGCACAGCGGAATAGAGTAGATAGGCAAAAATTGGGTGAAAAGGTATGGATGTAGCAAAAATACTTGCATACAACATTCAAAAGAAGCAAAGCATGCATAATCTAAAATGAGGAAATTTAATTTATTTACCTTAAAGAGTACAATTTCTGCAAAACTACCAAAATATTTCACAATATCAAAACTTAAACAGACCTGCTTAGGAAGCCTACAGAGCTACTTTATTTCTAAAATTGTGGAACTCTTGTATCTGAATGAGAAGTTTTGTGAGTCAGTCTATTTCTGTCTCTTTTTTTCCCTCTATCAAATGTCTCTTTCATTATTAATGTAAGGAAATGACATGAGGAGTTACTGAAAAATTTGCCACACAATCCTAGATACATCTATTCAGTATGAAGGTCTTTGCTGGATTAGTACTATCTCTAGACATCTGTCTACCAGTCAACAGGCTGGGTGCCTGTTCTGTGTGAGTATGTAGTGCAAATTCTCTACAATTTGCATCTGCTGCTTTTGCCAGACTTAGTAAACAGCCCATGACAGATGCTGCAGAATTCAGCATCTGCTTAGTTTCCCAGATCTCTCTTAATGCTGTTTCTCAGCCAAAACAAGGGGAGAGAGATGCGAAAACTTGATTTTGTATGCCTACTGCTTGTACACGTGTACTAATAGAAAATCAAAAGGAAAATATTTCTGAGCACTTAATCTTTACTATGTGTGCTGTTAGACAATTTTTTTTTGCCTCTTCTCAATTTTTTGTGATGTGATTTTAGTGCTGTTAGTAGTCTCAGTAAGAAAAATTCAAGTTAGGAGACCTGAATAGCATTTCAGGATAGAACTGGAAATATGTTTTAAATTGTGGAATGTAATAACTATTAAAAGTGGCTGCTAAAACATTGAATACACAAGTAGATTTCCACTGATCTAAGTATTGAAAGACATCAGTTCAAACTTGAAAACTGAACCAGATCCTGTTAATTTCAACCAATCAGTATTTTCACTCATTCAATTAAATGTGCTCTTTATGCCTACTCTTGAGTTTAAGCAGTTAGTAAATTGTACACAAATGATTTAAAAGAATGTTTAAAAGGGGAATTTTTCTACGCTTCTCTGAGAGGAGCTGGGAGAAGAATATTTCTTATGATTCCTCTGTTTTGCCATCTACCATCTACTGTTCCAGTGCCACTAATAACAAACAAACAAACAAACAAACAAACTCCAAGCTAAAGTAGAGTAATTAATAGGAGATGAGGCCTTGCATTTGGGCATTTCATTAAGGTTTTTTCACCAATGATTTGCTAGTGCAGCTGTTCTGATAGTCAGGGTGGTAAGAGTGTGTAATGGAAAAAGGCATTTTGTCATTATGTCATGTAGTTCTTCTCTGGGTGGGATTATGCAGAAGGTCAGTAGTAAAATAAAAATAATTAAAAAAAAAGATATTTAAGAACCTTCACTGGTAAATTAAAAGCAAGAAAACTAATTTGATTAAGGACTACTAAATCAATAAACCAAATTCCATTTATTCATATTGGATATTCTTTTTTTTTGCAGTAGTCCACCAGAATTTCTAGAGTGTTAAAAAGTCACATTTAAAAAAAAATAATTATTATGAAAACTGGTAAAACACCAAAATTTCAGATTAGACTATCTCTTTGGATGGATGGAGTCACCAACACAGCCTGAAGAACAGAATGCATTAGCCTCATGATAACTACATGATGGATGTCCCAGTTGGATTAAGTTCCACCAGCAGATAAAGTATTATTTCAGATGCCCCACAGTACCCATCTTGGCCCCTATCTGTCACTCAGAAAGTCAGGGACGTTGCATCATAGTTAGCAACCTGACATGGAAGTCTCAGATGGTCTAAAGCTCTGAAAAGAAACTAGATGTCTAAGTCTGGAGAACTGCATCACTTCCAGAGAGATAGATTTTTTTCTCTTTGGTTATTATCAGGAAATGTACTTACTGTCTGCAGAATGTAGCAGAGAATGCTCAAATTCCATAATACTTCTGTCATTATTAGAAAAAAAATTGCAGTCCCCAAAGTAACTTGAAAGCATTTTTATAATAATTTATACAGTGCTGTAGTAATTCCTATGTTCTAAAGGTGTTTAATGGGTTATAGTTATAGAACATCAATCCAACCTAAAATGCATTATATATGCACCCTAAACAGGCTTTCAGTACCGTTATACAACAGACGTAATGATCTTTCCTGTCACTAATTATTTAAAAGGATTAATATTTTCCTGTTTGTTTCCTGTGGCTACCGTATGTGCAAATTGCAACTCTTAACATTTCTTTAATTAAAAAACAGTTATTAATTCATGAATTATGTATGTATGTTCTTTTTACCTATGGAAATTTTAACACAACATAAAACTGTACTTCTTAGCACATATGATAAGACCACATATTGGTTATCCTGGCAGAGCTCCCTGGAAATCTATTCAGAACTCTAGAGCAATAGATTTTGTGAATTATATTAGGTTCAGCTCTCAGCCAACACCCTCCAATTACCTCTTAAGGATGGTGTTTTACCTTCAAATGAACCCTTTGAAGTCACTAGTAAAAAGGCAGTAGAAACTTAAGGCATCAATTATCCAGCGCTACAAAAGTGCTTAAATGCAACATTAATACCTAGATAGATCATTTAGAACTGAAATTTAAAGCACAGTGTGCCCAATTTAAGAAAAATGTACTATAGATTGGAAAGAAAAGGTACTATGGATGATATCGAATGGTCAGAGATTGAGAGCAGAAATAAAAGACATTTAACAGATAAAGGACACTATGTTTCTGCCAGTAGAAGTGTCTTTTCAAAGACAAATATTCTGGAAGAAATTAAGGCACCTAAAAGCCCTATATATAGGCAGATACACAGCTACATATCACAAGACCTTAGCAGAACAGAGTAATTGAAGAAGCTGGATTATTCCCATTCTCAAATTCATTAACTCCTCTGGGTACTCAGCAAACACCAAGAAATATGTGAAAGATCCTCAGAACAAGAGCAGAGGTAATCTAAAAGTACTTTTGCAGCCTTAAGGAAGCAGCAGTCTTGTATCCCCTGCCCTTCTGCATTGCTATTACATTCAAGATAGCCACAAGCATTCTCAAACTGAACATTTCCCCTTCCTCACTGCTATGCTGAACAGCATTAGAAAGCTTCCAGCTCTTAAGAAGAAGAGGGAGGATATAATCCCACCCGAAAGGCTACGTTAGCCCTGTGTTCCAGTGACACCTTGCTCTCTATTAACTGTAAAGTAGCAATTATTCTTGTGGATGTGTTAAATCATATATCCATGTCACTAATAATCTTGTGTTCTTATATTTTTTTTAGAAATATTTGGAAGCAAGGTGAGTTAATATGACACGACAGATACCCATAATAAGTAAAAGTAGTAAAAGAAAAGGCAAAAAGTAGAGCTATTATCTCCAGCTGAAGATAGTCACTTGTGTGTAAAGGAACAGAAAACTCAAATGTTCTTTTCATGAACTTTGGTTAAAAGTGACCAGTATTTTTTGAATTCTGTTTCTTTTATCAGGGGTACATTAAACATAATAGAATGCACAGGGCAGTGCACTAAAAAAAAATGTGTATTTTACAGATAGACATCAGTAGGTCATCATTTTATATTTGCTCTCTCACGCTGCACAAAATTTACTTTTGGAAAGAGATCTGCATTGCTTAGACAAAAATAATTTCTGGATCTTCAAAAATACTTTGGACCTCTTAACAGGTGTTGCTTGTGGTTTAATTTTAGCTACTTACTTAATATCTACCCTGTACATCCCTGTTAGTGGAAATGAACCACTAGATGACATCTGCTTCAGCTGGACACTATGAAGAAAGTTGTCTCTTCAGAGATAGTTCTGTAATGTGGCATTCAGATTACTGGAAAAAAAGTTTCCTTGTCAGTTTTGGAAATGCACTAACAAAGTGTAGTTTTCATGATGGCCAGAAAACCACAGGATCACAGCATCAACCCACAAAGTCCTGGGTGAAAGCCTTCGAGACATGAAGAAATTAACTGAATGTGATTTGACTTCTAGCCCTTTAATGGCACATTTTACAATGTTTTCAGCCCTCGTGTTTTCTTCTTTCTTAAGAGGATAAGAAAGTAATGCACCAAGTAATATACCCTCTGCTCAAACTGTCTCTGCTTGGTAGACTTTAATATGGTCACAGAAAACTCCTAGTGCATTCAAAAAGTCTTAATGAAATAAAATATAATTAAGCTTCATTAATGTAAGAGTATCTTTTACATATGAACCTTGGACTGCATTCTCAAATCCTTGCAGGTATTTTCCATTCAGTGAGCTTACTACTTAAAAGAGATTTGGCAGGAACTATGAAAGAATCTATCAAAATACTTACTGTCATTTGAAAGATCATTTTTGCAAACTGTCAAAAGAGAAGTACATATTTATTTGTATATGAAAGAACAGAAATTGCAAGTCAATTTGACCCTGAACGTAGCTCAGGTCTGGGTCAGTATTGTTGACTAGAGACTCATGTAGTACAAAAGCAAGATGGTATTTTCACTTATTTATTTATCTATTGATCTATTTATTCTATTTTGGAATTCCTGAAGAAAAATAACTTATAGTGTCAATCCTAGTATCTTATATGAGTCCTAAAATGCCACAGTATTATGTTTGTGTGTGAATATTTGGGTAAATTCTAACTATTCTTTGAAATTTCTTTTTGAAAAAGTATATTCTGGAGAAGGTTTTACATAGAACATTTCAACAGAAGATTGATATTTGACCGGAAACCTTATTGTGTTTCCAGCTTAGCTTAGATTTATTCACTCTAAGTGACTTTGATCAGAACCAAATTACTAATTAAAAACAGAAATCACAATCCATGATACCAATAGTCAGAGAAAACGAACATTCCTGAACCTGACATTAAAGTTAGATTCTCCAGTCAGTTAACTGATAAATGTTATTTTGTAGATATTTCAGTGATATCAACAGTGATGATCTAGTTTCTCATACTCACCTTTTTATGTTGCCATATTGGTGGTAACTATTTCAGACATTCTTGGATGGTAGTAATGCTATTCTACATGGTATCACAGAGATTTTAATGAAAGTTAAATGAAACTGGCCATTAATTGAAAAATACTAGGGAAAATGTATTATTATTTCATATACAAACACATTCAGTTTCTAAATATATACATCAGAAATACATGATTTAGTAAATAACATTTCAAGCTTAGCAAATCAAAGAAAACTAAGCATTTTTGTTGTTTAAATTGCTAAATATCATTAAGTCACTGAAGTCTTTGGAGACAAAGTCATAGAAAAATTAAGATAAAAGTAATGGAATACCACATTAAGAAGCATTAGATCAGAGAACTGATTTTTATAAATGGCTTTTTATCTTTTTTTCCTCAAAAAAATATTAGTGGGAAAGCCATTTACATAACAAGAAGTAATGTACAGTTTTAACACCGAAAATGATCAAGAGAGATAGAAGACCAAATGGAATAAACAGAGTAACTAGCCAAGTGATAAAATTTTTAAATTGATCACAGACATATAAATCAGTTAAAGCTAAAGAAGACTGTATGAAAGTTTGAAGGCCTTGAAGGAAATAAAGTTGAAAAAATAACTTGTTATCTAGTTAAATGGACTCTATTTAGCTATTTAAGTATTTTGACAGATAAAATTTTTAACTACTGAACTTAAATCCATTAGCTTGACTCAGAAAAAAAAATAATAAGTGGTCAGCATAGCAGTAATGTCTTAGGCATGAAGCTATATTCAAACATTAAAATATGTTTATAATGGTTAAAAAATAGATGAAGATTATTGACTTTTAAGAGATAATTCAGAGTGACTAACCAGGCAAAATGTGGAGCTGGGGTTAGGAGAAGCTCAGATAACTAGTCCTTGACCTATGCTCACAGAATCATAAAATGGTTGAGGTTGGACTGGACTTCTGAAGGTCATCTGGTCTAACCTCCCTGCTCAACTAGGGTCACCTGAAGCCCCTTGTCCAGGACCATGTTCAGATAGCTTTTGAATACGTCCAAGAATCGAAACTCCACAGCCTCCCTGGGTAACATGTTCTTTAAAGGCAGATCTTTGTTCCAGGATTCAATTCAAGCAATCTGTCTTCAGTCACTTCTGTGGACTCTAAGGGTTTTTCACCACTTCTGAGCCCAAATTACCTGTTTCTATTCCTCTCAGTAAGCTTTCAAACCCACCTTCCTTGCTAGACAAAATATGAGCCCCTGACTCTCCATACTGTTTACTTGTTAACATTCTTCTTGGTCTTGTTTGGCATCTTCTAACTAAAACAAAGTGCAGATGTTATTCTGAAGAAAGTTCTTCAGAAGACTAACAACTCCTAGAAGGCACTGTGAACAAGAACACAAATCTGCATGATTCCCTATATCCTATGAAAACCTCCAGGTCTCTGATCTTGCACCCTCAATGACAACCAAGAATCCTCATGCCACATGCCAGAGTGTGAAATAGATCCCTTAGGCTCATGCTGAAGAAACACTCCGTTGATGGACCGCAGACAAAAGCCATCACAACCTTTCAAATGCATTCAGCAGGTACAAAAATGGACAAAAATATTCACATTGTCCTAGAGATAGGGGTCCACTTAGGATACAAGTGGAAATTGAGGTCCCCGTGATATATAGTGTGCATGCAAGCTGCTAGTTTTAGGATATACTCCCAAAAAATCTGACTGTGAGCTAGTCTATACCCTTAGCTTGAAGACTGCATCTTCGTCCTCAAGGTGCCATTTAGCAGTATAGACAAAACAAGTTTACCCATTTAGTAGCGCCAATTTGGAACTGGAATTTTAGCAGCTCTATCCAAAGTATTTTATTCTTCATTTCATGTGTGTTATTCTTCGTTAGGTCATGTGTAGGTAGCCTGTCTAATCTGCACTGCTGTGAAGACATACTTACAGGCATAGTGAATTGGATGATTCACCTAAGACCTTAGAGGAAGACAAAACCGGGAATCTATGTCTCCAAAGCTCCAATTTAGAGTTAGAAAAGATGAATTCCTTGAAAGATAAACAAAGAGTACTAAAAAGTAATTTGGATTTCATGCACAGCTTCTGAAATAAGAAATCTGGAATCATAGAAACGTGTTCCCAGCATCTCTACCTAAAAATTCTCTTGTTCTATAAAATGTAGTTTGAATATACTCTTTTTCTAGTACACTCGAAAGGTCATAATTTACGACCCTTTTGACTATAAAAGGAATATGTAGGTTTGCTCATTTTGGAGATGAGAAGGCTGGGAGGTAATGCCTCATCACAGACTACTTCTTCCTCAAGAGGGTCAGCGAAGGGAAAGGTGCCAATGTCCCAGAAATAGGACATGACAGAATGGTACAAAGCTACATCAGGGTAAGTTCAGATTGGACATTATGAAAAAGATCTTCACTGAGAGTGTGACTGGTCACTGAAAAAGGCTCCCCTTGGAAGTGATCACAGCACCAAGCCTGTCAGAGTTCAAGGAGCGTCTGGCTGATGCTCGTAGTCATATGGTTTAATTTTAGGTAGTCCTCCAAAGAGCAGGGAGTTGGACTCAATAATCCTTACGGATCCCTTCCAACTTGAGATATTCTATGAATCCAAACACATAGGCTTGGAGATTTTATACCCTGTCAAGTGCCCAGAATTTCACGTGTCATTCTAGCTGATCATAGGCACTGAGATAAATAACAGGGAAGATACTTTGTCTGAGACGGCTGAGTCTCAAACTTTTAAGGAAGAAAGTTCTCTATTTTAAAAAAGTAAATCAGAAAACAACAGTAATATCTACAGTAGCCTTATGTTGATGTCTTGGAGTGATTTTTGTCTTGGANTTACAACATGGGAAAATAAGAATCCTTTTATTAAATGTGTAGTGAATGTTTTAAAAATGTTTTATTTCATATCCTAAACATGTCACTTTTTGATCTGGATCTACTGAAGGCTCGTTTACTACAGGTTTATGTCTCTTTGCTGATTGACTTCATAACTGCATTACTTTATAATTTACTATTATCCCTGCATATACCCACAATCTCTGCAGTGTGTGCTCTCAGACACGCAGGCTTCCGTGTTTAGCTGTGAAACCAGCAAGACCACAAGTTATTAGAGGTTTTTCTCCTATATGTAGCTATCTTCTATAAAACTTCCTGAAACATAGATATCTCAGAGACATCAGTTGTTCTGGCACGTTAGATTGAAATCAGTCAGTGGATCCAAAACTTACGCTGAAGAATGAGATACTTGCACTCACAGAGAGTAATTACATCAGCCTTGCTTTGTAGGAAACCTGACTAAAATTGCTATTTCCCCTGTGTTTTCTCTAATATTTAACTAGATGTAATCATATAGTGCATAGCTGGGATATTGAATGGGACTCTCATCATGCCAAAATTTATTTTTATGAAATTTGTAGAAATTTAATAACTTTTGAGACTTCTGTCAAATTCAGATGTTACACATAAGGATTAAAAATTGCAACTGTACTGCATAACAGTATCAACTGAAACGATAAAAATTACTTCTGTGCAAAATTTCAGAAGCTATTAACGACATGGACACACACACAAACAAGCAGCAATTAACTTGCTTCTAAAAGAAAATAGATATAATACACACAAATGTATACATTATTTCTTTAGTGGGCAACATTAAACTTTTTACTAATATTCTATTGGTTAAGTAAAGTTCAATGGAAAACATGAACAATTATTGAATTGGATTAGTTTGAAGACATTTTAGCTTACTGCAAAAGTAAGTTTATTTCTTTCTACCATCATATAGCATTTATTGAAACAGTCTTTACAGTAGCATTCATTTTGACATTGTACTTATCTGCTTGACAAGATTTAGTAATTCTTCAATATCATAAGATATTTGTTGACATCAATAGTGTTTCCAGAATTCAAGAAAATAATGCACTTTCTCTCCAAAGTTAGATCATGCACAAGAATCTAGCCTTTGAAATAAAATAATGAAAAACATATGGTTGGTTGGCAAGAAGTCCCAATAGGGCACAAATGTCAGCTTTTACAGCTGAATCTAAATGTTCAAGAGACCATAAACTGAATAAGGTATACCTGGAATGAAAGCGCCATGTAGGGGAAAAGGTAAATGACAAAATATGCAAACAAAAATGCAGAGAAATATTAACATAGTACCTTGGAACAACAGTAAAACAAGGTCAGCCTAGATCATACTATTCAGGTTTTCAGCTGCAGAAAATGAAAGGATCCCACTGACATAATTTTGGCTAAAATTTGTGAAATTACCTTAGATACAAAATATGATGCTATACTGCAATATGTTCCATCTTTTGCTATTTGTTGGATTTCCTCTGGTGTAAATTTTTCCTTGAATATTTATTTCACATTCCTTCATTCATAGTGTAAAAATTGCAGGCTATGAAAATATAAACTCTTTCCATTTTTATTTTTTTTTAAGCTGAAGTAAGAAAAATGAGTTTCAGCATTAAATATATGCATATACATATGATTTACAGATGTTAAACTTTAGCAATGAGAAAAAACGTGAAATAATATACAAAACTTAAACTACCTTGCCTAAGATTAGAGCTATAGGTCCATATTTCCCTGTGTTTCCATTGAGTTCCAAAAATAATTTTATGTCTTGAGGTATAAACTCTTACACGTACTTCAGTAATCATCAAATGGATACTTCTTCCAACCTATTCTTGAAATGAGAAATGTATTGAGAAAAAAAAAACAACAAAAAAAACAAAGGAGGAATATGATTGTTTTTTTCTTCTCACTCTACTTTTCTTGCTTTTCCAGAAATCCCAGTATCAGATACTAGCTCTAGCAATCACGTTTAGGAGTTAGGAGAGTGGCTTGTAGGATAGGACACAAAGGAATGAGTGAGGCTATGAACTTAGTCATATAGCTCCCCATTGATATACTAAACAACCAAATAAATGCAAGTTCTGCACAGTCAGAATACAAAGAGCAGCAAAACATGAGATCTGGTCATCTTATCAAGATGGAGGAGAGTCTTCAAGAAAGCCTCTCATTTTGTGCAAGCTCATCTGAGGCAAGCAGATTTTAGGACTCTCTCTGGATTTTTTCACTGCAGCTTGAAATTCTTCTGACTGTAGATGTAATATGACGCACGCACTTAAACAGCTCATATAAATCAGCATAGTGTCCTTGAATAATGGTTAAAATTTACATCCACTGTACATAAAAACAAACTGTCACAATTTGTCATTAAGCCAGGAATGTGTTTAGGATTTTGCAAAATAAAAGTACACAGAGTTGTATTCACAGCTGTACTTTAACAGCACAACCGAATAGTTGGCAGTGAAAACACACAGATCCATCTCAAAAGTATAGTTTCAAATTTTTCATTATGGCTTGAATCACAAAGTAGAGTACTTTTCTGAAGAGAATACAGTAATATATGATTACATTGGAGATTTTAAAGATTATATGAAGGATCATGTGTTCTGTGGCAGGAAACAGGAAGAGCACAGTAGTATTGTTTCAAATGTTAGCTAATGTAGAGATTAAGTATAGAATCATGGAATAATTTAGGTTGGAAAAGACCCTTAAGATCATCAAGTCCAACCCTTAATCTAGCAGTGCCAAGTCACCACTAAGCCATGTCCCTCAGCATCACATTTAACATCATTAATTACCTTCCCAGATGGTGACTCAACCACTTCCCTGGGCAGCCTGTTCTGATGCTTAACAATCATTTCAGTGAAGGAAGTTTTCCTAATGTCCAATCTAAACGTTCTCTGGTAAAGCTTGAGGCTATTTCCTCTTCTTCTTGGGAGGAGAGACCAACACCTACCTTACTACCACCTCCTTTCAGGTAGTTTGTAGATAGTGATAAAGCCTCCTTTTCTCCAGGCTAAACAGACTCAGTTCCCTCAGTTGCTCCTCGTAAGACTTGTTCTCTAGATGTTTCACCAGTTTCATTGCCCTTCTTTGGATGTGCTCCAGCATCTCAGTGTCTTTCTTGTAGTGAAGGGCCTAAAACTGAATATGATATTCAAGGTGCAGCTCTTCTCCAGTTCTGCTGGCCAAACTGCTTCTGATACAAGCCAGGATGCTGTTGGCCTTGGCCGCTTGGGCATATCACTGGCCCACGTTCAGTCAATTGTCGACCAGAACTCCAAAGTCCTTTTCCACTGAGCAGCTTTCCAGACACTCTTCCCCAAGCCTGTAATGTTGTATGGGGTTGTTTTGACCCAAGTGCAAGACCCAGCACTTGGCCTTGTTGAACCTCATACTATTTCTTCAGCCCATCAATCCAGACTGTCCAGACTCCCCTGTAAAGCCTCCCTACCTTTAAGCAGATCGACACTTCCACCCAACTTGATGTCATCTGAAAACTTCCTGAGGCTGCACTCAATTGTCTTGGCCAGGTAATTGATAAAGACATTAAACAGAACAGTCCCCAATACTGAGCCCTGAAGAACACCACTTGTAACCAACTGCCAACTGGATTTAACTGCACGTGAATGTAGTTATGGTGACATAACTTTTTGGGCTCAGCTATCCAGCCAATTTTTTATCCAGCAAAGTGGATCCCTTCCAAGCCATGAGCAGCCAGCTTCTGCACGAGAATGCTGTAGGAGGTAGTGTCAAAGGCTTTATTAAACTCTATGCAGACAACATCCACAGCCTTTCCCTCATCCACTAATTGGGTCACCTTGTCATAGAAGGAAATCGAGTTAATCAAGCAGGACCTGCCTTTCATGAATCCATGCTGACTAGGCCTGATCATCTGGTTGTCCTCTATGTGCCATGTGATAGCACTCAAGATGATCTGCTTGGTCACCATGATTCCTCGCACAACCAATAAAGGATCGAGATTCTCCGTAGCCCTCTATTTGCTGTTAACATAGTTATGGAATTATTTTTTATTGGCTTTTTTTGGCAGCAGCCAGGTAGGTTCTCATTGGGCTTTGGCCCTTCTAATTTTCTCCCTGGATAACCACACAACATCTTTGTAGTCCTCCTGAGTTGCCAGTCCCTTCTTCTAAAGGCCATAAACTCTATCTTTTTCCTGACTTCCAGCCAAAGCTCTCTGTTCAGCCAGGCTGGTCTTCTTCCCCTCCAGTTTGTCTTATGGCACACTATGACACGTCTTAAAGATTTCCTTCTTGAAGAATGTCCAGTCTTCCTAGACTTCTTTGCCCTTCAGGACTGACTCCCAAGGGACTCTTTCAACTAGCCTCCTAAACAGGTCAAAGTCTGCCATACAGAAGTCCGAGGTGGCAGCTCTGCTGTCTCCTCTCTTTACTTTTCTGAGAATCAAAAACTCTACCATCTTATTATCTCCACCCCCAAGACGGCCTCCAACTACCACATTACCCACAAATACTTCCCTGTTTGCAAATGACAGGTCCAGCAGGGAGCCTTCCCTAGTGGGCTCTCTCACCAGCTGTGTCAGGAAGTTATCTTCCACACACTCCAGGAAGATCCTGGTTGTTTCCTCTCTGCTGTGTTGTATTTCAAGCAGGTATCTGCTATGTTGAAGTCCCCCATGAGAATAAGGGCTAGTGATTGTGAGACTTCTCCCAGGTGCTTACAGAATGTTTCATCTACCTCTTTATCCCAGTTGGGCGGTCTGTAACAGACTCCCACCATAGTATCTGACTTGTTGGCTGTCAAGATTTAGAGTCAGGACTGTCCACTAGACCTATAACAGATACTCTTTTTTACCTCCCTCTTTTTACTTGGTTCCACCATCCAGGTCATTGATGAAGACACCAAATAGTACTGGCCCCAGTATTAACCCCACTAGTGACTGGACTTCATGTGGTCTTCATCTACCAATTACACCCTGTCGAAATGAGAGGTTCAAACTCACTATCAGTCTACCTTACTGTCCACTTATCTAGTTCATACTTCATCAGTTTGTCTATCACTTACTGGGACATACTGACTAAAGACTTACTAACATCTAGATAAGCAATATCTACTGCTGTCTCCTCATCCTCCACACCAATTAGTTTCTTGTAGAAGATTACCAGGTTGCCTAGAAATTAATTCCCCTTTGTAAATCCATGCTGACTCCTTCCAGTCAGTTTCTTGTCCTTCATCTGTTTAGAAATGGTTTTAATTATTAGTTTCTCCATCACCTGTCAAGAGAGAAAGCTAAGGCTGACTGGCCTGTAACTCCACAAATCATCCTCCTTGTCCTTCTCAAAGATAGGAGTGATATTCACTTTATTTCAGTCCTAAGGAACTTTCTCTGCCATGACCTTTTAAACATCATTGAAAATGTGCTCACAGTGACATCAGGCAATTCCCTCAGCACTTGCATGTCCCATGGATTCAGTTTTGTTAAATATTCCCTAATTTGATCCTCCTTCATTGAGGGTAAGTCAGTCTTGTTCCATATTTTGTCATTGGTGTCAGCGGTTTGGGATTGTCTGATGATACATGGGATACCAGGGATACACACCTAAGAGAGGTTAAAAATCTTTATTCTGTGCCAGGAGCTACATAGCCAAGGGCATAAAAGAACTTTACCATTATGTTATTTCAGGGAATAACTGGGTTTAATGTTATCTAATTGCATAAGGTACCAAAGGAGTGTTTGAACACCCAGCACTGTAAAAAAAAACGTAATTTCTTTAAAGTGAAAATAACTGCTTGGACAGCTATCATAATCCTTGAGGTGATAAGGAGGATTAATTTATGACTTTGTTTTTGTTTTGGTCTAGAAAGGGCAATATGTTTACATTAAAACAGTAACTTCCAGTTGTTATTTACTTGTCACAGTGCACTTAGGCTAAGCAGGTTTCATAGACATCCTTAGTTTGGCAAGCATATGCAACTGAAACTCCAAATCCATTTAAAGTTTTCTCATCATTAAATGTATTAAGCAGAATTTCATTCACTTGTAGATATTGATGGGAAATTAAGCACATGCAAAAAATATTAAAAAATATATAGGTCGTAAACAGTGTTAGTTTTACAGAAATAATAATAACAAAAAAAAAAGTTTAAAGTTTTTTAGTGGCTTGGGTTAACATTTCAGTAATGTCAAAGTCCACTGTGCTTTATACACAAACTTGTTTTGACAGAAGTTCCCGGTGAAGTTTAAGTGTCTTCTTGAATTGTTCATCTTGTAAGCTACTCTCAAAACTAGTATTAATTAAAATTCTTAATAAACAAGAAAAAGGATATATTTAGTGTAGGTGTCCAGGTGTTGGTATTGGGGGGGTTGAAGGGCAACCTCTGTGTGTCTAAGGCTGTCCCAAGCCAGACACAGCCAGTTCCAGCTGGCTCAGACTCTCACAGGCAGGGCTAAGACCAGCAGCCAAAACAGTGAACCCTTGGAGACCACAAGTTTAAGAAAGGTCTGAAACTGACACAGAGGCATTGAGGAGTGAATTCAACTCTGTGAGAAACAGCCCTGCAGAAAACAAGGTGAGAGAAGAAGGAGGTACACCAGTCGCTAGAGCAGAGTACGCTGCAGCCACTGGAGGACCCCGTGTTGCCCTGAAGGACTAGTTGTCACCTGTGAGAGTCCATGATAGAGGATGTTTTTTCTTGAAGCAACTGCAGCCTGTGAGGACAGTTGTGGTTTAACCAAGACCCATACACAGCCACAGATGCTTTAAGATGTTCCGTCTCCAGTGTGGACTGATGCTTGGGCCACAATCCCTTCAAAGATATACCTGCTGTGGCACAGACATAACCACAGACACGGACACTTTGAGATGTACCTGCTCTGGCATGGGCTTATACAGAGCCACAGATGCTTTTGAGTGTCCTGCTCCCACATGGACTCATCCACAAGTCACAACGCCTTTGACTCGAGTTCCCACCGGAATTCCATCGTGTTCAGTACAGCAGGACTGAAACAGCAGCGATGCCCTGGCCATCTGCTAGCCCAGACACATCTCCATGGCAGTTATCAAAATGTTCCCAGGTACAGCAGAGTAAGATGTACAGCAGTACAGAAAGAGGCAAAAGCAAAAAGCAGCCAATAACAAGCACTAGACTCTAATATACAATGAGGCAAGCAAGTCCCATGGCAAGCACAGAAGCCTGTCTTTTAATAGCTAAACAGCAATGACAGCTTTAAATTAGCTATTGAATATTCTGATCAAGTCTGTCGTTATCTCTGTCCTGGTTTGAGTCAGAACAGAACAATTCTGTTCAGTGGTTTTACTTTTCAGCTGTCTCATCTAAGCAACTCTAAAGTTAACAGCACACTTTTGCAGACAGTGTCTACTTCTAGCAGCTATAGCGCTCAGTTTTGTATATCTGGTGATTACCAAGGACTAGTATGCAGGAAGGCTCTTATACTTGCTTTGACTTGCTCAAGGTCACTGTTAAATCTTGTGTATCACAGTGCGGTTGATACTGGGAGGAGTGGACAGGACAGGTGACCCTAAACTGACCAACTAGATATTCCATTCCATAGAAGTGATACTTAATACAACGTTGAGGGATCACAAGGGCCAATCTCTCTTCTTCAATAACTTTCATATGAGAAGGACTTTGTCCTTTCTGCCTTTGATCTCAATTTTTGTGCTCCTGAACCCAGTTCCAGACTCCAGCTCCTGAATTCAGTTACCATCTGCCATTGAGCGCAGTCTGGGATTTCCCCAGCGCCTACTGAGAGCATCAGTGGTAACTATGACTTAATTACCATCAGGGAGATTGGGTTCAATATTGATTTTGTGTGTATTTGT
Organism: Baryphthengus martii; assembly: GCA_013396935.1. Taxonomy (NCBI): domain Eukaryota; kingdom Metazoa; phylum Chordata; class Aves; order Coraciiformes; family Momotidae; genus Baryphthengus; species Baryphthengus martii. The sequence continues at coordinate 73,508 of VWZK01009396.1, forward strand.
ATGTATTACATTTTGTTGTTATTATTTTCATTAAAGCTGTTTTAGTTGCTTTTCTAATCCATAAGTCTCACTCATGTATTCTGTTTTTATTCTCCTTTGGGAAGGGAGAGGGGTTAAGAGAGAGCATCTGTCATTCATCTAGTGGCCAGACTGGCCTATAAACCTTGACAATTTCAAACCCTTTGAGCTCCATTCTGGACACCAATAAGTACTGTTGTGGTTTAACCCTGGCTGGAAATTAAACACCACACTGCTTCTCCCTCCCTTCCAGTGGGATGGGAGGGGGATACAAAGCCAGTTTAGTAAGTAAAACAAAAGCTATGCACTCAGGGAAAGCAAAACACATAATTCGTTCACTGTTTCCTATCATCAGGCAGGTGTTCAGCCATGTCTGGGAAAGCAGGGCTCCATCACATCTAACAGTTATTTGGGAAGAAATAATGTCATTATCCTTCTTCCTTCCTCTTTATATGATGAGTAGGACATCCTATGGTATGGAGTATCCTTTTGGTCAGTTACAGTCAGCTATCCCAGCTGTGTCTCCTCTCAGTTTCTTGTGCACCTCTGGTCTACTTGCTGGTGGTATGGTGTGAGAGGCAGAAAAGGCCTTGATTGTGTGTGAGCACTGCTCAACACTAATGAAAACATCTCTGCCTTGTTAACACTGTTTTCAGCACCAATCCAAAACGCAGTCCATACTAGCTACTACAAAGAAAATTATCTCTATCCCAGCAAAAAAAACAACACAAATACCTGTACTGGAGGAGAGGAAAAGTGAGAGGAAGAGGGAGCAGAAGAGAGGAGCTGTTATGCACTTACCACAAACCCCATTCCCTATCCTTTCTGCATTGACTGGGGAGGGGGAAGTAGAGGAGTTAGGAGGGAAGGAGAGAAATTGAGTCTAGAAAAAAAAAAGAGATATAATAAGGGGAGATGTTTTAAAGTTTTTTCTTTATTTTTCACCATCTAACTCTATTTTAATTGCCAATAAATAAAATTAACTTTCTCAAAACTGAATCAGCTTTTCCCCTGTTTTTATCTTGGCCCATGAGCAATTTTGTCTTATTTTTTCTTCTGTCCTGTTAAGGATGATGACAGAGAGCAGCTGGGTGGTTGTCTAGCAGCTGGCCACGGACAACTCATCGCAAAGGGATAATAAAACTCAATTGCTCATATTGTAAACTCCAATAATGTTATTGCAACCTAGAGAGCACAGTATAAGGTTATCTAAACTCGGCAACAAGTCGTTTCTTCACCTTTAGTTATAACTGAAGGGAGTTAAATGTTAGCATTCACCAAACATTTTTATCTATCATAACCAACGTCTAAATGGAAAACATGTAAAGCTGTTTAATTATATACCCTCCACTATTGATGGTTGTATACTGTAGGAGGATGTTGAAAGGAGATTGCTAGATAACAATCTCACCAAGTCAGAGGCTTGCTTTTATCTCTGAACTCTCTCGGATGACCACGAATAAAGTAACAATATCTGTCCATATCTTATAATAGGAATATAAATATGTTGTTTTTTTTTAATTTTTAATACTAAATTTTGGCATCTAAGTATGAGAAGAACCTTAATGATACTAAATGGAAATACTATAATGATTCTTTATGCACTGTGAACTCCTGATGCTAAGATAATTCAATAGCCAGTGAGAATAAAGAGAATTCTTCTTGTTTGTTCTGTCCAGAAGATTCTTCTGGAACAAATTTCCTGTCCTGGAGTCCAAGGACTGCTACTCTACAAGCATTTATAAGGATCAACAGCCGACTTCTCTTGCTTATGTAATAGCTGTAAAAACACTAGAAGCAACAGACAATGTAGAAAGAAACAACTGCATAGTGTCCTTTAGTCTTCAGATGAGATGGACAACAAAGAAGGAATTCACAGAAACAGTTACTTAGTACAGAATTGTATAAGCAAGTAAGTGAGAAATGGGAAGAAGGGAAAAATCAAGGTGATACACAAGTAAATAAACTTTTTGAGACTACCAACCAAAAATATTCTCTTGCACCCATACACCAAACCTTGAGCTATATTTATCATGGAAAAAAAAATAAATTAAAAAACTAATTTATTGTAGCTAATCATATACAGAATATTCTTGGGAAGTAGAAATCTGTCATTTCACTTCCATATCCCAGTAGATTTGAACATAGATCTGCTATAGGACAACCATAATAATAGGATATAAGGTTAATATTTTTCTCTATGATCTGCACAATTGTATCTAATTGATAATCAATTTAACTAATACAAAGAGGACAGCTTTATAAGCAGACATGGAAAGTATCTTATTCCAGAGTAACTAACTGACTGAAATTACACATATTGCTCTGGAATAAGATTGATATGCATTAATGCGTTAAATCACATGAAGGATAGGACTTAGTTCAGCTAAGTTTATGTTTATATAGGATGTATAAGAATGTGATAAGACTGCCTGAACACAGGACTCTAAAATAATCCCAGTCTAAATTAGGTATAATTTGGTAATTTGAACAAATCGTTAAACACCACTAATTGTAACAACTAAAACATTAATTCAATTGCCCATGGGCAGCTAGCAACTTTTGAAGCATCATAGGCTATCCTATCCTGCTTCTACCCTCAGCTATGTGGTGGTTACCATCCCCTTGGTCATTCACCCGCCTCACTGAAATAAGGAGAAGGAAACAAATAGCAAGAACAAGAAGGAAAAAACTCATGGCTTCAGGTAAAGACAGGGAGATTGCTTACTAATTACCGTGGCAGATAAAACGGGCCACATACCCTTCTGACTGGTTCAGAGGTGCCAAGTCACCTGAGAAGCTCAGCTGTACCCTGTGGTGGATCCATTGGAGCCAAGTGGAACCAGCTGTGTCTGACTTGCGGCAGCCCCAGTTTTTCCTCACAGAGACCACCCTAGCAGTCCCGCCCCATCCCCGCCCAAACCTTGCTGTCTGTATCAACTGCAGGTGGTCAATTTTTTTTCCCAGACACTCAGTTACAAATGCCAGCTCCTTTGAGGTATCTTGGATACTTCAGAACACCTCAATGAGACTAGGCACTTAAGTAGAGATAATTGAAATGAGCCCTTGATCTCCAGCAAATTTAATGGCACTGCTTACATGTAGACTTTTACATTATAGGTCCCTAAACTCAAGAGAAACAAATCCCATCCAGAAAGTTACAGTATTTCTCAATGCCCAATTAGACCAGTATATCAAAAAGTCAAGGATGCTACCAACTAACCTTGAAAACAAACTATGAATGCAGCTAGTTTGCTAATTCACCCCTGCCCTGCTCTTCTTTCAGAGAACAGTTCTATTTGTGTACCCAGGGCCATAGAAGAAATACAGAGCTCAGGGACGTTAAGTCTTAAGTTGACAAAAGGCTCTAAGCTCTCTAGAGGAACACTATTTAGAAAATATTTTGGTTACTTTCTAAACATTCTACTATTTCAGCTATCACCTGGAAAACAGCATCTGTCCCTTTATTGTTTGAATTCTAAGTTGAGGACAAGACTTTGTTGCTAAATTCTAGTTAAATTCGAAGAATTTATTGATGTTATCTTTTCTTTTCAGCTCAGTCTTTAAAACATCCATCTTCACCTCAAATACTAGCTCATCTCTCTCTCTCTTCCTTTATACTGAGTGTTGTTATGTGAACTGCCGACTGTATGAATAAAAAAAAAGGTAGAACTATTAACTGAAAGAAGTAATGAATTTCTGTAAGTTTTGAGGAGGGAGTAGGAAAATAATTTTGTGTGAGGAACTGCATGATCAAATTGGCGAAAATTTATGTCACAAGTTTTAATTTATGCCCTAAAAAGTCACAGGCTTGTTTGGTTTTCTTAGGGGGGACATTTGTTTGGTTTTGTTTTTTTTCCAGTCCAAACAATCCTACATACTATAAAGTCTAAGAAGCAATTTTTGTCCACATTCTTCTTATATAGCTTATATGGAATATAATCTCGATTATATTCCTAGATGCCTTCTGTAGACAGAAACAAACAACTAGTGATTCAGTCTACCTACAATGTGAACTATCCTTTAGAGAAGCTTTTCTAATTTTTTTGACAGAAAAAAAAAAAGGATGCATAGCATGAGTAGATTTCAAACAAAGTGAATTAGTTAAGATCTAGATTCATGCCCATAAACTGAGACACTGAGAGCTTTTCTTAGGAAAAGTTGAGCTTCCTCTTTGTGCCAGATTGCCTATATCTCCAAAGACATCAAAAACCCTGGGTACATGTCTCTGTTTAGAGTTTAGGGCAAACTCCACCGAGCAGAATTGCTGTGCACCCCCTCTCTCCCTCCCCCTTCCCTCCCAAGGGAGGATACAAAGGGAAAAGAGGAACAAAGCGCCTCACACCAAATTGGAAGTTAAGACTATGAACAAAATTTAATAGGTAACAGATAAACAGGGAGAAGGAAATATTAAGGGAAGAGGGATATACAAAAATATACAAAACCAGTCCTGGGATGCCGATGGATTGTGCAGAGCACGTGGAGCCAGGCCTAGCTGAGGTAGATTGCAGTACCCCAGCAGCACAATCCGATGGAGAGAGAAACAAAGAGCCCAAACTCACCTTCCTGTCCTTTTATAGAGTGTGGAAGGGAAGGAGAGGGAATACCAGGTGTTCGTGTCTGTGTCGTGTCCCCCTCCCCAATTTGTTAACCCTTAAATCACAACAGTACACTTAGTTCAAACATTGCAAATCAGACTGTATCTATATTTGATTGGGTTCTTCCTCTGACATCTAGGTGAAATGTACATGCAGTACAACACATTCCCCAACAAACATATACCTATCATATTTGTGAAAACAAAGATACAATGAGACATTTATTCATGAATAGCTTTTAGAAGGCTGGAATGTTGCGATCAGATTGAACTCCAGAAATCTGGAAGGATTCCCATAGTAAGTGCTTAAAATAAGGCAAAATGAACCCTAGAGTTAACAGGTAGGCAGTTCAATGTGTGTACTACACTATTGTTTGCACTTATTTTCATACTGGCTGCTAAATTTAGCACCACAGAAGACTAGCTACTTCATTATGCATCAGAGCTCACCTTTCCAGGTCAGCTTAAAATAACTCATCTTCAAATACAAACATTCTACTGAATTCTGATGCTTTGGCAGTCCATCCAATGTGTGAAGCAACCTAATTGAAGTCAAACTAGTAACACCCAAACTCATTGAACTGTCTGCACTGCTCTGGCAAGAAGAATATACCTATATGGAGTTACATCCTGCTGTACTATGGGAGTACAGACAAAACACTCTGCTCAGTATGCTGTGCTGCAGTATGATGCCAGGCTGCTATCTGTCCTTTCTCGATGAAACAGAGAACTTGACAGGAGGAAGTGAGTTGTTCTGCTTTAATGAAGTGAACCATACACTAAACAGAATATACATTCAATTCACCTTTTCCTAGATGAAATACGGTTTTCTATTTCTCTTTTATTTGATGTCTGTCTTCCAATGTTTTATGAAACCTTTCAGATCTGTGGCCAGAGCAAGAGCGATTGGCCTATAAGTCTAAGCTACACTTGCACAAAACCTCATCGGAGTGCTGGAAATGATAGAATGATTCAAATCAATATTAATTCCGAGTTTCTTGGACAAATAAAAGTGCACTGCTTGTCAGAAAATTATTTGTTACTGTTCTATCTAACTCCACACTTAGAATTTGTAGTTTCCCCTTATAATAAAGTTTCTACCAATCCCAGATTCTTTCCTTTCTAACAGAGACAACGCCAGATTCCCCTTAGTTATTTACAGAGAAATAAGTATATATAAACCCTATCCTAGCATATCTGGCGTGGCTTTCTTATGAGAAAGGGTTATTTTTGCTGCTTTTTATTCTATTGCAGTACTGTCAGGAGTTTCCATTAGTGAATATGTTTGCTTTATAGAGAAAACTAGTAATTTTTCAGTCTTTTAGAGATGGGAGGAGTGAGACACAGTAAGAGGAAATGGCTTGGCCAGTGTTATTCCACTTATTCACCGCCTCAGCAATACAGGCATACTTCTTATGATAATGGAAGCAATTGTTTAAGCAAACAGCTTAACTTTCTGTGGTCCCAGTAGGGGAAAAAAAAAAAAAAAAGAAAAAAAAAAGAAAGAAAGGAAAAGTTAAAAAAAAAGCAAAAAGCAAATACCAAGTTTTGGAGTACATTTATATACATCAGTATTGAAAGAACTCTATCAATGAGAGTTAACTATTAATCAGAGTTCTCATAGAAAAACATGAGAATTTTTTTTTTTAGTCAGTACACTTCATTATAATTAAATAGCAATTAGCAATTAAATTCACAGTGACAAAGAAATTATAATAGCCATTAAATTTTTTGTTCTTTAAATTACCGTAATATTTGTACAGTCTTATCTTCAGCTCTGCAAACCTTTTTTTCTGGACATTTTTTGAAGATTAGTGTAAGTGTCTTCATGAAGTGTCATTAAAAAGAAGATGAATGAGGATGGGTAATGAATAAAGGGGTAGCAATATAATTCTGTTTTCAAAAGTTGAAGCTGTCAAATATTTTAAAAGAATGCCTGTACCGTATTTCCAAATTAAAAAAAAAAATAAAAAAATAGAGCAAACAAACCTGAAAAAACAGAGCTCAGCTATTTTCAATTTTTAGTTTAAAGGGAATTTCAGTTTTAATTGAGCAGTAGCTCATAATAGCTTTCATGTAATAATTCTTCCAGTCACTTGCTGTACTGTGAAAATGACAGTTGGAGAGCAAAATGCCATAGAATAAAGGCTTTGTAGGTTCTTTGGATTGGTCTTTTGTTATGTATATTCCCATAGCTGTCATACCCTTCATATAAGATAGGTCAGAGAAGTTAGATCAGTTTGAAATATATAGAAAGGATTTGATCAAATCGAGAAGTTAGATGACAGTAAGTCATCAGCGCTGCACAGCATCTACCAGATATCTGACAACCATCAAACTGCAAAACTGATGACCAACGTGTGTGTAACCTACCATTAAAAAGAGCTACAGGGAGACAATAGTAATTTCAGCACTGCTGTCACCACTTTGACAAAAAAAGTGGTCAATGTAATCTCCAGGTCTATGAATGAGTCCAGGCTTTTTCACCTAAACTTCATCGTCAATAAACAAAAATCAATGCAATTAGGGAAAAGAATAACTAAAAATTGCTGAAATACACCCATGTGGTGATGAAATCAGATCTGGCAGCTGCCACTGGTATAAGTGATTTTGGACCCCAACAGAGGCAGTGCTCTGAAATCAGTTTGCGGTGGCAGTAAACAAAGCTAATAAAATCATGGGCATCATCAGGAATGGTATATAGAACAACACAGAGGATAATATTTAACCTTAGTCTGGCCCAAGGCTTGTGTGGGAAATCAGAAGCAAGGAATGGAAACATTTTGAGATCTCTGCAGCCTTTAGTTCCTGGAGCAGAAACTTAAACTCTGGCTCACATTCCTCCTCTTCTTAAAATGTGATCCACTGAAAAGGGACAAAATTATAATTATGGTGATTAAAATGAACTATAGGTTTCTAAATGTTTTAGCGTAACATGAAAAAAAAGTGGGAAATCAAAAGAACGCATGGTAGCTGTGCCAAATGATTATAGATATTTTGCTAGTTCGAATGCCAATTTGAAACACATTTTCCACGTTAAGATATAAATGTCAAGAAACTTGCCTAAAGCATGACTAATGAGTATTTTACCAGTAAAAAGAAAGTATCTATACAGGAAACACTTTTGTACTCTAAATATATTCATAGGACTTTTCCTTAGAAACAAGGTGGTTTTAGACATTTGCTGGTATCAGACCATTCTGAGATCTTTTGTACACTTTTACATTCTTTGTTGTAAATACAAAGCCTTTAAACCAACAAACACCATTCCTGTGCATATTAAGTAGTTTTTCTGAACATTTAATTCACAACCTGCAAATAGAAGATGATGGCAAACTACTTTGTCTATGATCTTAAATCGTCCCATACTGAAATGAAATAAGACAAAGCAGAGACCTGTAGCTCTTTTCCTTATTCATTAAGATCAAATTGCCTAAGCGAAGAACCATCCTCTGAATCCTCAGGAGTTAGGCACCTAACTATCTTTTTTAAATCTAAGTCACAGTCTTTACCTTGACAAGTCTCAAATGCAGCAGAACATTATGTTATCAAGACATCAGTTAAATATTTAACAGCTCATAAATTTGGAACATAGAAGACAAAACCAAACAGTTCTTTATTCTTTTTCTGCAAGGTTTCTGTTTACTGGCTAAATAATAATAATAATGATAGCTTTTTGTCTTGTAGTTCTCATTTAAAAATCTGCTTCATTAAACATTCAACAAAGACTCTTCTCTAGTCCTGACATGAAATTGTCAGATGCAAGGGATTGTTGTTCTTGTGACGAAGAGGACCTTCCTATAATAAATCACTTGGAAATTCTATCTTTTTCTACAGGATCTGAAACAACTTTTCCAGGCAGTCTTTCTTAGATTGTTTTTTTTATAAAATTTGCCTGACCTATGTAGCTACAATTCACCTGTGGTTATCACCTGTTGGCAGCCATTTCAGATAAAAAGTGATCTACTCTCACAGCTATCTTACTGGAAACAGTGAAGACATCTGCTTTTCCACTTCATTAAAACCAAAAATTAATTGAATAAGCAGCAAGGCTAATTTTAAGTATGCTAGGGTTTAGTTCCAGCTTAAAAGTGGATCAAATCAAAGTCAGAAGCAGAATGATTACAGTAATTAAGGCAGAAGATAATGACTTATAGAAAAACTATATGAGAGAAGCAGAAAGAAATCACTGTACTAAAAGGTTAAATAAAGAAAAAGATCATATAATGCATGAGTTTTACAATATTTAGAATACTGCTGAATTCCCATAAGTTAAAGTGATAGAGAACTTGTCATTGCAACTGCTAGAAGAAATTTCTCCATTTCCATTATTCCAGAACTGTCAGTCAAATGAGGATTTTTATCCTATGACAGGTAGTCAAAAGGTTACAGCCCTTTTTATCTTCCTTGTTTGAGGTTAAGATTTGGTTGCAGCAGTTGCAAGTAGGACAGAGATGAGTCCTAACTCATAAAACAGGAGTATCAGTCCCAATGCAAGAAACCAGTTGCTAGAAGAAACTGGTAAACTGCATTGAATGCACTGAGACTTGTGGTAGCCGAGATCTTTCTTGTAGTTAGGGACCCTAGTGAAAACAAATAGAGCTTTTTTTCAGTCGTAAGAGAGGTTGAGTATCAGACATTCCAAATTGTTGCAGTGTGGTGAAACATTTGTTACTGAACCTTAATACGTATTTAGCTTGTTGAAGTGTTGGGTAGTATTAGATAGCTGTCTTACTCATCACTACAGTAATAAAATTGAGATTTATCGTTTAAATCCTTCTCTGCATTTTATTTCCTTTGTCTACACTTTTTCTCCAGCTCTCCTAATTAGTGCTGAAAGTATGAATCTGTATGCAAATCTTACATGAGCTATGCTTACTACTTCGGTTAACGTTACATGATTATACAAGGTACGATCATGTGCAAATATCCTATTGATTATTTTTGTATCCACATTTTATTTCAGAAAGAATATGTTTCACACAAAAGGAGTAGCTGAAGGAGACTTTTTTATGAAACATAATTGGAGAGATTGAATAGCCTGTAGTACGAATTGGATTTTTTTTTCTTTCTCTTTTTTGTTATAAGATTGAAACAAAACATAGGACATTTACATGAGTTTTGAAGGGTTGCTGTGCTGTAGATTTTATCCACTGATAATACTGGAAACTGGGGGAAAAAAAAAGAAAAAAGTAACTTACCTTGGACTATTTTTAAAGGAAAAAAAAAAAAGTTGTAAATTTGAAATTGAAATAAATTCTGCTGTTCTCCTTGAAATCTATTTTTAAAAGTTGATTCCAGTTGATACTGGAAACATTTATTTGCTTCAATTTTTAAATCTCAGTTTGCACTCCTAGGTCACTTAGGGACTACTGTTGAAAAAACTTTAGGTATTTATTTAGGTATTCACAAAAATATGCAATACATTCTCCCCTGTATTTGACTGAACAATTATCTACCCTTAAAAACCAAACATATTTCAAAATGTATATATTTCCAGGTCATAAATCACCTTCTAGGTTTTTAATTACAGAGACTTTAAGGATGTAAGTAATCCGTAGTTTATCTCACCTTTTCATAGTGAATAAAAATACAATTGACTCTTCAGAATTGGCACAAGTGAACTCTGTGATTCTTCCTTTCTATTTCTTTATCTATTTTAACAAGGAAGCTCTAAGGAAAGCAGTCTATTTTAAAACATTCTTGACTGAATCAGGGCTTGAAGTTATGTGACTATCTTGTTAAAATGTCTTTAACTGGAATTCATTTCCACAATACAGAAAATATGAATCTGTTAATTATAAATTTATGATAGCTATATTCCATATTCTTCAGTATGGCTATATAATTAAGAAGTACAGAGATATATGAGAGATTACACTCAATATTTTTATATGTATCTTGGAGTAATAAATAAGTTACATGAAAGATGTTTATTGCTTAATCAGAATTTACGTTATTTGCTGCTATGTATAACTTTCTTTAGTAGCATCAAAGAGCAGTATTTACAAATACAATTGTGTTTTGTGTTCAGCAAACAGGAAGCAAGCAAACAGGAAAAAGGTGTCTAATCTGTCTGGGAGTGATTTTTGTCTTGGAGTTTATCCTATGTCGTCAGCCCATGCCCAGAAGAATGAATTTTATGCCTTTCTATGTCTTTAAACTGAGTCTGAGAAGGGAGTTCTGTTTTTTTTTTCTTTTCCCTCAAGGTTACGTTTTTTTTTTCTCGTTGTTTTGGAAAGTGATAAGGAGGAATACATGGAGAGGAGGGAGAGGCACCTTTGGCGGCTGCTGGCGGCTTCTGGTTTCTCGCGGCGCTCAGCTCGGGCCCCTTCGAGAGACGGCAGACGGCATTGTGTTTTTTCCTCCTTCTGGGATTTTGGTTTCTTCTTCTTTTTTTTCCCTCTTCTGGACTTGGAGCATCAGAACATCGGACTTCACTGGGAAGTTTTTACCGGTCTGCAGGGGGGTTTCCCCGGACGGACGCCTTTCCAACTCCGGGAGGTGAGAATCCACACTTCGGAGAACTTTGTTCCAGGTTTTTTTTTCCCTTCTCTCACAGATAACGATTTATTTGTCTAGCACTATTGTCCTTTTCTTGTGGTTTTTTTTGTTGCCTTGTTAAATAAAATAGTTTTCCCCCTTCACTTTCCTCCGGGGACATTTTCTTTCCCGAACCTGGTGGGGGGAGGGGCCTGCCTTCCATCAGGGGATATTTTCTCCTCTGAATTCGTCTCGAATCGGGACATAATCCCAGAGCATCATCAACTGAAATGTGAGAGGAAGGACATACGAAAAAGCAAGCAAGAGGTTTGTGAAAACTGGAAAGGAAATTTTGGTATAATAGTAGACAGTAGACTGTAGACACAACTTAGTATACAACTGGGTTTTTCATTTTTGGATTTCAAAGGATTGAGATTATCCTAAATGTTTACGAAGTGCTTCGTTTACACATAAGGGCAGCATAAAAGGAAAATTATGGGTGCTACATAAAAATAAAAGTGAACAAGGACATTTGGAGTTATTCGTATAGTAAAGGTCAGGCAGGTTTTTTTATGACGTGAAGATAAGGATAGGAATAAGTCTTGTATTCATTTCAGATTTATGTATTATATAAAGAGAAGCCAAAGGAGGAATGTACTTTTATTTTTAGTATTGGTTATTATATTGTCAGTTTTCAATTTGTTTCCATAAATTCTGCTATAAGTGGGAACTTCCATTCAAATGAATACAATAATTTATGTAATTGGAAGTAATATCTATTCTATTTGCCATACCTCTGCAAGAAATTTAAGGAAAATAGAATGAAATGGCTGCAGAAGGTTGCATTTTCTTGTTCTCCCACTGCTGGGACTGCTCAGCAAGAAAAAAAAAAAAAAAGTGAGGATGTCAGACTCATTTTCTCATTAGCCTACTGAGAAACAGCTGTGAAAAGGTTCAGTTGGTTAATTTTTCAGCCAGCAGGCATTGCTACAATTCTACTAGCAGGCATAGAAAACAACAATGCAAAAAATTAATAACTGTAGATCAACTCTGTTGTCTAGAAAATTATCAGTATGCTGGGCTGATCAGCAATACACTTGCACAGAAAACTGAAGGAGTAAGTACTTTGGACATTATTTTACTGCAGTAAACTCAAATTAAAATAAGAAGGATCAAATTGAAAAGAATAACTTGTTTTCACCAGATGGCTTTGTTTTTGTTTTTTTGCTGTTTTTTATTTTCCACACAGGAAACCATATTAGGTGGTGTCCTGTGCTAGTTAATAGCGCTACTCAAATGATTTACTGTCATGAAAGACAAAAAAACAAACCAAACCCACAAATATATTTACACAAATAAGTTACTTCAATAGGAACTTAGGTATCCTTACTTATCGATTTGTGAAGATCATGAAGGTTGAAATTTTTTTTTTCTGATTCTTCTGTTTCAAATCTACACTAATTTGTATTGGTGTCACTTTTAAACATCTAAAACCAGAAAGAGGTTTTGTTTTGAAGTATATAATAATGTTCTAAATGTCAAGATTTGACATTTGGACATTTTTTATAAGGAAGTGCACACACAATTTTAGAAAACAGCAGAATGTGACTGGGCTCTTGAAATAGAGAGATGAGCAGGAGCTGTTGGTAGATATTGTCAGGCTCATAATCTCCAGTTTTCTTTGTGCTCAGTTCAAGACTCAGAGGGAAAGAAGAGAGAATCTTGATGCGTGCCTATGTCTCACCCCAGTAAGGTCAGGGCATGTGCTCAGACCAGATCAGAGGACTTGAAGCTATTCCAAGACAATAGAAGTACCCTGTGTTTATCAGTTCCAAATATCAAAATAACTCTGTTCACTTAGAAATTACTATATTTCTTTGCTAAAACTTTGAAATCACAAATAAATCTGAAAATACTTCGTTCTTCTCTGAAATTGAGTACAGCAATGAGCCTTTTCATAGCTTGAAAATGCAGAACGCTGAGAATAATAATGTGCAGCAATTATGTAGGGCAGTACTTCAAAGCATTTTATTAACATTTCATCCACTTCTGCAACTGCTTTCACATCCTCTACCAGCATTAAAAAATAGTAATAAAACCCGTACCAATTAAATTACATATTCTCAATTTGCTCATTTATTAAATGGTGCAGAAATAAAAATACTTGATACAAAGGAAAAAATTAAAATGAACCATTCAAAAAAATTAAAATAAAATCCACATTCTCCACCTGGCTGCACCAAAGATTTGATGAACTATTTTGAAAGTCAACAAACTTAGATTCTAGGACACCAGCTAAGTAGATGCAGTGTAAAATTAAGGACTTGTTATTTAGGAAAGGTGAATAGTACAATACTAAATGCACTAAAGTACACAGTAATACGCTTTGGGTAGCTGATTTAGGGCAATTAGTTTGATGTAACCAACTTCAGAACCATAAGACAACCATATATAAACTAAAAATAATTCTGGAGAATCTATATAATCATTAAATAATTTGCCTGTTGTCAAGGGTTAGGGCTGGGCCAGATTCTAGAAAAATGACAAACATCGCTATCTATTAACCCCTTTCCCTTCACAAAGAGGAAGATAAAGATAATAAGGGAGAGACACTTAAGGATTGGAAAACAAAACTAAAACTGCTTCAATGAAAATAGTAATAATAAAATGAAATATGTACAAATATATACAGAATCAATATCAAACCAAATATCCCAATTATGTCACAGTCACCAATGATGCTGTGGAGAAGGCACTGGGAAAGTCCCAGACTGGGCTCAGTGGCAGATGGGAGCTAGATTCAAGAGCTGGATTCTGGAACAGACAGACTGGGGTCAAAGGCAGAACAGAGTCCTCCTTGAATGCTAGCCATTGAAGAAGAGAGCTTGACACTTGTGATCCCTCAGCTTTATACTGAATATGACTTATATGGGATGGAATACCTTGTTGGTCAGTTTAGGGTCAACTAGCCTCTCCGCTCCTCTCTACAGGTGCAACCTTTTACTTTCTGCACTCCTCAACCTGGCACACAAGTTTTATCAGTGACCTTGGTCTGCACAGGAGCAAGTATAAGCAAGAGACTTTCTGAATACTGATCCTTGGCAGTCACTTTATAGCATCAAGTGTTGTCACTGCCAGAAGCAGACACTATCTGCAAAAATATGCCATTAACTTAAGAAAGTGCAGTTACTTAGAAGATACCTAGCTGAAAAGTAAAATGACTGAATAGAATTAGTTCTGTTCTAACTCAAACCAGGACACTTCTAATCATTATGTGTAATAACAACTTTCAAAAGAAAAAGAGGAGTTGAAAAATAGAAAGCATAAGTTTCATGATAGAAAAAAAAACCACAAAGTATGCACTTGTCTTATAGGTAAGTAAAATTTTGATCAGTGTTGAAAAGATTAGATATGTGATTTTTTTTTTCTAGTTCGAAATTTTCTATTCATAACTATGATAGGGTAATTAAACTTAATATTTGCAAATACATTTCTTTTAAAATTTATTCTAAGGCCACCTCCACAAGTTAAATGAAAAAATGTGACTACGTGGTTCAGTGGCACAATACACACTTGATACTCAACAAGCATCTTGAACAAACTTCTGAGTTCATTGTTGTTTGAATTAAATACAAAGTTCAGTTTTAACCATCCCTTTCAAGGGTTTCACGAACTTTTGTTTGGTTTGTTTGTTTGTTTGTTTGTTTGTTTATAGGTTTCTGTTTGCTTCCACTCTTAATTGATTTTACTGATTGCTTTCCATAGTTGTAGTTGTTCTAATTAAAACCCTAGCTGAGTAATCATGATGATCTAATTAAGATGTTCTAGTCAGTCTCTATCTGTAGTGGTTGTTTTCTTTATAAAGGTACTTTATGTAGGAAAGCTTTAATCATTTGTAGGCTCTTGTGGAACTTGATCTCTACTTTCTCACATTTAATCTTCTTCCCAGACTATTTTTCCTTTAGACTTAGGATCTCAAATTACTAAACTGATATATAGTTTCTGTTCATTATTCTTCAAGGACCAGCAATTGTGTTCTCACAGCAAAATGGCTATTTTATTATGGCAGTAGATTCCTGTGTCTTTGCAAATAGAGCTTTGGTGAAAAATTTAGTAAGGATTCAGTGGTTAATTTTATCTTAAGCATATGTTCAGTAAGCTTCATAGTTTTTTAGCTTTGAAATAGTGGGTTAAAAAAATTACTTTTTAAAATGGACATTAATATAATTTAAGGACTTTTTGATGAAGTATTTGTATAGTACAAGAATGATTGTGACAACTGTGTGAATATTATTCTTCTGTTTCTGTATATAGGAAACTCATAGAATTTAAGAAGTGAATAGCATTCGTTAGAATAATTCTTGATAATTTCAATTGTATATCACTGGTTAATTCATAAAACCTCTGCCAAACAACCTAATGCTGCTGCGGTGTGATTCAGTGGATGGCCAGGACTGGGACAAGCATGGAGTTGTGTAAACATTATTTAGCTCTTGGGTTGTCTTTTCATCTGAACTATCTAGTCTAACAAGACCCGGTGTCATTCTAGAGATCACTGCAAACATAACTTTCAAAAGGCAACATCACTGAAATTACACTTGATGTTGGATTCTCTACCTTACAAAATATTTAAAATTGTCTTCCAACACTATCACAACAGTTGTTTCCTTAAAGTCTCATACTCCTCCCTGTATTGGGTTTGGGTGAGATGGAGTTAATGTTCCCCATAGCAGCTCTTATGATGCTGTGTTTTCTATTGGGAGGCAGATAAGATACTGGTGTTGTGGCTGCTGCTGAGCAGCACTCACACAGCACCAAGGTTGTCTTTCCAACATCTTCCCCCCCATCGCCCAGTGAGATGGGGTGGGCAAGATCTTGGGAGGGGACAGTCAGGACAGCTGACTCAAACTGACCAAAGAGATATTCCACATCATGTGACATCAGCTCAAGTATAGAAGGGAGAGAAAAGACAAGGGGATTGGGGTCATCCATTTGAGAAGACGCTTGTCCTCCGAGCAACCGCTACACATACCAGAGCCCTGCTTCCCGGGAAAGGCCAGACATCACCTGCAGATGGGGAGTAGAGAATAAGATCTTGTTTTGCTTCGCTTTGCTCACGCGGCCTTGCTTTCTGCCTTTTCCTGTTAAACTGCCTTTAGCCCACGGGCTCTTCCCATCTTATTCTCTCCCCCCTTGTTGTGCTGAGGGAAGTAGAGAGGAGTGATAGAGCGACTTGGTGGGTACCTGGCGCTCAGCCAAGGTCAAACCACCACACTCCCAAATTCAATTGCCACATACCAGGAGACAAAAGGTGTAACAAAGCTGCCATTCCTGAGATTTTTAGCCAAATCATAGACACAAAATAAGTCCACTTGAATTATTATGTAACAGGTATATTAAGACCTCAGAGTCGCTGTTAAAAATGTTATATATTACGAATAGAGCCAAGCTGCTTTGAAGTGGATGCTGGGTACACTGTACCTTTCAGCCTGAAGAGGGGGGATCTTTTCTTGGGACAGAGTCATTTTGCTGTGTGGATCTAGAGTCATTTATGCACTGTTCCATAAGAAATATTTCCATACCATTTCTTGACATGACAAAAAATACTTACATTTTAAGGATAGAGACTCTGTTACAGAAATGCTGAAAGTCACAGCGAATTAGAAAGGATAACTGTTACTTGCAGTAAAATGCATTCACTTAAAATTATCGGAAGTATTGACATATTGTGCAATTTCTTCTGACAGCAGAAGTATCTAGCCATACTAAATAAATAAAGAATTTTAAAAAATCTTTACAGACTCTCCTTGGATCAGATACTTCTGTGTATCATGCACATGATTATGCATATGCAATGGTGATTTCCCTGGGGTAAACTGAGAAAACAGATAGGAAAAGAAGTATCACTTCTGAAATCTATCATTCATTACCTCACTTGTCTTTTATTTACCCATTGATTATGGAGATTAAACATTGCCATAGGATTCTATTTCCTTTTTTACATTACACCTACACGAGCTGACATACTTGGTTTTAAACTCGAAACAATATGGGATATGAATTAATATACCATCAAATCTCAAGACTAGAATTCTCAATTTATTGCTTTACTTCTATACACTGTTTGAATCCTCTAGTTTTCTGAGAAATAGAAAAATAAGAAAGAATTTTGTTCATTTACATGTTCAAAGAAGCCATTTTTAACAAATATAGAGGGAAATTAAACTCCATACTACATATGCTAAATACAGATGCTTATATGTGTCTACACAGATGTCCTAGGACATCAACTTAATCCTTTAAAGGTGGTCTAGATGGGGCAGGTCTTTTATAAGTCATTAGTCATGGCTATTAGGATGTTTCAGATGCCAAGAGGCAAATAGAGCATGTAGTCAAGAAGTCATGACTCAGTTGATGAAGCATAAGAGTCCTGAAAAGTGTTAAAATATGTAATCCATATTCCATGAGGCTGAAAGGTAAGGAACAAGACCTATGGAAGACATGAACTTTTCAAAGAACCAGATGAATTGGTCTAGTGTTTTAAAATCACACTAGGTTTTTAAATTCAGGCAACAGAACAATGTTTTCTGATGTTTCAAACAGTGTTAAAAATCTAAGCGAAGGCAACTGAATCAAGCCTTGGAAAATCTGAAGATCTCCTCTGTTCACTAAATGCAGGGGCTTGATACAGCTTCTTAACCTTAGACATATACACTATTTGAAATATCTTAGGGTATCTGAACTGATCTTCAGGTGTCACTCCAGGAAGATAGGGATTACTTACAGGTCTGACAGCCTTAAACAGAAGACTGTGATATCCTATGGGATCTTGGGTAGCTTTTCTATTTAGACCATGTTTAGATCAAGCATCTTTTTAAACTTTGATGGCAGTAATGACAGCTCAGATATCTAGCTATCATGCAAATACATCTGTTATCGTGTATACATTTGCATTTAGGTAGACACATTCTGGAGTGGAATACCACCTTTGGTGTTTTCAGCATTCAAGTCATGTACTTTGAGGACCCTTAAGTTGCTGTGAGATTTTTTTTAAAGTATGGTATAAGGTAGCATTAGCTATGAGCAACAGAAGCAGAATATGATTTTTTTTTTTTTTTTTTTAACAGCAATGTGTTTTCTTTTTGAAACAGAATATAAAAAAATAATTAAAATCCATTAGATATTCTTCATTTTTCCTTATAACACTGCAGTGTATAGTGTTGTATAATATAAAGACTTTATACAAAGCCTTAAGGGAAGCTGGTGTGGATGACAGATAGTTTCAATATGTCAATTGAGAGTAGTAGCACACTCATTGTAAACTTAGAACAAATTACACCACAATGTACAGGTGTGTAAAGCCATGAAACTATGACTGCATGTCTACTGAAACTCCTGTACCCACCCTAGAAGTGATATGAAGACGCAAAAAAATTAAGAGGCAATATTCCGCAGGTCAGTATGACACAGTATCACATGGTGCTTTCTTTGTTAGATAGACTAGATTGGCTTTACATTCTGGCAGTGTGATTCTGACTAGTCTTCCCATCTGAAGCCCCATGCAGTGGGGCAAGATCTACTTATCATCTTAATTTCGCGGTTTTCAGAATGTTTTACAGACACTTTCTGCATTACTAAAATGTATAGTCTATTTCCTCTAAAAATCTCTCTCTTTTTAGATATTAACAATTCAATAAGAACATGATTTTCATCTGCATAAAATTGTTCACAGTATTCATTTTTGCGTCATCTTAAAGAGCTGTTATTCAGAAAGGAAATTATCTGAAATTCAGAAAGTATATCTTGAATTTAATCTTCTAGACTTTCAAACATGAGGTTTAAATATGATTATGGAAAAATAAAACATGGGAAAATGTTAATTTAACATACATGCTATCAGATTGCAAAGATGTTTCCATAAATTGCTTCTACTTGAGAAAAAAGAATAAAATTAGAACTTTTTATGTTACTATAATTTAAATTATGTTAATGTCACGCTTCATATGATGTTAATAAACACATGTATTTATATAGTACCTTTATAGGAATGCATTCATTCATTGAGTATTAGACCTAGATCCAATGAAAAAGAAACTCTGTTGTGTAGAATGGATAATATGTGGAGTAACAGAAAAAGTATCAGCTGAAATTACTGCAGAAATTTTAAATTTGTGTGCAATTACCTCATTTTTTATGTAGTAAATTTCCAAAAAGTTCCAGATGGTCTCTATATGGGTTTGACTGATCAGGATTTCATACTGATAAATTGGAAAAATTCAGATCAAAAGCATCCTAGACATTGTAAGGCATGGAATACTCATTTAGCTAGTTGTGGTCAGCTGTTCCAGCTGTCTCCTCCCATCTTTGTGCTCATCCATAGCCTACTTGCTGAGGGGGCAGAGTGTGTTAAAGAGAGAGCCTGTCCATCAACAGCCAGAACACTAGTGTGTTTTCAACACTGGCTTACTCACAAATCTGTAACACAGCACCATGTGTGTTGCTCTGAAGAAAGTTAACTCTATCCCAGCCAGACCTGGTATATTCATGTCAAATTAAAATGAGAAGAAGTAATAAGCATGAATCACAGAGTACAGAGCCAAAGATAGTTGGCTATGGCAAGAGTGGAACTCATCCTACACAGCTTTAGTTGCATGTTTAGGCTAAGGTAGCTTTGTGGGCCCTCATTTTAATCTAGAGAGACAACACCAAGGGAAAAATCATCCTGGCCTATGTATGTACAACTAATTTATGGCTTATCCTCTGGAATTGGGTGTCCTTCTTATTATATGGATAGTCGAATGGAAGAATTCATCTCATCTAATACAGACAATTCATGTAATATAGACAACTACAACTAATATAGACAAAGATCCTTATGCTTTCTTTAATGTCAGTGGAAAAAACATAAATCCTGCCACAGAGTAAGAATCCTGTTTATCTTAGATACCATTTTATGAAGAGATGGATTATATCCTGTAACAATTCATTCAACTGCTGTATAAAATTTGACTGTGAGAATTTAGACTTACACAATTAATTTGTGTATGCCTGACATTAGAAGCTATTATTCCCATTGTAGGTAATTACTGTACATTATATATAAATTTTGGATAGTTATAAAGCCCCAGTGTTCCTGCTTGGTCAGAATAATAACTTTCTAACCTAGTCTAAATAACTGGTGAAGTGATAGGAGAAAAATCACAATTCATTAGTATTATATTTGAAATATAATTACTTGACTTTGCAGTAACCCAATCCTCTGTTTAAATGTGAAGAATCATCCATAACTTACTAAAACACATTCATCTATTTTTGTAAAATCTTCCTATTGTAACAAAATTCCCTATGGAAAATCAATGTTGATTTCCATGGGGATTTTTTTTTCAGCTTCTTTTAGGAGCAGATATGCAGATGAAATCTGGACCATGACAGATCAATGAGAATTTTGCTCTGACTTCTGAAAATCTACATAATGTGCATAAAGATGAGAGAACATCAGTCCAGGAGAGTTCTACTGGGGTCATGGGGTATGTGAAAATCCCTGTAAACTGTAAATCATGTCTGATCCTCCTGACTGTCCTATGTGATTACATGACCTGGTTCATAGATGAATGTCTTTTGCTTCAGCTTTAACAAGGCTTTTAACACTGTCTCCAAACATTATCAGTGTTAGTACATTAGACAGTGGGTGGGTGAACAATCATGAACAATAAACAGGCTGGATGATCAGAAGATTGTGGTTAATGGATCATTCTCCATACCTGGAGTGGACTGAATCAACAAAGGAGTACTGAATCTGCACATGTGGGTCTGTCCTGACAGACTGAAAGAATGACCTGATAGTCAATGAACGAAACTCAACAAGGACAAATGCCAAGTCCTGACCATGGGAAGAGAGACTGCGACATTGTTACAGGCTGGGAGACTGAGGGACTGGGATCTGAGGAAAACTGTGTTGACCGGATTATAGCCAGCTGATCAAGAGAAGCGGTGATCATCCTCTACTCAGCACTTATTAGACTGCATCTGTAATAAATCATCCGAATTTGGGCCTGTTGAGTACAAACAAGTTATAAATAAACTGGAACGAGTTCAGCTACCAGGATGATCATGACTGGAGCACTTGTCCAGAGGTTGACGACATGGGCTCATTCAGCCCGTCAGGAGAGGAGACAGCTTCAACAAGACCTAAAAACAATTCCCCGGTAACTACAGAGGGTGACAGTGAAGATGGATTCAGGCTCTTCATAGCTATGCGTGGCAGGAAGGTTAGAGACAACAGGCATAAGTTGAAACAAGAGTCAGTTAGACAGGGTATAAGAAGAGACTCTATACCTAAGAGGACAGGCAGGCAGTGGATCAGGTAGCCCACAGAGACTGTGCAGTTTCCAACTTTGGAGGTTTTCTAGATCTGAGTGGATAAAGCCCTAACTAGGACAGTTTGACCTCACAGATAGATGAGTCTGTTCTGAGCAGAAGATTGGTCTAGATCTCTCCCAACCAAAATTATCTTATTATCCTATGAAATACTTTTATTTGCTTCTTTAGGCGCAGCTCTTGATAGAGTTTCTCTGGAGATTTTTAATAGCATCCAGAGGAAATGTTTATATGTGCGTAATTACCAGCAATTTTCTACCACTCCTTAGAGAGAAAGACTATAAAACGTTATTGAGAGACAGAAGCTGTTATATCTTTCTACTGAGTAAAAGTTATTACAATGAATATCATTATTCCTCTTCAACTGAATTACTTGCTAAATAGATTACCCTTGAGAGTATCTGAGGGCTTTTTACAATATTTGATGAAGTGTTTGTATATTTTTACTTATAGTAGTCCAAAATAAAGTAAAATTACCAGTGAAGTTATAACTTCCCCAGATAATGATTTTATACCATTATTTTTATGCATATTTCAGTGCTATGTTTTGAGTCATTGTACAATTTCAGGGAAAATTGAAGAGATCTTGAGGACTCAACTTTTTTCAATGTGAAGTAGATGACTACTTAGTACCTATCTTTGAGGTAACTCCCCCTAAAAGTTACCAGCCTAATATCAGTAGTTGTAAGAATAATCTAGCTACAGGAACATATACTGTAGATGCCTAAAATCAGCTAAGATTATTACAATCTGAATACTCTCCTGTTCTTGAAGTTGTAGTAGCACTGGAGAACATACAACTCACTGGCAAAATCAGGAAAGACTTGAGGATGACTTTGGAGAATTTTTAGTTCTATTAAAAAGTGACATATTTTTAGTTATGATTTGATCTTGGGAAAGAAAGAAATTGAGTGGTTTGAATAAGCTTACAAAACACAGTAGGTAGAAACATTTGAAAAAGATAACAAAAAAAGATAACCTTTACTCAAGAATCCCTCTGTAACAAATTATCTTCTAATTTTCCTCATGAGAATTTGTTTGTGTGGCATTTGCAGAACTCCTGAAATTAAAACTAAGCAAGAACAATAATTTCCTATAATGTACAGTATCCACTACAATGATGCTCTGATTCAGTGTTTGTCCTGTATGCCAAATAATAACATATGCAACTATTGATAATAGTTAAAATAATCATTAATTTACATTTAATCATAGATATTCTGCAAGCTGTTTTGTTGTTGTTTCAATCAACTATTATCCTGGTTTGAGTTAGAACAGAACTAATTCTATTCAGTCATTTTACTTCTCAGCTAGGTCTCTTCTAAGTAACTTTACTTTCTTAAGTTAATGGCATGTTTTTGCAGACAGTGTCTGCTTCTAGCAGTGATAACACTTGATGCTATACAGTGACTACCAAGGCTTGGTATGCAGAATGAGCTTATACTTGCTCCTGTGCAGACCAAAGGTCACTGATAAAACTTGTGTGCCAGGTTGGGGAGTGCAAAAAGTAAAAGGCTGCATCTGTGGAGAGGAGTGGAGAGGACAAGTGACCCTAAATTGACCAACAAGGTATTCCATCCCATATAAGTCATATTCAGTATAAACATGTGAGATTACAAGGGTCAAGCTCTCTTCTTAAATGTCTGACATCTGAGGAGCACTGTGTCTGTTCTGCCTTCAATCCCAGTCCATGTGTTCTGGAATGCAGTTCCTGAATCCAGCTCTTTAATCCAGTTCCGTTCTGCCACTGACTCCAGTCTGGGACTTCCTCAGTGCCTGCTCCACAGCATCATTGCTGACAGTGATATAATTGCCTTCGGGTTTGATATTGGTTTTGTATATATTTGTCTCTCTCCCTTATTCCCTTTCTCTTCACCTTTGGGAAGGGAGAAGGGTTCATAGAGAATATTTGTCATTTGTCTAGTGGCTGGCCAAGCCCTAACCCTTGGCAAACACACAATTAAAATAGCTTTCGGAAGACTTGAAGCTGGCAAAGTTGGATCATTTGAGGAAATTTTTAACATGTTTTACTAAAACTGGTATTTAATGAAAATTAAGAAAAAAAAAAGTCAACAGTAGCAAAAATTTGGAGTACACGAGTGCATCTTGCAGTCTTTCACACTTTAAATTTGGAACTTCTTTTGTCTAAATGAAAGTCTCGCAAATCATTAGTCTACTCAGTATATTAGATAGATCAGATATATGTCAAATGAAAATTAAAAAGATGAAAGCATGTTTTGTCTCCAGTTTCACTATTTAAATTCACATTATAATAATTAAGACATAAGAACCAGACAGATTTTATTGCTTTTGCTAGTATGTGTTGAAATTTTAAAGTGCTATCACTACAGAAATGTGTTTTTGCCGATCTTAATATGCAACCCATATCATAGCAATGTAATATCTGTACTTCTTGAGCTTAACATCATTAATGAGGGTAATAAAAACATTTCATGCATATCTTTTGATTCTAATGACTCAAACCCAACCAATCAGTATCCTGAAAACATCAGCATTAAATATCATGTAATTAGATAAACTATTTATCTTTCCTTACAGTTTGAACTGCTATCGGGCAGTTAAAATAAATTTGCATGTAAATTTATACAGCTTCAATAACTTTAGCATGTTAACTTCTGTAAAGCTTGTGAAGTAAAATAATGAAGACTGGGGAACTGGATATTGTGGAACCTGAGGCTGAGGTATTACAGCATCCTATTTATTTTTATCAGCTGTCATGTAGCTATTTTATTTTTTTTCTTAAGCTATTTAGCTTAAAAAAAAAAAAAAAAAGCTAATTGCTAAGTTATCTTAAAGAAAGGATATATTACATTTTTGCTCAAAAAGTATTACTGTAAGATATTCCACCGCCCACTCCTTTTACATAAATCATTTGAAAAATACAAATAGGGCACATTTCTTACATGGATTCTGTAGATTACCATTAGATTTCTTCTCATTCTGAGACTAATTTCCCTAAGACATGTAGAAATAATGAAATAAGGATTCTAATTCATGCATCTGTCCAATATATTACTCTACTATTTAAAAGATAATTAATTTTTAAAATAAATCCATCATTGTATCAAAAAAAAAAAAAAAAAAAAAAAAAAGGCGTTTGAAAGGAAAAATTTCCCC
>VWZK01009396.1:98125-127211 GCA_013396935.1 Baryphthengus martii
AAGGCGCTTTGAAGGAGAAGTATCTGCCAAATGAATCCCACTAAAAATGTTTAAGAAAGTTATTATGAAATAACTTGAAATCACAGTTGACAGGATTGGCAACTATGGAAAGCTGTATAAGTTTTAAACCTCATAAATCTGAGCAAGAAATAATGAGAACTGGCTGGTATAACATGGAATAAAAGGAATTTAATTGAAAATCTATTTAAATGTCACTTTGATTGCCTAATTCCCTAGTTGGATTTAGACTTAAATGCTGTGTCGATGTGATTGTTTGTCATTCCACTATATAGGAAGAATTTTTAATATGTTTATTCATTCTATGTGTCTAAGATTCTTGATCTTTGAGGATTTTTTTTTTCCTAAGGTGAAAAGTCATTATTATGTGCATATAATCAGAGCGGCATATAAGTCATTATTACTTCTAGTATAAATAGCAGACCTTTTATCCCTAGCTGTAGACTGAAAATTTGAATACAAGGTTAGTGCATCTTGAGAAGATAAAACAAGACAAACTTTTGACTGACTGTCTCTTAGATAGGGTTTCAAGGTTTATTTTGACTAGCCTTTTTTTTTGTGATTTGTCTTGCTCATAGTCCCTTTTCTTACACTGTATCTGTCAGTGTAGTTAGTCATTTGTATCTTGTTAGCGAAGCTTGTGTTTTGAAAAAAAATAGTATTAAAGAAACAGGGTTTTATATGTTTCTTTCCTTTTATTTCGTGAATTGTTGTCATGGTAGTTTTTCTCAAATAATTGTCAGGTCACACTCTTGAGACCTTCTCAACCATTACCATACCCTTCATATTAATGAATTGACCTGACACTTGTACCCATGTATGCTACAAAATGCTCTTTTATTTGAGACAGTGATTGCACTGAGTGTTGATAATCAACTGAACAAGTGATTCTTTTGCCCAGATGGTTATTTATATACACAGTGTTGTCATTGAATAATTTATAATAGCTCATTTTGTTAATACAAACAGTTTAATGATCCTTTAATACATGGAAAAAGACAAAACTATTTAATAAGTTATGGACTCTCAAATCATTTTCTCAGTCCTAGTTACAATTCTAAAGCTATATCTAATACAGTGCAAAGGTCCCAAGGGAAGGGCTAAAGGAAAGGTGAGGTGTTTTGAGACTGCAATTAGAAAAAAAAAATCCTATATTGAAAACTGAAAATTTTTAGAATGTATCTGAATCTGTTGGGGCACAATTCACAAAATCTTTAATGTCAGAATTTGAGAGATACAGAAAGTTCTAGGGGTCTTTACAAATCATTGCAACATTCTCCCAGAGCCTAGTAGGGATATAGGAGCTAAGCAACCTTCTAACAAACACTCTTAGATGGACTTGGTTACTGTTACTAGCTTGAACTTAATGGTAGGTGCTGTTGCGTTGTGTAACAATGGAGCTACAGAAGCTACAGGAGCTACAGAAGCAGACAATAAGTGAAAAATCAAACTCCAGAAGTCTCCAGACTGAAGCGTTTGCATGTACACTCTACTCTAAGAGCTTCCTAATCACAAGATGAACATGAAAGTTCCCAATTCTTCTTGAGCACTGTATCGTTAAAGATTCACTGAAATAGAGGTATAAAACAAAGTCTTCAAGTGAAAACATTATATCCAGTGTTTGGGTCTTTGTAATGTTGTTGCTATTTTCTTGTATTTAACTACTGTGTAAATTACAAAAATAGGGTTGGAAACAGGTAACAAAAAGCATACCTGGTGAATGGTATGAACATAGGAGTACTCAGCTTTGCAACTTGTTGTTGTTGTTGTCGTTAGCAAAAAGAAGATATTATGAAATGACAGGTCAATATAAAAACAATAATTTGAAAGAAAAAAGAAAATTTATGAAAGAAGGAACAAATCAATAATAAAAATTAAAGCAAAATATCAAAAATATTGAACAGATGATGTCACTAGGAAGTTAAATTCTCAATGAATTCTGTGCTGGGCATACACTGATAGATTTTGAATCCCTTCCAGAAGGTAGGCCAGAAGAACTAGAAAAATTAAAATATCGGGGGGAAAAAAAAAAAAAAAAAAAAAAAAAAAAAAAAAAAAAAAAAAAAAAAAAAAAAAAAAAAAAAAAAAAGAGAGAGAGAAGAAAATATATAGGAAATGATAGCCTAAATAGAGAAATTAGAAGATAGTAAGTCATTGAGGCTGAAATCGCTGAAGAGATCTGGCAGACTTTGAACATAAAATTCTATTACAGATTATAGAATCATAGAATAATTTGATTTGGAAGGGACCTTTAAAGACCTAGTTCAACACCCCTGCAATGAGCAGGGACATCATCAACTGGATCAGGTTGCTCAGCGGCACGTCCAACCTGACCTTGAATGCTTACAGGGATGGGGCATCTACAACCTCTCTGGGTAACATGTTCCAGTGTTTCACCACTCTCATTGTAAAAAATGTCTTTGTTATATCTAGCCTAAATCTACCATCTTTTAATTTAAAACCATTACGCTTTCTCGTGTCCCAACAGGCCCTATTAAAAAGTCTGACCCCATCTTTCTTATAAGCCTTCTTTAAGAGTTGAAACATCACAGTAAAGTCTCCTCAGAACCTTTTCTTCTCCATACTGAACAACCCCAACTCTCTCAGCCTGTCTTCATAGGAGAGGTGCTCCGGCCCTCTGACCATTTCTTTGGCCTTCCTCTGGACTTACTCCAACAGGTTCATGTCCTTCTTGTGCTGAGGGCTCTGGATCTGAACACAGTACTCCAGGTGGGGTCTCGCCTCTCACCAGAGTGGAGTAGAGAGGCAGAATCACCTGCCTCAGTGTGCTGGCCACACTATTTTTGACGCAACCCAGCATATAGTTGGCCTTCCAGGTTGTGAGTGCATGTTGCCATCTTATGTCCAACCTTCTTCTCCACAGGGCTGCTTTCAGTCCCTTCATCCTCCAGACTGTATTTACACTAGGGGTTGACATGACTAGGTGCAGGGCCTTGCATGTGGTCTTGTTGAACCTCATGAGCCCACTTCTCAAGCTTGTCTAGGTTCCTCTGAATGGCATTCCATCTTTCGGTAGTGTCAAACACACCGCTCAGTGTCATCTGCAAGCTTGCTGAGAGTGTACTTGATCCCACTGTCTATGTCATTGATGAAGATATTAAACAACACTGGTCCCAGTATGGAGCCCTGAGGGATACCATTTGACATTTACCTCCATCTGGACATTGAGCCATTTACCACTACTATCTGGAGGCGATTAACCAATGAATTTCTCATCCACTAAACAGTTCATCCATCAAATCCATATGTCTCCAATTTAGAGAGAAGAATGTTGTGGGGGACCATGTCAAAGACCTTCCTGGAAGAAGGTCCCTAGGTATTATTCAGGCAGGGCTTTCCCTTGTTAAAGCCATGTTGGCTGTCTTGAATCTATCACTACAAAAAAGTGCTATGCAAGAAATAAGCAATGTTCTTTATATTTTACTGGATTTGGGACTTTTTTTTTGTCTTGCTTACATTTGTTCTGTGTTCAGTTTGTTGTTTTTTCCATGATTTAATGTCTTCAAGTGCCTTAGCACAAGGACAGAATTCCCTTTGTTCTCTGTAAGGAGAATATCGATGACTAATTCTTCTCTTTGGATTCTATTTCATGAACCAAGCTCCTAAAATAAAGCAAAGAACCATTTGAACTTATCTATCTAAACATATTTAAGACTCTTAGTTTTTTTCTAAAAAAAAAAAAAAGAAAGAAAAGAAAAGGAACTAGTCGCCTTCAGCTTTTCAGTTATCTAATATGGAAAAAGATACAGCCATCTACACTCTGAATGGCTTTCTGGTATTCCCTGTATACCTACATTGGATCCAAGCATGATGCTTATGCTTATTTTTTGCTGATATGCCTGTCTTGCTGATACATACTGCGGGTCTAATGTTACAGTGCACCTTGAGAGATTTTTTGTTTGTTTAAATAGGAGAACAGAAGGGAAGGAACTTTATTTAGTACACTTACAGGAGTTTATGGAAGTGATTACATGATGTTACCTCAACAGAAAATAACAAACTCTATTATACCCTTCAGAGTGTATGTTGTTTAGCATGAAACACTAGTTTCATGGTGATCAGTGGAATTTTTTTAATGCTAAATTCCACACTATTTGCCCTACAGTATTCAGGAGACTACAAAAAGGAGGAGAAACCGACACAAAGACTAAACAATATATTTTGGTTCAAAATCTGCATCTTTACATTCTGACACTAACTCTTAGGGCAAATATTTTGGAATGTATAGTCCTGTTTGGCTAATTTGTGTCCCATCCCATACAGCATGTTCCATATTGGGAACAAATATTCAGTGATATTAGATGCAGATTTGCCAGGCAGGTAAAGAGGAAGTAACTTCCACTTAGCCCCATTTAAAAACATAAATACCCACTTACTTCATGTAATAGAGTCCATGTTCTTTACCTTCACTCCTTGATTATATAGGGCCTGAAAACACCTGTTCTTTTGTATGTGTGTGCTCCTTAAACATTTCTACTAGTAGAAGTTTGAATAAACGTATATTACCATTATCTTGAATATTCGTTGAAGGCAAACACCAGAAGTATTCTAATATAATCAAGGTAGTGTATTTTGGGAAAACTCCAGAACTATTGTATTTGCTTTACATTTTCATTGCTTGGTTTAAATTCAACGTGGTAGAGAGCTGTATCTAAATTACAGCTGAGGTTGTTCACAGTCTCCACTAGCTGTGACATCTCGTGGTGCTGACAAGTCTGAGGGGGTAACCAAACTAAGAGCTATTAACTAATCCTTTGACCAGATACAAAAAATTCCCTTACTTGACAATTGCAGGTGACTGTTCCTGTAAGATAAGTAAAAACAAACCAAAAAAAGCCCAACATAAAAAATTAAATAATGTATATGAAATTTGATTAGTCACCTTTCATCACGACACAAAACATGATTAATCAGTTTCTAACAATAATTAGTAGCTCATTTGATGGAAGCATACAAAACAAAACACTGACTTCGTATCCCTTATTAGCACTAAAAAATGGCACAGTACTTTCTTGTTAAACTGAATTGAGTAAAAATATTTGTGACTTTATCATGGTTCTTCCTTGTACAATTTTTTTACTACCAAAACAGAATGCTAGTGTATTTTAAACACTTTACACAGCCATAGAATTTACTTATCCCTTGAGCACCATAAGTGTGAGATCTGTAACTTTGAGACAAGTGCAAATTTAGTTGTGATTATAGAAGTAAACAGATCTAACCTCATAACTGATTTCATAGAATTGATGACAGTGGTGGCTGCTGAATATAAATCCTGCTGATACAACGATCAGATTTTAAAAGATTGAGGTCAAACCGCACAAACAGAAGTCACAGCATGTAACTGTTGCTTTACAAATGGTGAAATTCATCCAAGCAAGCTGCATTAGTTATGAAGAGCAGTTTTGCAAATGACTGTGCCATGTTATTGCAAATCAACTCCCTGGGGTGACAACCAATATGACTTGTAGCTTTAATAGACCCGAGTAAAGACTGAGGCTAAGTGAGTCTGATTTTTATCCTACTTATCTTTGAAAAATAATAAAATTGGATTAAATGTGCCCTTCTTTCCCTTGTGTTTGTACATTGACTCATCTAAATATTTCAGAATGGAAAGAAGTCATGCAAGGGACAGTACTACACCATTTTTGGCCCTTGCTTAACGGAATAAAAGAAACAAAAGGCTGTCACTTGTCATCAAGACCTGTACTTTTCTCCATTCATGTTCCCTACCAAAGTTAAAGGCCAAAGAATGAAAATACATTTTAATTGAATTTTAAAACTATACAGCCTAGTGAAGTAAGTGAAGTGCATACAAATCACATTATCATATGCTTCTAAAAGCTTTAACTCATTTTGCCTTACAGCTAAAGAAAAATGTGTGCTCACCGTAGGAGTAATAAACATGGGTAATTATGCATAATTATAGAGATTAAGCTCCAATTAAGGTTCAATTTTTGTAATAATCCTATCCAAAAGTCTTT
The DNA here is from genome assembly GCA_013396935.1 of Baryphthengus martii. NCBI lineage: Eukaryota > Metazoa > Chordata > Aves > Coraciiformes > Momotidae > Baryphthengus > Baryphthengus martii. Next base: position 104,149 of record VWZK01009396.1, read on the forward strand.
TAAGGTTTTTGGTGGCACTAATGAAGACCAAGGTAACTCACTGAAGTAAGGATTCTTATAATTACAGGCAAAAAATGATTGTAGAACTTGGTGGTTTGAATGCATTGACATGCTTTAACAACATTAAGTTTTAAAGTGCGTATATCCTTTTGCTTCAGAATATTTAATGTTACCTTATAGCATCATCATAGATCAGAAGAATATTTTTTATATCATACAGAAACACTCTGCTTGTCATATTGAAACAGAGTTTATTTTTTGTTTTGCATTTGTTAGAAGAAAATGATGCATGTTTGCAGCTCAGTAATTTGTACATTTGCCAGTTCTGCTATGATAAAAACAAAACTCCAAATCTAGTTCCACCTAAATTCCTTCATGTTGTTGCATATTCATTATTTAATGAGCTTGAAATAGTTCACCTCTCACATTATTAATAAGGAAAATAAACTTAGATTACAAAAATATAAATTAATACAATTAACATTTTCATAAGACGTTCTGCAGAAATTGTTCCATAGTAATAAGAATGTATGGAGAATAAAAATATCACTCAATTTCTCACATTATAATTTCACATATAGTCAGCCTTTCTAATTGTATTTGATAAACAAGACTATTATAGCAATATATACAATGCTTTAAATTAATAGTCTTGTGGAAGAATACGTAACTGTACAACGTCAAGAAATCTTACCCTAGCTTTTACTTTCAGAGTTCCTGAAGAGAGTATCTTAACTATAGAAGACTCAGAATTCAAGTATAGCTTGGGCCAGATGAAGTGAGATGACTACAAATTATGTGGGCCAATAAATGTGCATTCAGGGCATCTGGAGGAAGTAGTTTTGCAGTTTATTAAAAATACAGGAATTCACATGCATTAAGACATATTTTTTTATCTTAAAATGAGATAAGTTCAAAAATAACAGGAAAAAAATACATATTATGGCTCTTAATAGGAAGAAGTTCCAATATTTACTGAAGTATGACTCACTTGATAGGCTGTATTCCTTAAGGCTGCATACTTATAAATCAAAAGGAAACCTGTAGCCCTATTAAGGGAGAAATCACTCGCCACCACCACTAAAAAAAAAATTAAAAAAACATCCAGTAGGGAACCCAATGCTCACTAAACCCAAACAATTATTTGCTAATGTCTTCAAAACTGTTTTCCGTGATTATAGATTTAGAAACCAAATGGCTTGATCCATCTACGTCTTTCATAAAGCAGCTCCAAATGAAAGTTCATAGGCAGTTTTGATACTGTACTTTACTGAAAGTTTAAGCTTTTACAATCACAAAATCTTCTAACTGTTTTGGTAAAGGGATGACTATTCTATTGCAGAAGCTATGGTATTAATTATGAGTCTATTCCCATTACTTAATCAAATGCTGGACATCTCAAAATGAACACAGAGAAGTTTGCTTTGTTATCTAGCTGATTTGGAACCTGAAGTCTTAGTATTTATCAGATATTGAGAAAAAAAAGAAGAAATTGTTATGTTAGTGTTTTCAATTACCTATATGCATAATTATTTCCATTTTGAGTTAAAATAAAACATGATTTTTCATGTAAAAGTGAAATTTCAGGGAAAAAAAGATTGTTCGGCATAAATCAAAGTATATTCAAGTTTAGATTATTTAAAGCATTTAATTTTATATCTATGCATGCAAATGTACATATCTATGCACAACTTTTTAAATTTTTATCTCTATATGTGCATATATGTAATTTAATACATCCCTTACAAGTATCTCATACATTATGTATATATGTATCAGCACCTTTGATTATAAGAATTTTCAATAATGTAACACCTGTTCTTTTCTTGTGGAATATTTAGATTGGACCATGATAAAAAAAAATAAAAATAATAAAGTAATTGTAAAGATTTTATTTATCTGTCTTTTCTGTATTAGATTTGTCTAACAGTGTTGGTAGAGTTTCTTACAGTTATATGTCACAGATGCAATCAATATCATACAGGGTCATATAATAAAGATGAGATTAAAATGTTTTACACATACAGCTACAACTATAGGAAGGTATTCTATTTGTACGTCTCTGGATATTATCTATATTTAGCAGTAAGACTTGACATTGCTCTGTTATGCTTGAAGGTAAACCCAAAACGAACTCCAGACATGAACAATTTTGCCACAGTAGAATATCAAAGCCATTATTAATACCAATATTCCCAATAGGACATAATTATGAAGAGTCATAGAATCCACATACTCACATCTGAATTTACTTAATCTAGGTCACTAAAGATCTGAACTGCAGAACTATGAGAAAGAGTGATTTCTTTTCATATAAGTAAAATGCGTAATTCATCCTTTACTAATATGATCACTAATATAATGAAGAGTTAAAAAACCAAAAAGCATATTGTTTGCTTGTTTACCAGTAATGTTCAGATTGAGAGGAAAATATTGTTTTTCCCTCCCTCATTCCCTTAATGATTTCTCTTGATGCCACATCTATTTTAAAATATCATCACCAGGAGATTACAGCTTTTCTCTAACCACTAAAACTAGATAATTCAAAAAGGGTCCCAGGTGGGATGTTGGTGCTCATCCTGAGTACAGCTCAGCCATTGTGTTTTTCAGCAGATGGTTATGTCAGTGTGCAGTGAATCATGAAATTTCCACTGTGGGTTTTTTTGCTGCTCCATCTCCAGAAACAGGTCAAACTGTATAAGATACATCAGTGAACCGTTCTGGTTACAGTAAGATGAATAATGGTTATGATTGCTTGAAATAAATTCCTTTTATTCAAAGCAGTTGTTGTTTGACCTTGTCCTTCAGGAATTATTTTCCTATCTATTGGCATAACTGTGATAATGTTTCTTAAATATGTGATGTATAACATCTTGAAAGTTATAAAGTACCATAAATTTACTGAACTATATTCTGAATGTTAGCCAGGTGTAATTACCATCAGATGCACCGTTTTTTCATTTTGGAAGTATCTATGCAAATTACATGAGGAATAGTCATAAAGGTAAGAGGAATATTAGATAAACATTGCTTTGCACTAGCAATGAAAAACAATGGTATGGTTTGAGGTTTTTCATTTAGCCAAGTTGTGTCTAGGACCACTGTTTTTATACTGTGAGAAAATGGGTTTGTGTACTCACTCTCCCTTTTCTTATTCAATTCAAAGATAATTGTGATTCTTACTACTTTGATTTTTTCCAGTTCTAATGTCATTGTTTGAAATTATTGTACAAATTTAAGGATGAGAAAAAGCTCCTGCCACACTGCTCTTAGAAAAAATGAAGCTAATCCCCCCCATAACATCAACAGAACATCATATATAAGTCTTGAAAGAATGAAATGTGAAGCAGACATTTATTAGACAAATGCAAACTAAACTGAACAATTCACTGTTGATCTTGGGGTGTGATATTGAATTTACACTTTTCCTTTAGCCACTAATTCATAGTGCACTGGCACAAAGGTAAAAAAAATCAATTAACTAACAAGAAAGACCACAAATGGAGGAAAATAGGAAACAGCACTAAGATTATATTAATTTATTCATAGTCAATGTTATGCATTGGATAAATCTGTTAGGATATGGAGTCTTGTTTAGGGAAAAATTTGTTTGCATCTCTGTGGAAGTTATAGACATTTTTTATATACATAACAGAAATTCTTGTCACCATTATGAGCCCCTCGTCACAGGAGATGATTCTGCCACAGGGACACTTGGTGATGAAGTAAAGAAGGTGTGAAAAGGACTGTAAAAGTCTGAGTGTGTTCAGCAATTATTTGTGAAATACGCAGGAAATTACCTGGTCTGGTCTTACTGTTGCTGGTGTATCATCTTGCAAATATTTCAGTAAAAGCCAAGGGACATTCCGTTTCTGCTCGAAGGGTCTTACGACTTTTTATCAGCTTGGCATTCCATTGCTGCCTGTTTGCAGCTAAAATCTCAAAAGAGCTGGTTGGTAAATTATACTCAATCATGCATGCCCTTAGGGTACTCTTAAGTACTTTCTTGAGTCATGATCTCTCTTTATACACACCGGTTAAGAAGTACAGGATGTTTTTTTTTTAAAGGATGTATTCTTCATCCATCCAAACCATCATTTCTATTAGTCACAATGATAGTCTTGAGGGATGATGAGTATAAGAAATGCTTACATTGTGCCCTGAAATATAACAATCCAGCTATTTTAGATCAGTAACACATTCATGATCCCCTGGCTAGAACTCTGTGTGAGATTCCATTGGATGCTGATAGTCAGCTGTTACAGATAGTAATGCGTGATTTGGAACAGGCTGTGATAGTGCTAAAAAGGAATCGAAAAGCAGAATAAAGATATAGAAATGTTATACCTCTTCAGCCTTGTCATGGTTTAACCCCAGCCAACAACTAAACATTACATGGCTGCTTCCTCCTTCCCCTCCAGGTGGAAGGGTGGAAAGAATAAAAAGGGTAAAAGTGAGAAAATTCATGGGTTGATATAAAGACTGTTTAAATAAGTAAAACAAAAGCCACACACACAAACAAAGGAAAACAAGGAATTCATTCACTACTTCCCATTGGCAGGCAGATGTTCAGCTATCTCCAGGAAAGCAGGAGCATGGAGCCATCATGTGCAAAAATTACTCGAGAAGACAAATATCAGGACTCTGAGCATGCTCCCATTCCTTCTTCTTCCTTCCTCTTTATATGCTGAGCATGATATCCTATGGTATGGAATGTCCCTTTGGTCAGTTGGGATCAGCTGTACCAGCTGTGTCCCCTCCCAGATTCTTGTATTCCCCTCATACTAGTTACTATGAAGAAATTATCTTTATCCCAGACAGAAGGAGCACAAGCCTCTGGGTGAAAATAGCCTGTAAAGCAGTAAAAGTGAGATCATAATGACTGCAGAACTTTTTAAGAATTTGTTAATATTTTCCTGATAAATGTATCCTGACTCAATGATTTAGTCAACTCTGTACGTCTTACCCATGTTGATTATTTCAGCTTTTTGCCCAGTTGCATTATAGTGTGTTTTTTTTAAATACATCTGACATTTTTACAGGTTGTTACAAGCTTATTATAACTGAGTCAAATTATTCCATTTAAGTTTAACAACGTGGAAAGTCTGTAATATCTTATTAACAGTGCAGCAATGGCTTAACAGCTCACCATTGCAAACGAACACATGAGTAAGGTATGTTTTAGCTTGTGGTACAATAACTTTTAATTTTGATCAAAGAAAACTAGCCTGCTTGTGCTATTAGACACTACCAAAAAGCTATTTCTCTATTGTACACAATCAAAGAAGGTAGATATAAAATATTGTGAATAGAGGGAGGGATAGGCTGATGAATATTGCATGAATAAATACAGCATGGATATTGTTTCCTGCAGTACCTCTTGCAAAAGGATAGTCTCTGAGATTTGAAAGATTCCCTAGCATATTAATCTTTCAAATTGGATGTTGTTGGAGCCAGTCCTTGGAAATGATCAAATTGTAAAGTCTCATGCTCTCCAAGTGCTGCAAATGTTATTATTGTCATTGAATAGAAAACACATTGAAAAATAGGGTTACATCTCTTTCATGTTTGAATACTAAATAAGAGCATTCTCATTGTATGGCACACAGTAGATGTGCCATTCTAATATTCTGAGCAGAACTGTGCATTACAGTGTTTTGTTCCCACAGAGGAAACCTTGTGTTAAGAACTTTGGAATCATTCCATCCTTACATGTTTCTCACAGTTTTGCCCTCAACTCATTTCTAATAAACTTAAAAACTATCTGTGTAGTATTCAGAAGGACTTGAGTATCTCCAAGCCAGATAAGATTGGACAGACAGACAGATTAATCTTTTTCTTTCTGCCACATGTCCCTGCTTGCCTGGTTTCTGCAGCCCATGGAGCAAGGTCAAGCATTGCAATGCTGACAATCAGTAGAGCTAAAATGATAGCAGGATCTGTTTTGAACCACTTCAACTTGCTGTCTTGAAGAGAAATCTGTTCTAGAAACACTAATTTTAATTAATGTGAATGCAAGTCAGCCAGTATAAAGTGGTCTTAAGGCCAGGATTCGGTCCTAAGTAATACTTTAAAAGTATAGAAATAGCCTATATATTCCAGTGGAGACTATTTATGCAGGGACACTGGCATGACCTAAAAGGCTACCTGGCCTGTGAGTGTATAGAGATTGCAACTGTGAGCTCTAAGGATTTTGTAATACACAAGGACGCGGGGGCTTTCTCTTTGAAATTTCTTCTTTTTATTATGAATTGCCACAAACAGAACACAAATCACCACTAACAAATATCATATCACAAAAATCACCAATAACAAGTATACCTATGAATAATAAAGCTAATACATATATCAAACTATTAAATATTACTATAGACAATCAATATAGTATAATATCAATTGTTATTGTAACAACAGCCAATATCATAGCAACGACCAGTAACAGCAACAAGGAAGTAGGTATATACTACAAACATCATTAGTGAAGCAAATTTAATAGATATATTTATGATATATATGATATGGATATATCATACCAGTGTGAAGTGAATTAGACAAATTTCAGATGGCACTGAACCATCACAGTGAGGAGGACAAATCAATCCCACAGGGGGACTCAACAATCCCGAAGATGGGAGGACAAACCAAACTGACCCCAGAAGGGGTCACAGAGGAGGATCAATAAAGTAACAGATGGAGTCTCACATCAAAAATCATCAGTGCCACAGAGTTTGGAGTCATTCCGTTATACTCAGTGAGAGTCTAGGATTGCATAGAGTGTTTGTTTAAAGAATTTAACTTACTTTGGAAAAGGAAAGGTGTGCGTAGCACAGTAAGATCTCAGAAAGTGATAGTGCTACCCATTATTGCTTTGTGAGAGTAGACTATATTGTAGATCATATATGAGGTATGTTTCTTTCTGGAACGTTAACTGGAAGGAAAGTAGGATATCCCACAATGCTTAAAATTAAATAAAATGCCTGTGTTTAAGTACTTAACCTTGCTATAGTAACTCAGCAAAAGGTTGTATTTTTAGATTAAGAACTTTGAGATAGTACCTACAAGGACGTGTATACGTGTGAGTTACATTTCTAAACCTCCCATATATTCCAATGAGCTGTAGGTGTTGAATTACTTATACACTAATAGTTACTTAGTTTAATTTCATGTGCCATAGTGTAATCGGGACATATGTGAAAGGTTTATACGCATGACTCTGAACTTAGAACTCTGAGAACCAAATCCTTCTAGAACAGATGTTAGAGTCTTCACAGGGGCTAATATGATAGCAAACACAAATAGTCAGGCAACCGAATCTTGCCTTTTATGTCTGTTTTAGGCTGAGCTGAATAATTCTTCAGGCTTTTTAGGTTACTCCTCTGTTTAAGATCCTCCCTTTGAACCTATCTGTTAAGTATTAAAACTGTACAGTTCAAAACCATTATTAGAGCAAGATCACAACCCAAACTTACCCCTACCTAGAAGGCTGTCAGTCATAATGCCAGGTTGCTTTTGTATTAGAATCTAATGCAAGATCAGTGACTTCTTTTCTTCTCCTCAGATACTGGTTTTTTTCTGTTTTCCCTCCAGAGGAAAGTGATGGCTTTCAAAAACATTTTCAAAAGGCACTTCAGAATGACGTTTTGTATTCATTGTGTTAAATTCAGTGAATTATTTGTGGACCTCAAGTAGCTGATGGACTTTGTTGTGTGGCAATTAACAGTTGTGGACATTGAACAGCCTATGCACTACTTTTTATGCATCTGCAAAAGATAACTTTGTTACAGGTTCCCAGAAGTGTTTTTTAAAACATGGAAATTGCATTTGAGATTACAAAGTAAAAGTGTTATCAGTCTGGAAGTATGACTTTTATAGAAATAGCATCTCAAAATTGGAAAAAAGACGGAGTGGGTAACAATTTGTCATGACCTAACAGTTTAATTCACAAAAGTGAAAAAATTAATAGACTTTTAAACAAAATCTAATTTAAGTTTTTATAATCCCTAAAAAACTTAATGCAGTAAGAGAAACTGAAAACCACAGAAATGTCAAATAGAAACATGCAATTTTTTTTTTCTCCAAGGCTTTCAACATGGTCCCCCCCCAGACTCTTCCTTGAAAAACTGGCATATTATGAGTTTCACAGGTGGTCTGTGTGGTGAATGTGGAACTGGCTAATGAGCCACACCCAGAGGATGGTGGTAAAGGGTTCATTCTTAAAATGGCAACCAGTCACAAGCAGGGTCCCCCAGGGGTTGGTGTTGGGCCCAGTGCTTTTCAATGTCTTCGTAAGTGACGTGGATGCTGGCATTAAGGGCACCCTCATGAAGTTCACTGACAGCACAAAAATAAGTGGGGAAATTGGCACTCCAGAAGAGAGAGCCACTCTTCAGGAAGACCTGGATAGGCTAGAGGAGCAGGCTAGCAAGAACCTTATGAGGTTCAGCAGGGATAAGTGTAGGGTCTTGCACCTGGGAATGCATAATCCAGGAATGCAGCTCAGATTGGGATCCACCTGGCTGGAGAGCAGTCCTATGGATAAGGACTTGGGGGTCTTGGCAGACAGGAGGCTCAAAATGAGTAAGCAGTGCGCTGCAGTGGCAAGGAAGGCCAGCAGAATGCTGGATTGCATCAACAGGGGCATCACCAGCAGGGAAAAGGAAGTCATTGTGCCACTCAGTGCTCTCAGGCCACACCTTGAGTACTGAGTTCAATTTTGGTGTCTGCTATACTAAAAAGATGTGGACAGGCTAGAGAGGGTCCAGAGAAGGGCCACGAGGATGATCAGGGGACTGGAAGACAGGCTGTATGAAGATAGGCTGAGACATCTGGGCTTGTTCAGCCTTGAGAAGAGAAGACTTAGGGGAGACTTTATTACCGTGTACCAGTACTTGAAGGGTAGCTACCAAAGAAAGGAGACTCCTGTTTTACAAGGAGTCACATGGAAAAAACAAAGGAGAATAGCTGCAAGTTGCTCCAGGGGAGATTCTGGCTGGATTCCAGAAGAAAGTTCTATACAATGAGAACAATTAAACATTGGAATAGTCTCCCAAGGGAAGTGGTGGACTTCTCTACTCTGGGCAGTTCTAAGATTCAACTTGACAGGGTGCTAGGTCATCTCACTTAAACAGTTTTTTATACAGAAGTGATGTTCTGAACTAAACTTTTACAGACGTCAATGAAAATAGAACTTTATCTTAGATCAAGTCAACAAGTTCCTTTAAAAGTGTACAAATCAAATGGTTATTTTTAGATTAAAAAATCTCATTTATAGCTTTAGAAAGAAATCCATTTAGAGTGTATGAAATACAGTTGGAATTTTAAAAATTTGTAACATTTTAAAAAGATATGTTATGAACTGCAGTGTTAATAGGAAAATACACAAACTCAACACATCATAGAATCATAGAATGGTAGGGGTTGGAAGGGACCTCTGGAGATCATCGAGTCCAACCCCCTGTCAGAGCAGAATCACCTAGGGCAGGCCACACAGGAATATATCCAGGTGGATTTTGAAAGTCTCTGGAGAAGGAGGCTCCACAACCTCTCTGAGCAGCCTGTTCCAGACTCCATCACTCTCACAGTAAAGAAGCTTTTTCTCATGTTGAGGTAGAACTACCTGTGTTCCAGTTTCTACCTATTGCCCTTCATTTTATTACAGGGCACCAGTGAAGACAGACTTGTCCCTTCTACTTGATACCCACCCTTCAGATATTTGTAAACATTAATAAGATCCTTTCTCAGTCTTTTTCAGACTAAACAGCCCCAGGTCTCTCAGCCTTTCCTCATAAGAGAGACATTCCAGTCGCTTAGTCATCTTTGTAGCCCTGTGTTGGACTCTTTCTAGTATTCCCCTGTCCCTCTGAACTGGGGAGACCAGAACTGGACACAATACTCCAGATGTGGTCTCACTAGGGTAGAGTAGAAGGGAAAGAGAACCTCCCTCAACCTTCTGGACTCACTCTTCTTAATGAAGAAGATGTTGGCTTATTTATCAAACCTGTGCCAAAGACAACGCAGGCTTCAAACCAAACCCAAATCAAATCAAAACTGCTGAGTTGCACCCAACTACAAATACAAGGGATCCTTTTGGAAAGAGAAAAAACAGAAAAGAAAAAAAAGATTTAAAAAAAACCCAAAAGTGACACAGTAAAAGGGTAACAGGAAAAAAAAGAAGGAAGAGAAGTGCAAGTATCATCCAATCAGTTTAAGCATTAACAGTTATGTATCCTTAACCCAAATCTTTTACCTCCCAATTTCTGCACACGCTCCATGTACTATTCCATAACTGGCCTGGATATTTTGGCCTGTGCTTGTTTTGCTCCCCTTTACAGAACTCTGGTGGCTAACTTATAAATTACTTCAGGTGCTGTTTTTTACAACTACAAGAATATAGCCAGATTTTAAGTTTCTTCAAGGAAAAGATGAAAGTTTCTGATTTTGTATGTTTATATTTTGTCATCACTTCAATAGCTAAAAAATGAAAGATGTAGATGGGATTCCAGTAAGCAACAGAATCTCACACTTGTACAAATGTACAGTTCTTGTTCTAGTAATCAAACGTATTCTCTACTGTGCTTTAGTAGAACAGAATTGTAGTCATTCATAAATATGAGTGTCTCAGATAATTTCAGAGAATTAAAATGTCAGAAAATTTAGCAGAAATCACTCTTTATACCCCTTCCAAAAAAAACCCAAACCACCATCCCACAAGAACAATAAAAACAGAACAAGAAATATGTAAGCAACAAATATTTCGAATGTTACAGTGATTTACCAACTTTTTTTTCAGTGCATCAGTGAATTATAAGTATCATATGATCATTTATATTATTATCTTGCACTCTGATGCAAACTTGTCTGCAAGATCTCTTTGATCCCAGAGGGTTTTTTTATTATCATCTGTAATTCTGTTCTGACTTCCTTAAGAAGTTTTCTTCACTCAAACTTTTTCTCCTTTCTGATTTTATTTCTGTTGACATTGTTTTACTGAGTCTGAGAGGCTTTTCTGGGTTAATTGGTCCAGGTGGATTAATTTAGCATCTAATTACACAACTGTTTTTTCATACTGCTGTGAGTTTTTCAGGGTCACACTAAGTGAACTGTGCTTGGATACTCTAGAAAAACTAAATAAATCAGGAATAATTTTTCATTATTTATTTTCTTAATCTCATGCTGAGCTCAATCCAAATCCCTCTGAAAATAGTGGCTAAATTCTCATTGATTTGGGTGACTGCAGAATCAGACCTGAACCACATATATAGATATATATTAACTGACACATTTTAGATAGTGCATTAAAAAGAATATGTTGCCATTGGGCTGGTTGAAATACTTGCAGAGCAGTTACACTCCTTAGTCTCCCTCTTTTAAAGTATACCAATGCAGATGCCAACACATATACACACATTTAAGTTTCTACAATTTCATTAGTGCATTACTCTTCAAATACATATAAAGTCATTTTTTTTCTAAACATTATGACCAATATGTATGGTTTTATACACGATATTCCCAGATTTTGTGAACCAATAAAGGACAGGTTTTGTCCTTAACATAGATGCATAAAGGTTAAGTATATGCATTGTCTGAATGTGTTTCATCAGTGACCGATGTCAAGTGTTTTGTCTGCTAATCTGTCTTCCTTGATTTTGTGATGTCATTACATGCAACGCAAAACTCAAAAAGGTAACAATGAAATGCACAATTCATTCTTAAATCTGCACGTGATGCTATAAAACATATTTTAAAAACCTAAAACATCAGAAAAGTCAGGTCAGGATTACAGGCAGTCACAGTTTGTTGTTATTTTTACCACATTCTTCTTCTCGTAACCACATTATTTTGTACATAGTGTTGACAACTAGAAATTATAGGAACAAACTATGTATTGTAACATTGGGTTTACGGTATTTGTATTGTAATATACTAATTCTCTAATTAGAGAGATAATAAATGCCTCAAAGCCATAAAAGTCAAAGCATGATGAACAAATATTATGGCAGGAGAGTGAGAAAATATAGGAACAGAAATTGTATTAATGCTTGAGGAAGAGGACAGAGAGAGAAATGAACATACAGAAAAGGACTAAGGGCAGAAAAAAAGGGACTACTGAAATATACTTCTGGGCTACCTTTAAGCCAAATTAACATTTTATAGGTAACCATTCTAAAAGGACCAATAAAATCTAGGTACAAGTGATGAATTTATACAAGACTCAGAGAAGATCTTCTAAACAAGGTGTTTAAATGCTTAGTGTTTTTTTCTTGGGTTGAGTTTTTTCATATTTGGAAATTTCTTAATGATGCAAAACCTTCTGAATCAGAACCATTTCTGTAGATTTCATTGTTGCCTGTACATGTACTACACAAAATAGAAAAAAAACCACCACAACAACAAAACAAACCAAGTTGTAAACTAACATTAAAAATAGCTTTCATTACAAATGCCAGAATTTTCATACCTGAGAATTTTGTGAATGTCTGAAAGAAAGCCAGTATTTCATGTAATTCATGTAATTCACAATATTTCATGTAATACACTGAGTCTTTTTAGAGAAGTCTGACCTTTAGGCATAAAAACTGATACTTTGCATACCATGTAACTAGCAGTCAGCTCAACTGTAGCATGACGTTTCTCTTCACAGACTTGACCGTACTTAACACATGCTGTCTTCTGCATCACTGAATAAAGAAATTAGAAGTATTTTTGTTAACAACAGGTCTTGAACAAAACAGTCAATTAAGAAAACATTCTCCTTGCAACATGAGAGACCACTTCTCTGTCTAGAATGTCCAGACTTTAGTCTGTATGTAGACAGCTGTGGTTAATATACTTAATGTATCTATAGATTTTAAAGCATTTTAAAGCTCTCAATATTATGCTGAAGTAATCATGTAATGTAGAATGCCTGTCAAGTATCTTGGCTTCTAAGGTGAAAAACACGATGTCTTCACCTACAGAGGCACTCTTGTTTCCTTTATATTGCCTGCATGGTGAAATTAGGTCTTTTTTTTAAGAGGATTGGCTCGCTAGGCATCTTTAGAATAGGATAGAAATTATGCAATTATATTGAGGGGCAGAAGTTATCCTTAATAAACAATATGCAAAATGGCACTGAAGAAAGTTGGATATATATGCATTGAATATGCTTTCTAGAATAACTATGTAACTATGTAAATATAACTGTATATGTGACTATGTGTAAATAAGCATGTAATTATATTTATATTTACATACATACATGTGTGTACATATATGTATCCAAGTCACTTATTTTGCTATAGCTACATAACTCCTATAACTACCTAGAAAGCGGTTTTGCAGTAAAGGAGCTGGGGTTCTGGTGGACAGCAAGTTGAACAGGAGCCAGCAATGGGCACAAATTAAAAATCATGAAATTCCATCTGAAACAGGATAAAAACTTTTTACTTTGAAGTTAGACAACTGTAATAAGCTGCCCAGAGATGTTATGGAGTCTTTATCTGTAAGGATATTCAAAGTGTGACAGGTCATGGTCCTGAGAAACCTGGTCCAGTTGACCCTGCTTGAACCTCTGCAGTTCTCTGATTTTTCTGATTCTGTAGTTCTTTGCACACACAGATTTAAATCAGTTGAAGCAGAAGGTGGGGGGAAAGAGGAACATGTTTTGTGTATCTTGAATGAATAAATATGAATATTTAACATTGATATCTTTAGATCATCTCTTGTTTTGAGTATAACTACATAATACTAAAAGCCCTATCTCTACAAGTTTATACTTTGCAAATGATTTCGCAAAGATACCAAAATGCCTAATCATTGGATTTAGCTAGGTGACCGTGAGAGACCAACTGTCTCAGCAGAATTAAAACTAAGATATGTTGAGCCATGAATTTCAAGCGACCAGGTAACTGAAAATACTAGATTCATATACCAATATAGCTGCTATCTAAAATATGATTTCCAGCATATCTGGTTGGCTAAGTGGCAACTGTATAAGGCTTTTCAGAATATCAATCTGGATTTATATTCCTAAATGATATGTGTGAGCTTTGTGGGATCACAGCTAGCACAGTATATTTGTTTTTCATTTTATGCACCAAATTTCCTACATTAGCAAGAACTACAGTCCCTGTCATCTAAATATTTAGGAGGTATATGAGTCTTGCACAAGATGAGCCTGAGTGACTGTGAAGGTTAGTATGAACATCTGACCCAACTCTAGAGGCATCCCAAAACCTGTTATTTATCACATTACATTTGTGATTCCGTAAGGGCTTTTTTTCAGGTTAGTAATTATTTTGTTCTTGAGGTATAGCACTTCTCACTGATAAAATACAGAAGTTAATTATGTCAAATTGTTTGCACTTTTGTAATACACTTGTAGTTTTAAAAGGTTGTGATAACAAAAATGGAAACAGAAGGGGCATCCAGATCTAATTCACCCCATTGCCCCAGACTGGAGCAGTCATATATAAACCTTCCTAGCAAATGACAGCTTAACATTATCTTGAAGTCCTCCAGAGGCGAAGACTTAAAACACTACCTTATGTCATGGAGGCACCCACAGAACAAACAGCAGCTGCTATCCAAAAATGGGGTTTATTACAACCAGGGTTGCCAGCATCCTTTTGACTAAATACAGGTTCGGATGTCTGTTGGGAAATAACTGCTACACAACTGATTCCTAAGTTTAAGGAATGAGAAACTAAAATGGGCAAACCCTCACTTGTAAAAGGGGAAACCTCCTACACCAGAGTGCCCAAGATATCACTCACCCAAAGGAAGGGTGAGGCTTACTCAATCCACGGAGACTCCTTCAATCCGTGGAAGTATCCTTGGACCGCGTGTCCAAGGGGAGGGTCCGACTGCCAGGCCTGCTGCTCTGCGAATAACCAACTCCACTTGGGTCTTAGGACCCCATTTGTACCCTAGTCGAAGGTGCCCTGTGGTCATTCTCATTGAGTGAGGGACAGGCCCAGACAAAACACGGAAAAGCCCCCACCCCGAACCGGTTTGCTAAGGGGTCCAGATGCTGAGGTGCCAGTTAAGCACCGCGAGGTGCAACTGGATGGCCGAGGCCTCAAACTGCTCCAGTCGAGGCGCCAAGCTGCTCAGCACAGCCCGTGTGTTTTGTCTGGGGCGGGGGGGCTATACCTGCCACACCTTGGCAAATGAAATGGATTTGAAACTTTTCTGACAGTTAATCTAAATATTCTCTGTCATAATGGTGGACGTGAACAACATGCCCTCTTTCTGATATTGCATTTTATGTATTTAAATCTCCAGTCTTGCTGTCTTTCAACAGTACAATTTCATTGCTTTTCACCTTGCATCGGAAGTCATATTTTCTGAAGACATAACCATTTTTGTATACTTCCTCTGTATTTTACCCAATTAATCCATGTTTTTTTCCCTGAAATCTTCACATAATTTCTCTGTTAAAGGCTTGTTGAGGGTATACAAAACATAAGAATTACTTAGTGTTTTAGAGACAATGCTCCTGTACTATTTTTTGGGTATTTTTAATATAAATTTATGTTAATAATATTTCTAAATTAATCTATAATGCATATATTTATCCTAGATACTCTTTGACAAGAGATTTTTCTAGACAGGGAATTAAATAATTTTAGTTCCATTTTGAAGACTGGTATTCACTTTAAAATTAAATCGCTCTTAAAATACAAAATTACCCTAATTCTAAAAATGCTGTACAGCTTTCCCTTTCCTTTCAAAGTGTAAAGGTAATAGTGTATAATGTATATCAGTTAAGAAATTAAATGCAGACAAGATTCAGCGATAGACAAGGTGTAAACTTTCTGTCATTACTAAATTTTGCCCTCTGTTTGACCAGGGCCCATTCTAGTGAAATGGTTCAAAGGAAACATTTTTGTCTCTACTACTGTTATTATCACTATTGTTATTAATTTCAGTGAGAAAGAACTAAAAATATAGTAAAACGTGCCTTGAAGCTCAAGAATATATACATTATGACTAAACCACCTTCAAAATACAGAATTTGCAAACTATGTTTTTATAGGGTGCAATGTGGGTACTTCTCTGTAAGGAAATAAGTCTGGTATCAATCTCTCTTTCATTGTCCTGTACTTCTTTCCTATCTGTTTCCTGTCAAAATTAGCAGTCTCTTGTTTTCAAACAATATCTCTTCCTGCCAAGATCTAGAGACTCATACAGAGCTTACATCTGGGTAATTCAAATTCTGTAATGATTAATCCATTATGCTTTGTGCTAATTTCACTTTGATTCTAAATTCATCAGAAAACAGTGGTTTTGTTCTTAGGTTAGAATGTTTAGTTATAAAATGAGACACATTTTCCTTCTGAATTGCATTTTATAAGAATGTATATTAGAATTTCCTCCACATTTCTCATCATCACAAATGCCAAGCTTAATATTCCTCTAGCAAACAGAATATATCAATTTCTCAATTGCATTAAAATCCAGAACATTTTGATGGCAAAATTGTATTACTGAAAAAAAATACAAAATAAGAACTTCACACCTGAATTCTTGTTAAGTGTTGCTAGTTGTCTTGATAATATTAAAGCCCAAATCAAAGTTCCTTTCATACTTTTGACCACTAAGCCTTCGAAGATGTCCGCTTAGAAATAAATCTAAAGACTAGTGGTCTTTTAATTAGAAAGTGCGACTTGTAAATTATGCTAAAATATTAGGAGAAGTGATCTTCTCAAATCTTATACAACAATAAGCATTGATTACAAGCCTTCATCCTGCTTCAGGAATGCTATCTCTAATATCAAAATACAAGTGACCTAGGTTGAAGAGAGGTAAACATCTCTCCTATCACTCCAGGCTTTCTTCTCTTAAATTACTCCTTAAATACCATTTGTTTTACCAAATTTCCTTTCTCTTTTTCTTCTTTTTACACTGATGATATCTCCACATTATTACATTGCCAAACTGTGAAGCCATGTTTCAGAACTACAGGAGGTAAATCACAAGATTTTTGAACTGTGAACTATTGTTTCTGTCTGTGCATGCATAGTGCTGTGTAAAGAAGATATAATTACTGTAGTGAGAAGGAATAATGTTTGGGGAAATAAGCTCATATAAATAATACTGTCAAACAATGCCAAAGGCTTAGAAAAGAAAGATGTAAAATTAATACTTCATTAATTAGCCAGGATATTGTAGGGATTGAAGGCGGTTCCTACTTTATCTCCATCCGAATTATAAATTGGTTAAATTGCTTTAGTTCTTTGAGGTTGAGGTTATGTCTTTTAAAAAGTTTAACTTTCATAAAATAACAAATTGACTGAAAAACATACAATCTTGCAGCTGGTTTTGGTTTTGCAGAAAGCACTGAAGGAGTTCAGTCCCTTAGAAATCCACCATTTCTGAATCTGCTGAAATCAATCTAAAGGTGACTCCCTTACTTCAGGGTCTTTTAGTATTATCAGAACCACTTCTTAATATAAAGTTCCCTGAAGTACATTTTCAGTTTCTGACTTCAAACTCTTGAGTCCTATGAATTTTTCCAAGCATTTCTACCTTTATGTCTTCCAATTAGATGTCTTGTGCTAGTCTGTGGTATGCATATGTGGGCTTTGGTTTGAAATAGGGACTGAAAGTGGATTAACTGTGTTTAAAATGTTTGTACTAATTCAAATGGATATGTCTTGCATGATTGATCTGAATGTGTGGAAGAAAGCCTGGTATGTTGGACTCAGCACATATATACGAAGGATTCTGAATTGCATGCAATATAAAGGACCCGGTCCATGTAGTTTCCAGTATCTTCTTCAATATTAAAATCACCTTTTTTTTTTTTTTTTTTTTCAACCCATTGTTTCTCAAGGTCGATAAACTGACTTAATAAGATCAGTTATCTAAAATTATCTCTTGTTATCAGCTGAATGTTGGGGAAGAACAATTCTGACCTTTTCCAAGAAAGAGGTTAATTTATTGTTCATAATTAAATGGACCATTTGTAGTAATACTTTTTAGGAGTTAGTCTTCCACCTTTTGATTTTCTCCTTTTTTAAGGTAAGGACATCATGATATTTTCCCTCAATGTCATTTGCTCAAAATTACTCAAAAGTGATCACTGCTTCATTCCCCATCAGCTGTTCTTTGTAATGTATTATTTTATACTCTTTTTTTGTTTTTTCTAGATATATTTTTTTTTCAGGTGTGATTATTCAAATAAGTTATACACTACAGTTTGTATTCGCTAACTGAACAAAAAGACATTTCCAGCAATATCAGTTGCACATGGGACCGAATTTAGTTTTTCTGATAGCTTGTATATATAAAACTCAATTGTTATGAGCATCTATGGAAAAGAAAGACAGCAGAGGCATGAAGCTAGCCAAAGCAAATGCATTTTAAAAAGTCAATAAGTATTCACGTTTTTTAGCATTATTCTTTCGCTGTAGCTTTCCAAGAATCTGATATTCTACTAGTCCCTCCACTGGTTCCAAATAACATTTTTCAAAGTAATTTCTAACTTTCACATCCAATCCAGGTCAGTCCATTGAGCCAATTAAAATAATTTGTTAGTATGTATAAGAATAAAGCCATTTTCCCATTTATGATTGTGACTAAAAATTTAGGAAAAAGACACAGAAAGACACAAACTAACACCTGTCAGCAATATACTTTGTAATTTATTTTTGGAACCATCGTTCTTCTGGATATTTCTTTTGAAAGTGCCAATTTGGAAAAGAAGTAGTAGATTCTTTGTCATTTAAATATAAGCATATTTAGAATTCTGTGCATTGCAGATTTTTTTGTTTGTTTGTTTGTTATTTTCATTACCCTGTCTTCTGAGTGTGAATTAAGCAGCTGGGTGGGGTCATTTTCTTCTTTGGGTTTTTCTAACACAGACGTTGCTCAATTAAGTTTGGAGGTTTAATACTAGGTATTACAATGATCTGTTATTTAATCAGTGTGTAGGAAGAGCTGATGGTAACATAAGTTTTATTATTTGTTACTTTTTGTGAACGTTTATTCCAGCAGTAAAAGCTAAATTCAGTAGAGATTTGCACAATTTAGAGCCTAGAGAACAATGATTGTAATAAAAATGTGTTTCTTAACAGATGAATGCTGTATGTCGGGGGAAAAAAGTTCTTTTAGTGAATATGCTAAATCTGAGATAAAAGGATAATAAGATTTACTATCTGAAGCCTTATTTTTTCGCTGTTGATGGTGAAGGTATGAGCTTACATAATTAGTTAATGTCTAACTTTTAGTGTTGCTTAGGCTAGGTGAATGTCATCCTTTGTTCTGCCCACTTCTTGATCAGCTGAATCTGCACTAATGTGGAGTCACAGGGACACAACAAATTAATCTTAAAATAGATAGCCTGGATATCAGAAGCTTTCCAGCAACGACTTCTTAGAAAGGACTTCCGAATCAGACCAGGAAACAAAATACGTTTGGCATTGTAAATCTAAGAGGTGTTATGTCACTCACTGTTATTATCCAAAAAAGCTAGATTAAAGGCAGCCCACTTCCATCTGTGCTCTTCTAAGCATAGTGTAGAAATCTACATAGAATACAATATTCTGGGGGAAAAAAGCTCATAAAAATACTATCATTTTCAGCAGACAGTAACATTTCTGTATTGTTTCTCCAATATTATTGTAAATTCCCAGTACCCATAGGTTGTTGGTCGTATCACTTGGCTCATCTTTATTACAACACTGGCTCATTGAATTGGGGGAGCATTCTCAATGGCTAGAGAAACTTCTAAATGTTACATTATTTCATAACGTCAGATTATTCCATGTGAAACATGCTGAAACTGCTGTCAAACTGACTTTATCTTCTAGGAAATTAAGCTGCATTATCTCATACAATGCAGACTTCTTATAAAACTAGCAAGGCAAATCTAGTGGGTAGTTGTCAGGAGATAATCACCCCCCCTGGGAATTATAGATACTCTACTAAATCTCATATCTTTTAGAGCCTTAGGGATATGATTATATTATGACAAAAATACCCTGTTGCTTGTATTTTTTTTCAGTCAAGGACTACCTGCAATCATCTAGTTGAAATACTTCAAGAGAGCATTTCTTTATGCTATAAAATTTCAAGTTTTAAATAACCAAATGAGAGAATATCCACCATTCAGCTACATAATTCTAAAACTTTATTAAACTTTGTTATTGTAAAGTATCAAATTAAAATGTTTCTGTAAGAATACTTAATTTTTGCTAATGTTATACAAAGAAATTAAGTAAGACCTATACATGACAATAATCACAATCATAAAAGCAAGGCAAACTGTACTGATAACAATAATAAATCAGAAAAAGTATTACAATTAGAAACAGCACTACTTATTTTCTATTTTCAAAGCCCTAAGTATACATCAACTAATTCCATTCTGACATCTTTTTGACCATAGCTATGTAAACAATACCCTTCATCGCTGAGTTATTTTATTTAAATTCAACCTTAAAAAATACTCAGCTATATATTTGGTTTAACATTTGATGAATATAATTATTAAAATCCTGGGATAATTTAGTGATTTCTCACTTCAGCAGCAGAAAACAAGAACACCAAGGGGGGAAAGAAAGAGACTTTCCCCCCTTTTTGTAGAAATTAAGCCCTGGATTTTTCTTTTTGCTTAATTGCAAAACTATTTGAAACTTAAAGAGAATGTTGCTTTGGGGCATCCATGAAACAGCACACGAAAGAACATCTTCAAAATGAAAGTTGCCAGTGGAGGAACAGACATCATCCTTTATTCAACAGCCTATGGGGCAGAACAGCTAGCCTTCAGGGCCTGAAACTACATTCTCTTTTTTGAAGAGTCAAACTTGAATCTTGAGACTACGTATTGTTGTGGCTTTACTACACAGTGGCTCTATCTCTAACTGTAATAACTGAGTATCAGTTAAAAATATCAGAACTAGCTTTTAACTAACTACCTTTTGTATTAGAAGGACGTAGTAGTGTAACGCTACATCCAAAGCAGTTTGTCTGCTTATCGAAACCTTTAAGATAAATTAGGAGTACAGACTGAATAAGAAGTCAAAAAAGAAAAGCTAAACCTTATTAGTCCAGATATCTCATTGTATTGAATTCTCATTGTTATAGAGAAGTCTTTAATACCGATTAAAAGTTTACACATATTTATACATAGTGGAGACAGTCCAGCAGAAAGAAAATGTGTGTTTATTCTATAACTTTGACATTAGAACAATCTATCTGAGTTGAAAGTGCAGGTTAAATTTAGATGAAAATAATTATATCATCATGAAAACTAGGTTTCTAGGATCCCATTATATTTACCAAAAAAAACCAAACAGTGGAGAACTAATGATTCCTTTGGTTTCCTTATGATTTACTTGAGATTTAGGAGCATGTGTTCAGAGGAGGTACCAAGGAGGTCAATCCTTCACATTGTGGGAGTATATCTCACAAGTACTTGAAAGGGACATGAATGCAGTAAAGTATATCAAGTGACTCTTGTCCTGTCACTGGCCACGAATGAAAAGGATCTGCCTGGGTCTTTTTAAATCTCCCTTATCAGATTTTTGCACATATTGATAAGATCCCTGGAATCTTCTCTTCTCCAGTCCGAATAATCACATCTTGCAGCCTCTCTCCATGTATGAGATGCTCCAGATATTTAATTAACTTAATGACACTGAATCCTGATCTTAAAGAAAGTGTTTATGTAGTTACAATAGTTTTCTGAATATTTTCTGAAGTCTTAAATCCAAATACTGTGATGAACATTACAGGTTTCTGGATTATGTCCATTTAGAATGGCAAATTTAATTCAGCATTAGGATCTAAAACTGATAAAAATCCACACAGTCCAAATGGCACACCATCTTTTCCCACTTGCCATTAAAGTGAAATGCCATTAAAGCTTATAAATTGATCAGAACCTCATTACTTAAATTTTTGAGCTTGCTGTCCATACAGAGTGCTAAACAATGCACAACACAACCATACAGGCAGTGTTGCCTGTTGAAAGATGATTTTGAGTTTTAATAACAAGAGCTGGGAAGTAGTATCAGAACAATCAATGAGACTTTAAGAGTGCAGTAATTTAACGCAATATTTAACAATAGCATGAAAACCAAAAAAAATCTAATAATGAACTGGCAGTTAGTAGACAGGTTATGTCAAATGGTAGCCTCATCAAAAGTTTTTTATGATAAATTGAAATTTGGCAAGAGATGGAATAAATGCTGATTTTGTCAGCACTTAAGATATTTTGATAACAAAACTGGCTGGGTGGCCAGGCTCAGAGAGTAGTGGTGAATGGAGTTAAATCCAGTTGGTGGTTGGTCATGAGTGGTGTCCCCCAGGGCTCAGTACTGGGGCCATGTCTATTTGGTATCTTGATCCATGATCTGGATAAGGGGACTGAATGTACCCTTAGTAAGTTTGCAGATGATACCAAGCTGGGTGGAAGTGTCAATCTGCTTGTGTCTAGAAAGGCTCTGCAGAGGGATCTAGACAGTCTAGGTCAATGGGCCAAGGTCAGTTGTATGAGTTTCAATAAGGCCTAATGCCAAGTTCTACACTTTGGTCACAACAATCCCCAACAGCACTACAGGCTCTGGGAGGAGTGGCTGGAAAGCTGCTCAGGAGAGTGTTGATTGATAGCCATTTGAACATGAGCCAGCACTGTCCCCAGGTGGCCAAGAAGGCCCCTCCCGTTCCCTGCCACACTCCATAAAGGAAGGAGATAGGACGTCTGGTGGGGTGTTTCCTTCTATGGCTCTGTTGTTGTAGATGCTGAACCTAACTCTATGTGCTTTGCACAATCCATTGCCATCCAAGAGCTGGTTTTGTATAGAGCTGTATATCTTTCTTCCTTTAGTATTCTTTTTTTTCCTGTGTTTATCTCCTGTTGCTCATTAAATTTGTTATAGTCTAAACTTTCCTTGCCTTTTCAGGCAATTGCTAGGGAAAATCTCATGGGAAAGGGTACTTGAAGGTAAAGGGGCCCCAGATAGCTGGTTTACTTTCAGGGACTACTTCTTCCAGGCTCAGGATCAGAGCATCCCAACACGTAGGAAGTCAAGGAAGAGAGCTAGGAGACCTGCTTGGTTAAACAGGGAACT
>VWZK01009397.1:0-93784 GCA_013396935.1 Baryphthengus martii
TCTAATTGATAAGTCTCTCTCTCCCTTATGCTTTTTCTCTTCCCCTTCGGGGAGGGAGGGGATTTAACACAGGGTGTCTGTTATAGGTAGTGGGCTGCCCTGACCCTAAACCATGACACAGTAAAATGAATAGAGAGGGTTTCATTTGTAAGTAACAGAAGGAATACAGCTGATTGTATTTGAAGTGTTTGGTGATACTGACTACAATTCGATGATGGTTTTGGATATGAGATCCTCCTCTGGAATATTCTTCGAAAGAGAGAAATCCACCAGGTAATAAAAGAGAGAGAGAGAGAGGGATGTCGTTTTCTTTGGATTACATTGTATTCAGTCCTTTGAATTACTATAATGTGTGTTGGGGCTGCAAATTCTTACCTTTATTTCTGCTGTTTTGCGTGACGTATGTACCATGAAGTTGCACGATATTGGCTTGTTTGCTGCATGAGTTAGAATGTGCTTCATTTAAGGTAGAGAAGACCTCATCTGAATACCTGCACAGCAATATGGCAGATGAATTTCAGTGTCAATAAAGGCAGTTAATGCTTTTAGTTTGAAAAAAAGAATCTCTCTAACTAGGGATACATAATGATTGTGTCTGAATAAGTTATGATTCATGGAGAAAAGATCTGAAATTACTGCAGCTAATGCTCTAAAAACATTAATATAATGCGCAGAGAATGTCAAAAGGGCCTTACATTAGAGATCATTAGGGAAGAAGTAGAAAACAAACCAGCACTGTCATTATGCCACTGAATAAATAAATGGCACATTCACAGGAATGTATTTGTGCAACTCAACTGTTAGTGATAAAAAATATGGGATTAGGAATTTACCGTGATTCCTCTCCAAGCATCCACTAGCTTCTTCATTTTCAGACTCTTGTTTTGTGGCACCTCCCACCATGATAACAAGAATCATAACAGGACTGGAATGATGTGTACCACATTTGAAGTGCTCCACAGTTTCTCAAGACAAAAATCATTTTGTAGAGACACAGAAGCCAAGTAGATACTGGCAACCTCTGATTGCTACAGGAGCCTGGCTGCCTCATTTTGGAGTAGCAAGTTGTCTGGTTTGGCTGTTGGTGTCTGTCTGCAATGTAACTTTTGAAGTGGATTATGAACCTCTAAAATATATTGATTTTAATCTTGTAGCGCTCATAAGTAGTCAAACTAGGGTGTTTGCAGGAAACTTTTGCAGAAAATTTTCCTGTAGTTAATGCTGAGAGCACTTGCACAGACCAATATGATTGTAGGAAAAGATTCGCTTGTTGATGCTTCTATTAAAGGAAATGTGTTTACTAAAAAGCATTTGTAAATACTGTCTGTGACAAGAGTAGCTTTGAGACTGGAACCTGCCTAATTTGCTCATTCCACAAAAAAAAAAATAATAAAAATGGGGAGACTGACTTGAGGTAGTATATTTTGTAAGAGACCCCAGAATCAGACCAAAGCATCAGGGTTTCCCTCAGATACTCCTATCTAGAGAGGCCAATCTGTTTTTTCAAACTTTCCTCTTTGAAGAAAGGCTGGAGACAGAATCCGCAGCAGCAGGAGCCGCTGGTCTTGGGAGGAAAGACAGAGACTTAATGACTGTTGATAGGTTTCTTAATCAGATACTGAAGCTCTGCCACAGGCATTCACTTCCCTTCTATAATAGTCCTAAAGTGAACTCCCCAAAATAGTTATCGTACTGCTCATTTATTTAGTCTGCTTAAAATTAGTCTTCATTTTGTCTATGTAATGCTATTCTAAGCTGATTGCAAAAGTAATTTTAATGTAGTGAATAGGATTTAAAACTTAGCTTCCCAGAATGTCCTTTATATGTGTCCTGCTCTTACACTGATGGCTGAGACATCATTAAGACCCCACAGTGGATTAGGCCCTATTAAATTGCCTGCAGCACTTGGCAGACCACCCTGAAGCGCAGTATGCAGCTTGGCTTCTTCCCGAGCACAAATCCACATGAGTTCTTCCTGAATTTGTCTTCAGCCCATATTGCCTATAAGTTCTAGCCCTTCCAGCAGGACTGACCAGGGACTTTATGGGAGGACCCTGTGTCACTGGTGTTGTCACTCCCAGGACAGGTAGCCACTGCATTGAGTATCAGACCTATGTATGGAGCAAGTAAGGAATGTTCACAGATCCCCTCTCTGCTGTCATCATGTCAGAATGTCCCCTGCAACAGACAATAGAGAACAGCAACTAATTTGGCTCTGAGGCCGTGTGTGAGGCTGGCTGTTCTGCGCAGCAGAGTGGTTGTAGTGACACGATCCAAGGTGGCAAAACTCATTAACCTTTCCGTGTAAAATGCCTGCGTGTCACCTTGTTCATTGCTGTACCAGAGGCAGGTGGCTTCAGTCACCAGTACATCCTGCAAGGAGGCAGGCAGATGTGCACCGCCAGCATGTCATCAAGCAGAAATGCAGGTAAGTTGAATTTATCTGTGTTTAACTTAGCAATGTAGAGTTGACAGCTTTTCTTGTATGTCAGGTGTTTGAGCTTGTCTCCTTTGAGTACCAACGAGCTGTGGAAGCTCTGGGCTGGTTTAAATGTTGAAACCACCCTCTTTCATTATATTTATAATACAAGTGACAGCTAGTCCAGCTGACAGGGCAGAGGGGCCAAGCTCTTGCAGTGGGAAACATCTGTTAATATATAAGAGAAGTCAGACAGTCTTTGTTGATGAACGCTATGTACAAATTTCAAATCATTATGCTGATTATAAAGAGACTCTCCATGGAGATATTCCAGAAGCAAGAAAATAAAAGCTTCTAAATTGCTTATTTTTGCTTATGTTGTTAATAAACCATAGGAGCCTATTTGGGTGGAAAATAGGCAACATTAGTATTTTTAAATAGATTTTCACAGCTGAATAAGGTATAATTATGGAGGGCTTGTTTTATTTACAGGTATCAACATCTGTTATATTGTCTAGCCTGTCAGCTGTGGTCTATATTTTTTTGTTTTTCCTAATAGTTGTCGAATACATGAAGAGTACCAGCACTATCCTCTGCAATATCATTTTGACCCTTCCACAAATAAGATGAAAAATCATTATCTTTTTGAGAGCCTCTATGTAGAGCATAAAAAGGTTTTGATAATAAATCATGAGACAGATACGGAGTCATTAACTGTTAATTGAAATACAAGTTTCTAGAAATACTGAACATGTAAATAACCAAACAACATATTAATTAGATGACAATTATCATGAGAATGTTTCTGGGGTGGAGCATCTCCCCTTGTGACACAGACTGCTTGTCTACTGCAAACAACACAGACCCAAGCCATTCCCACAGCCCTCTGGTTGATACTGTCCACTCGAAAGGTCCTTGAAAATCACCAATATGGCTGCAGAGGCACTACCCTTGCCTGTGAGGTGATGATGAAGAGCAAGGCAGTAGTAGCAAATCCAGTCCCACGGTTTATGAGGTCAGGTGCTTGATGGAGCAGAAACATTACCGGTAATTAGTAGCTGTTCTGGTTGCTTGGTGAAGCCACACATGCTGCTGCCAATGGATGAATCATGGTCAGTGCCTCCACCTCAGAAGTGCTGCCCGTCATTTCCATTACTAACCTCTGAGAAACCACACTGTTAAAGGGGTAGATTTCCCTTGCTTTTGTCAAGGTTGATATGGAGGATTTTGTACCAAATTCCTATTCTTTGTTTTCTCTCTCCATACTCTCTGTTAATCCCATCTCCTCCAATCTGCCACACGTGTTTAGCAACATCAGACAAAAAGGGAAATGGTAAATACCTATACGTGCCAGCCCAACACAAAATAGTGAAGATCAATGAAGCTGGTGAAGGATCTAGAGCACAAGTCTTATAAGGGACTTATAAGTCTGAGGGAACTGAAGTTGTTCAGCCTGGAAAAAAAGAGGCTGAAGGGAGACATTATTGCTCTTTACAACTACCTGAAAGGAGGTTGTAGTGAGGTGAAAGTTCATCTATTCTCCCAAGTAACAAGCAACGGGACAAGAGCAAGTGGCCTCAAGTTATGCAAGATTTAGGTTGGACATTAGGAATAATTTCTTCACAGACAGGGTTGTAAAACACTGGAACAGGCTGCCCAAGGAAAGCGGTGAAGTCACCATTCCTAGATGTATTTGAAAGATGTGTAGATGCAATGTTTAGTCACATGATTTAGTGGTGGACTTGGCAGTACTGGGTTAATGATTGGGCTTGATGATCTTAAAGGCCTATTCCCACCTAAGTGATTCTATGATTCTATCTTTCAGAAGCAGGATTGCAATGCTATCAGCAATTTCAGGGGTACATTTCTTATAGAAAGATTTATGAAATGTCCCCTTGTAGGGATATTACAGTGATGCAGAGCCTCTTAATCATGGTCATGAAGGCAATAACCACTGATTACAATTTCTTACTGAAAATGGATTTACCAGGACAGCCTGCCAACTCCAGGTCACTCACAGTTTTCAATAAGCTTACTGCTGCAGTTGCAAATCATTGGCATTCCTCTCAAGTCTCTGCCTACTTGATGAGAAATGTCAAGGCATAGGTGATGGAGAAAGTCTGAGTGAAAAACAACAAAAAAAAGTTTTGTTGACTTTTTAAAGGCCTTAAAAACCTGTAAATGGATACCTGCTGATAACATTTCCATTATTTGGCTTCATCTTGTATGTTAGTGCTTGGAAGTTAAAGTGGTTTGGGAGACTTGTGGCTTTTTAGTGAGTTATAATATTTCAATATTCAGGAGATGTAAGAGGATTATTATATGATTGAAAGATCAAGTTACTGTGGTTGGGAAAAACAAAGTTCGTGCATACAGTGTGTGGCACCAGAACACACAGAAGGAGGGAAAGTGCCTCAGAGGGATACCACAGTAGATGTTTGGGACCAAGACTGCTTGGAAGTGTGTTCACAACTTGGTTTTACACCTTCTGCTGGATTTTAGACTCTTACAAACACACTGTCTAATCCTTAACTGGCAGCTTGTGTAGGCTTTTGTTCACCTTGATATGTCTGTTGATTCAACAATCCATTGTTTCTATACTGTGTCTGTCACCCATTAATTATAAGGAAATGAATTGCTACATCTTACCAAAAGATTTCATTGTGCTATGATAAAATACAGAAAACTCAAAATTCATCAAACTAAATACTATAGGTCCCCATGAATCAAAATTCACAAATACAGAGATTTATAGTTAAATGAATAGAAAGCACAGATAAAGCCTTTTGTCAATAGGGACCCATAAAATTAATCAGACATGGTATACTCCCTGCATATTAAAGTCTCTTCCTCCCAGGTGCCTCTATGCTATTAAAAATATTATGAGCTATACAAAGCATGTCTGGTGAGTCGGGCCAGGATGACAGAGCAGCCTGGTGTCCCCAGCCTTGCTGCAGTGCTGCTGACACACACTGACACAGCAGGCATGTCCCAGCTCACTTTGGGAAGTGTTTGCTGCTCATCTGGAAGGCTCTGTGCAGAGACCACCTTATAGCAGCCTCACCAGGGTGGCTGCTGGTCCTCTGCCACAACTTACTCCATGCAGCCAGTGCATCCCTAAGTGCTTAGCAAAAAAAAAATTTTGGATACAAAGCTCTGGAGGCTACTCCCTGATTCGATTTCCAGGCCTGCCTTTCCAGCAGGTATGGTGTCCAGAGAAGTTGTTTTTCCAGATTCCGCCAGCTCTCTTTGGACTTCCCCTTGGTTTCCTACCTTTCTTGCATGCCGACACATGCACACCAAGAAAATTCTTCCCTTAGTTTATGCACCTGTAAGAGCTCATATTTATATCTCTACCTATGTGCAGACAGAGGAATGGATAGGAAGCCTTAGGTGAAACTAGGAAAGATCTAGGCCAGTGTTATATTGGGAGGGATGGACATGCTGAGGTACGAGGAGCAGAGCACTCTTCCTCTGCTCCAGCGATCAGATAGGAAATCCAGTGAGAAAGCTTGTGAAAGCAGAGAAGGATGGCAGCTGTCCAGTGTGAGCTAATTCCTACTCTAGCTCATACAGCACAATTCTCCGTGTTGGGTCTGAATATTTTTACTACACTGAGGAACCAACTGGCAAAATGACACTTTTACTTCTTAAAATATAATAGAAGAACCCAGGAATTGGCACATTAAAAACTGAAACTGATAGAAAAAGCACCAAGATTGCAAATTCAGAGTCCTGATAACTAGGAAATACCAGAATTGCAGAAAATTCTCTACAGCCTCATGGATAGGCATTATACTCTACATTTACTTCTTCATTGTGCATCATTTTCTCATAGGACCTTTATGAGAGTGATGGTGGTGGCATGATATATTCTAAGGTTGAACTAGGGTTGTGCAGTGAAGGAAACTGTTATTTATTATCCCTGCCTCCTATACTACAGAAACAAAAAGGTCTGTACTGATGGAAGGAGGGGATTTCAGAATAGGAGAGACTGATCTCAGAATTAAATCTCACATTGGTGCACTTTCCCTGAAATACCAATAATTCTGCTCTTCCATCTTGAATTGGCCTGCTGTACAGATTAATGTTGAGTGTTGCAGAACCCAAAAATACAGTAAAATAAATTCTGTGAAGAAAAAAAAAGAATATTTTGTAACCACATGAGGTTTTGATTAATGTACTGTAAATAAGACATGGAGCCGCCACTCAGCAATGAAATGAAAAACATGGTCCTAGATCCTAAGTTCAAAGGTGGTAGTTTGCTGTGACCTCCAGTATAGCATAGGTCAGTTCTTCCCTGGATTAGTTTTTGTTTAACTAGAGCATCTCTTTTAAAAAGATAGATAATCTCAATTAAAATATTTGCAGTATGGACAGGCTATCATTATTTTTGTTAAATTATTGAAGTGATTAATTTTCATGACACTAATGCATGTAATTTCTCTTTCCAAATGTCTCTACTTTCAAATTCTAGGCACTCGATCTTGTTATATTTGTGCTTTTGAGACTGAAGAGCCCTCAATTATCAAATTTCTATTCCCCCTAGGGGTAATTAGAAACTGTCATCAAGGCACGCTTCAGCCTTTTTGTTAAGGGAAACAGATTGAACTTCAGTTTTCCACTAAGGCAGGTTTTCCAATCTTTTAATCTTTCTCCTGGTTCACCTCCGAACCAGAAAGATCCAGTTTACTCCTTCTTGAGCTGTGGATGCTCAAACTATGCACAGCATCGTAGAAGAAGACTTGCTAGTGCCAGGTAGCATCACCCTTCTAACCCTTTTGTGTAACCTTTCTAACCCTTTTTGGTAATATTTTGCTCATTTATCCCAGGACTGGCTTTTTGTGTTGCTGTTATTAGCTTCACATATTGCACAAAGAGCTGATCTCCAGCTGACTAACATGATGCCCCAATCATTTTGGTTACTGTTCCCAAGACAGTGTCTCATTATATCTGTAATTCCTGAATAGTATTGAATTACAATTACCTATGTTGATTCACATGTCATTTGCTTGCTGCAGCTTATCAACTCATTTGTTTTGGTGTACTCTCTTCATGTGTCACACGTACACTTTAATCAGTAAGGTTTCTCTCATTTCTTCCGGATCATTAATAAAAATGTAAAGGCCAAGAACTGACCTCAGTGTGGCCTTAAGAATACATGCCCTTAATGAAACCTCACTGTTTACAAATGCGTTTTGAGACCTGCCAAAGGCTTCTAAAAATTCATTTTCTGTGTACCACACTGCTTTTGTTTTAATTATCAAAATGTTGTATAGTGCCAAGTTGAAAAGATTCTGACTATTCCATATAACCTCTGTTCCCTTTCTCGATCACTGAGGACTGTATCACAATGCACTGGTGTAAAACAGGTGAATTAAAGACGCTCAAGCCATCAAAATCCCCACATATGTAGATTTTTGTGTACTGAATTTTAGGTCCTATTTTTTCTAATATAAAGGGGAAGGGGAGGAGGGGGGAGGGGCAAGAGAGTGTTTTGATACATACAAAAAAAGGGGAGCTGCATCTCACCAGCTTTAAATATTTACAGGTGAGGTCATGCAGTCTCCCACTTTACCTAATTGAGGGAAATAGGCATTTCAAGAATATTGCTCAGTCATTCAAATGTAAATATATAAAATTGATTGCATGAACTGCATTCCCTAAATGCATATTTCTTGCGGCTCACTAGGAAAAGAGAGAGACTGTAAAACCAACTCAGGTGTAAATGCTGATGTGAGTTAGCCAAGGTTAGAAGAGATGAATCCCAAAGAAAGTGCATGGAATTCCATCACAATTCTTGACTTTCCATTTTGATAATGAAGATAATAAATTCAATTTTCTGGAAACTAAAAACAACTCTGAATGTGTTGCTTTGCCAAGCAGTATTTTATTTGTTAGTCCAGCAGCTATTTACTTTGACGAGTGGATTAGCTACTTAATCACCGTTCATTTTAGCTACCGAGTTAGGATACAGGTTTCTGATAACCTCCCTTGCACACTGTATAGCCCCAGGGCCCACAGGAAACAGGTGTTCCTGTTGACCTCCAGCTCCCTTTGATCATTTGGGAATTTGTGCCAAAGAGAAGAATGACCAGGTTAAAAGAAAGTTTAGGAAAAAATCTGAAAGCCATAGAATATGTGCTTTCCTAATTTTTCTAAAATAACTGATAAGAATTCCTGAGTGACAGGTTGAAAAAAAAAATAAAAAGAAAATTTGAAATTGAAAATCTCTGTCTTATCTCTAGGCATAATTTCCTTTCTCTAGGAGGGTTTCTTTTCAGTAGCTTGATTAGGGAACAATATCTCATGTGATTAAATGATCCAGGCCCATTGTATATGAATGTTAAATGATATGGCATGGAAACATGAGGCCTCATCTGTCTCATGTGCCTGGAAATTAATGCTAGTAGCACTTAACACATTAAGATTCAGATTAAACTTGACCAGAGGAAATGAAGTGACAAAGAACTTTGCTTAGCTTTTTGGAACTTCATTTATTTTTTTTCTCTTTCACTTTGGATATGAAAGTTTCTGCATAGCAGCTATTGCAAATTTACACATTCTTAGAAATAATAACCTTCTAATCACATACACAGTCTAGAAATGCCATGAGGTAGATAAGAGTGTTTATGATTGGAAGGTCTGTGAACATGTCTGACTTTTCCATTCTTGTGGTTAGATAAGGCAGGCAGTAGGAGTGAGGGTACTTACTTTCAACAAACTTTTCATTTTTTGTAAACACAAGAGAATGCAAACCATAATTTTCAAGCCTTGACAAGGAGTGCTGAGGAGTTACATTAAATCTTTGTTAGCATGATCATTTGTTTGTGATTTAAAGTCTGAATATTTTGGTTATACTGGAATAATCCTAGCAGCTGATCCTGAGATGCTTACAGTGCTGTGTACTACTACACACCATCAGGATGCTCAGAGAGTTTGCTATTTGAAAAATCACTGGACAAGCTTCAGAAGAAAGAACTGAAATCATTAATAAGGTCAAAACAGAAAAAAGGTTCAGATTAAAATTAATCAAATCAATTGAATTGCACATGACTCTCACCAGTGACAAAATTTACCTCTGCAGCCTGCGTCATGGTAAGGACATGGTAAGGACAACCTGTCTTCACTGAAGTGAGTAGCTCCTCTGTGACCTCTGAAGCTCTCCTTCTAAAGCCCAATCTTGTATAAAAGGCCTGGCAGCCACTAGCAAATTAAACTTGACTTGAGGTGAAAACACTGGATTTCATCACTCCTGAATACTCAAGCAGTACATACCTGAAGTAACAGGAATGAATATGGTTTCTGCAATAATATTATAAACATCCTTTTTCATATCTTAAAAGGTAACAAAGGTAGAAGTGAATGTGCTTCATGAACATTCTTTTCATTTTAAAGTATTATCCAGCCAAGACATTTTATAACATAAATGAGGATTTGATCTTGTACATTGAACTTGTCACCAGTTGCCAAAAAAGTAGAAAGTTCCTGATGTACTTACAGTGTTATAGGAGGGCAGCTTTCCCTCAAACACTTGTCTTTCCTTTTGAAACTCATCTGGTGCTCTTTTGGACATGAAATTATTTACAAATAATCCACAGGAGCGGGACAACCCTTTCAAGACAGCCATTCCTATTCAATAGCCTTTTTGTTAGTTACCCACTGAAAACCTATGGTCTGCCCAGATGAGCAGAGCAAAGCCCTCTTGTGCTTTATTCCATGGACCATGCTCTCACTTGGGCCACCACTGTGTTGTAGCACTGTTAGCAGATTATAGAAGCAAAGGCTCTAAGCAGCCTTCCCCTTGCTTGCTCTCTCGTGAACAGGATGATGGAGGCATAGAAAAACAGCTGTTACTGTATAATTTGTGATTGGAGTTTTGAATATGCAGCTGACCTACTACCTGCCATGTGACAGAACACACTCTACATCTGTATTTTCCTGTAGTCAGCGCAGTTCTGACAAAACCATCGCCCTTCCGGGTCTACAACAATATATTTTTATTTCATTTTGTGATTTGAATTTGGTGCTGGATTAAGTGGAAAGTCAGTATGTGATATCTGTATGATAGGAATATTTTATAATACTTTTACATCATAACAAGATACAGGGAACAGCAAGGCCTGATCTACCTCATAAATCCTCATGAACCCAGGTAAAATGAAAAGGAATTAACAAAATAATCCACACTGAAAATCTCCCTTCAAGAAGAGTTACAGTCATGTAAAGGGAGACATGACAAATATTCCATAAAAACTGCCAAAGCAGGATTTGGTGTGACACTCGCATATCTAAACAGAGGAGACAGTATGTGAGTCTTGAAGCTCCCAGCAGAATCCGTGGGATCCAGCCAACACAGTCAAGAGCTGGTAGCAAGCTACTCAGTTAAGCAGCTGCTGGTGTGCTCTCATGAGCATCTCGTGCCCCTGAGAGGATGAAAAGGCACCTGGCTGGCCACTGGCAGACTCTCCACAGCAGCATAGATCTTGTGTAGGTTGTACCTTATATTTGCTAGGCCTCGGCACTTCTCCCAGAAACCTCTGAGCATCCAAAAGAGCAGGAGGTAGCTCTGTGTGGGCAGAAGAATCAAGCCTCAGTCAGGGATTAATCATCCTCGGGCCTCCACTGACCAGATCCTCATGGGGCGTGTTGGACATTTTAAGACCCGTAAATTAGCATTTACATTTCTGTGCCATAACTAGAGGCTAATCCCACCTTCCTGTAATGTGATAGACAAAAATAAGAGACCTTACTGAAGTATGCGTCACAACAATATAGATTCTCTCCTCTACTTATATATGCCCAAATTTGAGAGCTCTACTCATCAGTGTTAAATTGCTATTCATAGTCCTAATGACATTGCTGGGAAATACACAGAGGAGCTATGAAGCTGTGCTGCCTCTCCCCAAAATGCTACCTTCTAGAATCACTACTGATAGAGAATCATGTAGAACTCACTGCTGGGGCCAGTGAGCATATGTGTAGTGCAGTGACTAGATCTTGCTCCTGCTGAATGGGAATATATTTAGGGATGCAACAGGAATTCATCTAGGGGTTTAAATGCAAACAAGAGCAGGCTCTGTCCTGTGAGATAGCTTTCACAAAGCCAAGCTGGGAAAATGACAGCAACCTGTGTGAAGCTGTTCTCTGTGATAGAGTTTGTCTTCTGCACGTTGGCTCCTTGGCTTCTTCTGTTGCACACTGAAGCCCCATCTGGGAAGCTGAATTCATGTAGAAGCTGAGAGAGTGGTGGAGCCGGGTGAGAGTTGGTGTCTTGTTCAGCCTGGCCAGTGGTTCATCTCCTTTAGCAAAAAGGCACTCACTCCCTGAGGACTTCCATGCGGTTGCTTAAGGGTAAGACAGGTTACATTTAGGGAGATGGCTGTGACTGTTCCAGTCACTGAATTCAAGCAAATGTCAATCACAGCATGTCACGTATGGAAGGGAAATGCCTTTAGATAGAGCAGTTGCCTTAAAATGGACTGAATTTAAAAAAAAAATAGTATTTTCTCTTTGTTCTGCGAATCCTGCATCGCACTTAGGATGTAAACCTTTCATGTTTATTTGGACTATGTACAGGGTGCTAACATTTGGAAATTCTCTGTGTGACTGTTTGTGCAGCCCTGACCCACAACCCTGGAAGATGAAGGGCCCATTAGTCTCTTAGTTATCAGCTGCAGCTAGACAGAGTCCTGGTGTGAGCTATGCTGCTCCTTTGTCTCTTTGGCTTGCAGTGTACTCAACATTTTGAAGTTCCTCGTGCCATGGCACTGCCATGGTCCCTGAAGGCTCCTTTACAATTGGCATCCCTCTTTTGTATCATGAAGGGCTAGAGAAGAAGAACAGATATTAGCGTGAAACTAAGAAGTTCACTACTTTTTTTTTCAGTGGGATTTGACTAGAACTGTAGCATAACTAGAACACTGCAAACTGATGGTGGAGTAATGAAGCTGAAAGAGTTTTTCTCAAAGCTCAACGACAGGGCATGAACTCGGATGTACCCTATAATTCTCAAACAGCTAGCAGCAATGATGCAGTTCACAGAGTCAGTATATTTCTCTGATGTTTGAGAAGAGCTGAGCATCCAGAAATGTATTGTGATTCAATGACAGCATTTTCTACATTTTCTTGAAAACTTGAGGTTTGGGGTGAACTAGTAGTGACTGAAAGGAGACCATATCATTCTATTTATACTTGTATGTAACTGCTTTTGTACAGTTGTATATAACTCTTCTAACTGCAGCCCTAATGAGAATAATCCACTGAAGCTTCTGAAATCAACATATATATATGTATATAAATTGGAAAAGATAGTTTTGAGTAGGTAGATAATAATTAGAAGGTTTCACAACAGAAATGCAAACAGTGTGTTTTTGTGTGCCACCCTTCCGTGATGCTTCTTTCTCTCTCCCCCCTTTCTGCTTCCCTCCCCCCTCAAAGTCATTTGAACAAACAATAGCAGGGACTTGCAACTTGTCAGGGCTAATGAAGGAACCCTAAACAAGAAAACTTTCCCACTACGTCCTACTTCATCAACTGATTTTAAATAAGTGTAATGTCTCTCCCCACAAAACCTGCTTAAATGACAAGCAATTTAAAAAAAAAGTGGTATACCCTATGAATAAAACATGTCGTGGTAAAACTGGAACTCTATTATGTTTGTGTAGGCTATATTCTGTCTCTCATCATAGCTACTGTGACATTTAAAGGATGCTACCCCTCTTTGTAAAAGTCCTTCTGATATGTTCAGAGTCTCCTGCCTACCTCTGTCATTTCTGGCATTTGAATGACAGAGAGTGAGGACTGGAATCATCTCTTCTCAGGAGGCTGGAAATACATAGGCATTTGTGAGAGAGATTCTGTCTTGTACCAGCAACCCCCAATGGTCTCATCCTTTTCTTCCAGAGGCAAAATTATGTGAGCAAAGTAATGAAAGCTCTTGGAAGCTTCAAGAATTGTGCAGAATCAGAAAAAAAAATAAAAAGAAAAAAAAAGAAAAAAAATAAGAAAAAAGGTTTTGACAATTTTTACATTTGCATCTTTACATTCAAGCAAGTCTGGTAGTGAACTGAGCAAAATTACTCTTCTGCATGCTCTGGGGTGATAATTTTTTTCTTTTCTGGAAGGCATATGAGAACTTACCTGCATATCTAAGATCTCTGTGTGAATCAATTTCAACAGCAGTTATGTAAATTATGATGGTGTAATGAAGCAGCCCAAATCATCCATAGTTAAAGCAACCAATTTTTAGTCTCATAAAAGTAAAACAGTAATTTATGGCTTGTTTTAACTCTGCACTATGCCAGAAGTAATCTATGCAGTAAATGTTTACTCACCACCACTGAACTGAGCCCTTAAGGGGTTGTTGTTAAAAAAGACTTGGCTTTAGGCCGTGAGTTTCCACAAGTCCTATGGTTGACGGAGAAATTAGACCTCAGAGCCAGGTGGCTAAAACCACTTTAAGTGGATCTAGCCACAAAAAGTGGCCTCAGAATATTCATCCTTTTTGATTAAGTATATTGTATTCACTACAAAGCAAAGAAAATTAATTAGAAAGAGGTACATCAGGCAAAGTTGGTGTCTAATGAAAAGCAGGAAAAATCTCTCAAAAATGATTCCTGTATCAAAGGAATCTGTCAGAAACAGACTCAATATTTTTCATCAATGCAGGCAAGAGCAGATAAGAGCCACACACTTCCTCAGCCTGATTTTCTCTGCCCCATCTTCTTCAACAGTTCCTGCCCAATCCATCTCTGGGGTGCTTCTCTGGCACTGGTGAGCACTTGTGAAGAGGCACTGGGATTCACAGCCAGACCTGATCATACCTGCCTCATTGCCCAGCACCAGCTTCTTAGAATCACAGATTCGCTGTGGTTGGAAAAGACCTTTAAGATGTCCAAGTCCAATCATCTCACTCTCTCTGAGACAACCCCTTCTGCCTATGCCGTGAATCGGACCTGTATGGTGGGGACTATCTGTAACTACAGAAAATCTACAATAAAGTAAAACTCACTTACCGGTCTCTATAAATCACTGTATTAGATGTGGACTTAGCTGCCTGTGGGCAACGGATCTATTCCTTTAGCAAGTGCCAAATACAAACAGGATGTAATTTGCACAACATGTACCCACTCCTAATAGTAACACAACTATTTGGAATGAGGAACAAAAATTAAAATCTTGATCCATACCTTTATATTTAAGAAATCTACAACTAACACATTGGGTATTATGCGTGGAAAAGCAGGCTGGTGTTTACCTCAAAATCTTCAGCAACCTACTCAGAGGCTTCAACCGCCATCGGCTGTAATCTGCACTGGAGACTGACAGGTATCCTTATCAGCCCCTGCCCCTTGTTTGAGAAACACCCTTTAAGATAACACAGGCATGAACAATACACCACCTCTTCTAACTGCAGAAAAAAAAAAAAATTTCTCAGCTGCCTTCGGGAAACAAATACTGATCCTTATAGTACATCCAAGACGTCAGAGAATAATACACAGCAGAGAGAAAAGGCAAGTAACGATAGTCTAGGGACATAGTGGAAATGTAGTGATTAACAGACGCAGCTTTCCTTAGAACAAACCAGAATGCTTTATAGATTTCTCTAGCTTTTTTAAATAGTTGTGTTGAATTCCATTATTCCTGTAGCAGTAGAAAATGTGCATTCTGAAATTCAATAGTAGATAAAATCAGAAAAATTGAGGCTATAATTCTGTGACCTTGTTGCACTGTGTCATGTCATTATGCATTTCAAAACTGTGTACAGAAAAAAGATGCATATAAAAATGTGTGCAAAAAAATACAGAAAGAAAAAAAGTAAACAAAGAAACAAATACCAGGAAAGAATCAGCATAGCATTTTGTGTAGGCTACATGAATCATTAAGCATCATACACTGCTGCAATAATTTTCAGAATTCAGCTTTAAATGAGTCAGAAATACAGTTACGGAATGAAATGGGCTAATTTGTGACACTTTAGACATTTGGTGTCTTCTGGCTTGAAGCATGCACTACCTGCACTCCTAAAATTTGGGATTCAGTCTCCAGCCCTCTG
This sequence comes from Baryphthengus martii, assembly GCA_013396935.1. NCBI lineage: Eukaryota > Metazoa > Chordata > Aves > Coraciiformes > Momotidae > Baryphthengus > Baryphthengus martii. The sequence continues at coordinate 15,477 of VWZK01009397.1, forward strand.
CTCAGCTGACTCCCATTTTCCTCACTATATCCAGTGATGTGCTGTTTCATAACATCAGCTGTACATTCACACAGCAGCAGCTCTGTTTCACTAGGAACGTTGACCAAAAGCTGGTACTCATTCCTATAAGCAGATTTTAAATATGATAGATCTGGACCAACTGGACTACTGAAAACGTTGTCTGTTGTGTTGGGTTTGCATGGAAAGGCTTTAGCAGCGTGAGGCTGCAAGGGTGGCTTCTGTAGGAAGATACCAGCAGCTGCCCCCAAGTTGGACAAAGCCAGTATTAGCCAGCTCTGTGACAGATCCACCGTTGGTCAAAGTGGAGCCCATCAGCAATGTTCGTAGCACCTCTGAGATAACGTATTTAAGAAAGAGTAGAATAAGCTGAGAAGCAGCTGTGGTGAAGAACAGTGAGAAAAATGTGAGAGAAACAGCTCTGCAGATACTAAGGTCAGTAAAGGAAGAGCAGGAGATACTCCAGGCACTGGATCAGAGATTCCTCTGCAGCCTGTGGTGAAGATCATGATGACACAGGTTGTCCCCCAGCTGCCCGTGGAGGAGCCCACATTGGAGCAGGCAGATACAATCTGGAGAAAGCTCCAGAGAAGGCTTTTGGCAGGGGAGCTATGGCCCTCTGGAGACAGGAGCCCACACTGGAGCAGACTTTCTAGCAGAACCTGTGGCCCCATGGAGAGCTTACGCTGGAGCAGTCCATTCTTGAAGGACAGTACAGTGTGGAAAGGATCCACACTAGAGCTGTTCTTGAATAACTGCAGCCTGTGGGAAGGACTTGTGCTGGAGTAGCTCATGCAGGACTGTATCCAGTTGGAGGAACCCATACTAGAGCCAGGGAAGAGTGTGAGGAAAGGGTGGCAAAGACAAAGTGTTATGAACTGACCACAACCTCTATTCCCCATCCCCCTGCACCACTCAAGGGGAACGAGGTAGAGAAATCAGGAGTGAAGTTGAGCTCAGGAAGAAGGGAGGTCTGGGGGGAACTTGTTTATAGATTTATTCTGATTTCTCAGTATCCTCCTCTGTCATTATTTGGCAATAAATTAAATTAATCTTCCCCAAGTCGAGTGTGTTTTGACTATGATGGTAACTGGTGAGTGACCTCTCTGTCCTCATCTCGACCTGTGAGCTTTTCACCATATTTTCTCCCTGAGTCCTGCTGAAGAACGGAGTTAGAAAGCGGCTTGGTGGACACCTGGTGGCCAGTAAAGGTCAATCCACTACACCATAGAGCTTTTCTGCCCTCACTTTATTATTTCCAACATCTGTACAGGTCACAGCCTGAACGTTGTGCAAGGGAGCACGGTGCCATACCCCCATGTTCTCAGCCATAGCCTCACTGAAGCCAACTCTGCCACCATTTCCAGAGAGTCACGAAACTATGGGGCGACTAGTTACCACTCTAGGCAACAGTTAAAGGTGTAAGTTAGAGGAACATGGTAATTGCGTACAAAACCCTCATGGGTAATATCTGGAAGATGTGCAGGTAGTAAAATCAATGAAAGTATTGCCTTTGTAAAGTTGGGAGGATTTGGTTTCCCAGTGGCTTGTTTGCCATTTTAAACACAGGCAAATCTAAGGCTGATGTGATTTCAACATATTATCAAGCCGTTGCCTCCATTTAGCCTTATGCTTAAGTTATTTTGACAAAATTACAGGTTTGGCCAAAATATTTTTTTCAAATATTGTTGATATGAAATAGTATTTTGTAACCTGGTTGTGTGTAAGTACTATCTTCCAAAAAAAAAAAAGAGAAAAGGAAAGAAGTACAATATGGTGATTTGTTCCCATGTTTTTTTTTCATATTTCAGTGGGAATGATGCAGTAGAAAACATTGCATGACCTGATCAAAGATACCAGAGCTTGATCAAAAGGATTTGTTGAAGTGTTTGTTAATAGTCCCTTTACATCATTGCAAAATCCCCGAAGTCTGGACATACTTAACTGCCACAATACTCTTTGACATATACTGAGATGACCAGGCAGAGTAACCCGTCATTTATTACAGACTCAGGAAAGATGCTACAATTGAAATCTTCTTGTTCTCATGTAGCTCATTTACATCAAAGTTGCCTTTCAACATCACACCATTGGTTATATTTATGTCATCTGTTGACAGGTAAAATATTGTTTGTGGAAAATGCATGCCTGGCACCATAGAGAAAACAGCACTTTATGACAGAAAATTAAAAATTTTTGTATCCACGGCTGTATGAAAAATGTGTGATGTTCAAGGAGATTGTGAGAAGGACAGGGCAAAATGAAACTTGCATCAAATATCTTCAAGTCCTGCATGTCTGCATCCTCAGACTCTGAAAATGTCAGATCCATGTGGAGTGTTATCTATTGTGACTAGGAATCGTTCTTGCTGGTAGTGGTATTTTTGACGAGATGGGACTAGATGTATCATGACTGCAAAGCAGGAAATTTCCATTGACTTCAGAGAGAGTGGGAAGATAAGGAGAGGCCCCTTAGAACATTATATGGGAAGAACTGAAAGGATTTTTCTGGCTGTATGAATGACAGAAAAGAAAAAAGAAATTTAGACTGCAAGGTTTGTGATGTAGGCATCTGGTATTTCCTTGACAAGCTTTGCCTTTAGGACTAATGATCAAATATGAACTGTTAAAAATAACTGTGATGAATGATGACTTCTCTCAATGCTTCCTCTGATACTGCACTGTGAGTCATCATTCATAATGCCCGGTGTGAAGTAAAAATTCCTTTCTCTTCAATAATTAAATATAATAGGCAGGAATTTTACATTGGGTAATCTCCATTTTCCTACATATAAGTTGTCTTACTCATTTCTCTGCATATGCTACATTTCCTCCAGTGACATTGTTTTGCAGATCACCTCAAGGTCTGACCTTCATCCTACCTTCCAGTTATTTTTTATGTATATGTAAAACTGCTTTTGAATGATAGTATTTAGGAGTGATGCTAGGTCTCACGTCTCATACAGGCATTGTTGTTAAAGTGGTTGACTCAAATACTGTGCTCTGATGTGGTTATTTTTTTTGGAGTTGCTGACCTTTGCACAAGAGTCAGTGTGGGGAAACATGGAGATCTCTACACTGGTAGATATCTTTGGGTCTGTGACCTGAGTGTGTTGCTGTTTATCTGCCTCTGAGTAGCGTGTGGGTAGTGAATGCATGAATGGATTCTCCTAATCTTCGGTTGATTAAGATAAAACTCCAAGGAGAATACATTTCAAAATTATTTGCTGATTGAGTGCTAGTGAGGACGTATACATGCTACAGGTCTGTATTTCCAGCATGTTTAGACAGAGCTAGAGATTCTGGTGAGATGGATGCTATAGCAAAAGATGATGAGGGTCTGGAAAGTTGTATGTCCTGGAGGAGCCGTTCCACTTCCCACGCCTGAGGTGGTGTCCTTAGTGACCTTGTCCTAGAAGAAGGAATACATAGAAAAATACTTCTTTGCAATATTTTCATAGAATCGTGGAATGGTTGGAATTGGAAGGAACCTTTAAAGGTCAGCTGCAGCAACTAGTCAAAGGCTAAGGTGGAAGAGAATTCTCTCTCAGCTTAGCAAACTGCTTCAATGACAGCAGGGATATCCTATGTAGTCAAGTAGTTTAAGTTTCACCTCAAGGAAGCAAGTTTGAAGTTACACAGAGCAGTATATATAATCATAAAATTTTGGTAATGCTCGTTCTAAAGAATAACATCATTTTATAACCCAACGTATCAGCATCTCTCCAGTACATCAATAATGTCCTCATTTTTTAAGGTATTTTGAAAACGAGCTGTTTCCTTATGCCATACAATATCTTCCTAAGACCAGGAGATGGAGCCCTGTAGTCAAAGGCTACCATCAGTTGCCTTCTCTACACCCAGCAGAAAAAGATGCTTTGCTTTAATTATGTTTGAGAAGAACATGTGTTGGTCCTGCTTTCCTGTGATAAGACCCAATACGTGCCATCACTCAGCAGATTTGTGACTACTGGGTGAGGAAATGAGCTGATGGGCTTCTGTCCTCAGAAGAGGGCCAGCGATTGAAAGACTGAAGGTAGCAAACAGTCTGTTCGGTTTTATACAAGTGGATATCAATGATGCTAATAAATGCTTTGAGTAACATTAATGGGGCTGAGATGAAGCTATCTGCTGCATGAGAGAGGGGTGTAGAGCAATCTCCCAGTGCCAGGGCAGTGGGGGACTCTAGGCTTACCCCTCGCAGCCCCTGCCCCTCCAGGGGCTCTGGCATGGGGTGCCTGAGGAAACATCACCCAGCAGCAGGAGGGTGGCATAGCTGTGCTGAGAGTGTATTCCTTGCCACCTCCAGGGCTTCAGGGGCTCTGAACCCTGGGCACCAGCTCTTTAAGGCTCTGCCGTTCACATGATATTACTGTTCAGCAGTTTAATCCATTAGCAGGGCAATCAGGCTGGGGGGACCTGGCTGTGAGCATCTGGCACAGCCTAAAAGCCCTCTGTGTACTCAGTGCTTGATTTATCCAGCTTGACAAAGTCTGGCAAAACTTGCTGCTTCCCTTTTCACCTTCCTAGTCAGTTATTAACGAGGACAGTGCTTAGCAACTTAATTCAGTAGCATTAGCTGAGATCTTCCTGATACACAGGTGCCTAAGTCCCACTTGTTACCTATGCTGCTTGGTTTCACTGCAAGTGATGCACCTCAGGAGGAGTCTGATGCCTGAATGGTGGGGCAAGAAGGAATGACTTTTTAATGGCATATATGTATTTATATATACACATAAACACACACACACACTGATTCAAGGAAAACTCTTCACTTCATTGAATATATACATGTAAAAGAATATGAGTCTCACAAAACCGTTTGCTCCATGGACTACAGAAATATATATATGAAAAATATACAGAGCAAGGAAAACCATCCACTGCAGTAGTTTTGCTTTGTTTTGACAACAAACACAAAAATCTGAATGCCAGCTGGTGCTCTTGCCAGTTCTGACGAGAGCAGGGCTGCCACAGCAGCGCAGAGCAGCATTTACCATGCCAGTGACCCTCAGCTAATTCTGTGGAGGTAATTTCAGGGCAAAGGAGGGAAAGGACAGCCCCAGTATCAGACTCCAAACCAAGTGAGATTTCAGCTAGGGATTTTTTCAGTTTGAGTAAGGTCTTCAGATTTGTAATTGTTTATAAGTACACTTTGAAGATTATACTGCTGTTGGCATTCGATTAATCAATTCTTCAGTCATACTAATCCCCTGGGTGACAGCTTCCACTGTGGGATAAATAGAAAATAGTGAAAAGCAATTTAAAAAGTGGAAGTTCGAATTGTGAGGCTTGCAAGACCCACATCTGGGCCTTCCTGAACCTGATGGCAACCACCACATTTTGAAGCTTTTCTGACACAGTAAGTGTGCATCACCGTCCTAACTGCATTAGGGTTTCCAGTTCCTGCAATGCTCATCAGCACGGCACAGAACTAGGGTGTGTGGTGCAGAGACTCTTTTCAAAATCACCCTTAAAATACAATTAAATGCTACAATCTGTCTGCTGGTGCCCACGCTGGGTATGGAACCCGTCAGAGAGCACTGAGTGGCTGCACTTCTTCACACTCTACTTCCCATTTCTGCAGCTGGTGAAGAAACATAGCACCAGAAAAAGAACAAGGATGCCGTTCATCCACCATCATTAATTAATATATCAATTTCTTGCCTCTGTCTCAGTGAAAAATGTTTTAGAAATGAGTTGTTGACAGTTTTGCACAGAAACAGACTTGATTTTAACCATTTAAGCTTGATGATTTTACTTGATTTTTCTGCCTGTAAAGAGCATTTGCCCTGCAGGCACACTGTCAAAACCACTCTAAATATTTGAAGTGATGCTTCATACCCATTTTGGAGTGGGGAATTGTTTCAAAAAGTAATGCTTACAAGCAGTTGGCACAACAGCCTTCACCTACCAACCTGTACTGTCTGGCTGTTGAATCATTAACTCAATAATCAACTCATGGCTGCATATGCCAGGCTGACATCCAGAAATGACAAGGAGTTTGCAGGGCTCCCTAGGTGACTGTTGGAAACCAGGAAGAGTTTATCCTCCTCTTTCCTGTTTGTTTTGGCCAGAAGGATACAAATACCCTCACAAATAGCCCTACCACATGCTGTTATGTGTAAACTGTAAAGATTTATTGTAGGTAGTGGTTGGGAGCATCTCTCAAAAGTGCATTTATCGTATGTTTACTGGGGTTTGGGTTGCAATAAGAAGTAATATCTTTTATTAAGTCATCCTATAAAAAAGATAAACTCTTGGCATACAAGACCTTTTCCACTTGACTGTTACTAAGTTTTGATCACAGAATCACAGAATCACAGAATCGTTGAGGCTGGAATAGACCTCCGAGATCACGCAGTCCAGCCTATGATGCAACACGACAACACCTAGCTAGACCATGTCACTAAGTGCCACATCCAATCTTTCCTTAAACACCTCCAGGGATGGCGACTCCACCACCTCCCTGGGCAGTCCATTCCAGCGCCTAATGACCCTTTCCATGAGGAAGTGCTTCCTAATATCCAACCTAAACCTCCCCTGACGCAGCTTCAGGCCATGCCCTCTTGTCCTGTCACTAGTTGCCTGGGATAAGAGCCTGACCCCCACCTGACTACAACTTCCTTTCAGGTAGTTGTAGAGAGTGATGAGGTCTCCCCTGAGTCACCTCTTCTCCAGGCTGAACAATCCCAGTTCCCTTAGTCTCTCCTCATAAGACTTTCCCTCCAGTCCCTTCACCAGCCTTGTTGCTCTCCTCTGGATATGGCCCTAAAGAAACAACAACAACAACAACTTATATTCTAAAAGTAGATACATAGTGTGTGAAATATGTACTCGATAACATATTTAAAATACATAACCTTGTGCTTCACTGCTGTACATATTTCATGGGAATGTTAAAAGAGAGAGGATATTTTCTCCATTGGTTTGCTAGGTTTGTGTCAGATGCCTTACTGAATGTGGGATGTTTCTATTAGAAATAATTATTAGAAATAACTGGCCCACAAATGCAGTTTCACAACATACGGATTTCTTTGGAGAGTGTCAGGAGAAATTCACTAAAATTGACTGTTTTGCAACTGAATAATTAAAACCCGTGCTTTGAAAAAGATGATCTTGTCATCACCCAAAATAAAGAACTAGCATTTTATTTAGTGGATGGCATGATCAAATGCTTTTCTGTTGCTATTTATAAAGTGCCTCTAACCCTCATTTGATTGTTATCATGGAGGATAAAAAGAAAGACCTGCCACCCTACTTGCAATCCCCACAACTTCCAAATAAACAAAAATTTCTCTTTGACTTTCTTGCTGTATTTTCAGCAAGAGCACATTAAATTTAAGAGAATGTCTTTGGGCTGAAAGTTGTGAATTCAAGATATTCAGCTGCAATGAACTTTGTTCAAACAAACACAGGCAGTGAATAATGACATGCCATGAGGCGTTCTGGATTATCCCAGATTTACTGAAAGCAAACCTCCTTTTGCTAGGTGATCCCTGGACATCAATTAAGAGCTGTTTTGCTTCATCTTCAGAATGAATTGAGTGGAGCTACTCACCACCTCTTTTTGAAAGTCTCATAAAATACCAGTTCCTGAAATGATTTCTGTTCATAGACGTGTTTAAAATGGATACATTTTCAGTCCTGGACTATAAATGTTATTATTGATTCTAATTTTCTGGGTCAAATTCCTCTATACCTCTTTCTGAACTTATACCTTTATTTACATCCATTATTGAAAGTAAAACCTAGGCATGAGTATTTTCACACACTGTTTCTGAAAGAATCACTCTAGGAAGTAAAATACAAACTAATGCAGTAGTACGTGATGCTAACAACAGAGATCTGTGACTTTTCAGTGAAGAAAGATGCAGGCCTCCAGCTGAGTTCAAGGTAAAGTGCCCATAATATTAAACTATACAGGATTTTCAGCTTGGAACCACATCTTTATTACACTACATTAATTTTTGCAAGAGAAGAAGGAGGGCATCTTCTTGCTAACATTAACTTGGCACAACAAAATTGATTATATGTGGGAAGACACTGCTGAGAGCTGAAGGAAGAAGGGTGAAGAAAGGTAAGATGGAGAACGAATGGTCACAGGTGTGGCCCTGGGTTGCTGTATGTGGTGCCATTATGGAAGGACAAGTGTATTTGTTTGATGCTGGGTGAAAGTTTGTCTGGGATTGATCATAATTAATTACATTTGTTTTAAAAAGTCTGTCCTTATTTCATTTACAGCAAAGGTCAATCCAAAGTTTCCTCTGACACAAGTACGGGCAGAAGACATTTACAAAAAAAAGATTCAGTTTCTTTGTTCTTAAAAACCTCTCCCTCACATCTCCACCTCATTTCTGGGTGCTGTGGTGGCTACCTGGACAGGCATCTGCAGGTCCCAAGGGCAATTGAGGGACTTGTCCCAGGGTTCGTTCTCTCAAGTGAGTGAAGTTGCATCTGAGACTGGGTTAGACAAGTTGCCTGGGTAGCTCTGAGAAAAGCAGTCGGCACAGAAATCCCCCTCAAAGCTTGTGAGGCTGAATTTCCTGCCTGGCAGCTGAGAAAGAGCTGCTGTTGCCTCACCAATTTCTCCTGCAGATACATCTCTGCCTGTGCATATTTGTGCTAAAACTCTGATAGAAGATCTTCCAGGGGTGTTACTCCTCCATCGTTAAGGTTAATGACACAGCCTCTGCCCTACTTTTTTGACTGTGATTTCTATGACACTGGTTTTTATTCTGTGGGGTAATAGAGATTGTGAGAGAGCGTCCAAAATGGAGACTGGTCCCTCCATATGGCAGATGTTTCAGACTGTTTTGTCTACAGACTTACAAATTCAACAGCATGTGTATCCGGTGCCCTGATACTTTCCAAGGGGTGGGATATTCAGAAACTGTTGCTAAAGATTTCTTGTGTGCATGGAGGAGTAATGTACAATTCTTTGGAAGACTTCTGATGGTGGAAAAGCTATTTTCTCCCTCATTTTTTTTTTTATTCATTTTTATTATAAGAGTAAAAGAACAATTTATCTGCTGTGCTCTAGATGACATGGTTCAGAACAGTGTTTTTTGGTGATAACCAATGTGGTATACGTGGTGTCATTGTTATCAGTAACTATGTTGATATATTGGCTCTATGTATGTTGATTTCCTTCTTACTTTCATTTGATTTCTCAACATTGCTCAGGCACTGACTGCAGTATAAACAAAAATGTGTGAAACAGTGATATGTGCCTAGGATTGAAATTTAGTGAAGTTTTCTTTAAAAATGGAGGGAAGGAAAAAAATCCCTCTTTTTCCTTTGCTGGTCATACCCTACAATGCTAACCCACTGAGTTTGGGAGAACAAGTAAACTCTGCCAGGCATGCTTTCACAAATCTACTGGCAAATTATAAAGACACAGCATTGTATGTATAGACTAGGATGGTTTAGTTAATTGCCTTTCATATATATCTGATTTTATCTACTTTTTGTTGAGTAAAATAGGTGTTAGAGATATCATATTTGGAATTATTTCCTCCAGAGGGACTGGAGGAAATATCTTTCTGCATATTTCTTTGAGATATTCTTTTAGTGATATTTTTTCCATATGTATTCTGTGAATATTTTTATTATGTAAAGGTCTCTGTGATAATTAGAATGACACTAGAGAGTTTACATGTATTGATTTCATAGCCCCAGAAGATCACTTTGTCGTTGATAACTGCTAAGGGACAACAAAATTTCTGACAGGTGCATGTGCAACAGTTGGAATCATTCTGCTGTGTTCTGAAAGTAAATGATATGAGCCTAATTGCTTGAGGTTGAAACAAATTAAACAAGTTATTGCCTGATAAAATATGTTAATGGTGTCTATCACAAATTAAAATTAGGTTTCTCATTTCCATTTGAATGTCCTGTTTCATCTTCTTGTGGTCGGGTTATTCTTTATACTGCAGCAAACATGGAGCAGGGTGGGTGGAGCCAAGCGTGGTTGAGGCCTGCTGCCCTCAGCACTGGTACCAGCTGGGGCAGGCAGAGCCTGAAGGCCATTGGAAAGTTAGTATGAAACACTTTACAGGGACAAATTTTGAAAACCAAGCATATATTAATATTTGTAGGTTTATATATATATATAAGATAGCATAGAAATACTTTAAAAGCATAAAAATATTTACTTTAACAGTACAACTCTGTCCAGTTTTACAGTCCATTTTGAAAATTACCTCTCCCGAAGAGAACATAGAGCATATTTGTATTTGCCCTGGACAATGTGGCTTTCTCAAAGCTAACATTAGGAACAGGTTGATAAAGAAACACACTAGCTTCAAGTAACCACTGGTTAACACTTAATTCTACAGGTCAGTGGGAAAAGCAATTTGATTTTACATTACCGGAAGTATCCTGCTAAGTGGAGAACAGTGAAAAAAGATCTTGTATATATGAATTTGGATGGTTTAAATTTTATGCACTCCATGATTAAATGCATTTAAATCCCACATAAATATAGATCTGGACTTAGGCTGCCGGTTTTAGGTGACCTTTCCTGAAACACTCAAAATGGCATTTAAAGTGCAGATGGTATAAATAAACCCTTCTGTTTACTAAACTTGCTTAGTTTTTTTTGTAAACTGGGAGTTCATATCCAGCTCGCAGCTGAAGCCCAGAGAGCCCCCCTGATAATTGGATAACTACGTTGAGAAGGCAAAGGACAGGAGAGATAAAAGTGTGCAATTTGGGCTCCCTGCAAGGGACAAAGCTGCTAGACAAGAGAGAGAAGCATCTGTGGTCAGAGCAACTTCTAGGGACTGGACAACACGGGAAATTTCCCCATCACTGGCACTGGCCACACAGGAGAAGCAGCTGAAAGGGCTTTGCAATTCACCAGGGCAGACACCCAGGAACTTTCCTCATTTCCCCAGCCTCAACTCCAAGTAATATTTAGTGAAGAAGCTTAAAAAATGCACCAAGCATGTCTTTTAAGTATTATTTGAAAAACCCAGCACAACAAACAAATCCACAACTGTACACAGCTGTCGTATTTTGCCATTCTGCTTGTAAGAAATACTGAAATTTGCATGCTTGCAGACACTGTCCTATTTTGGAATTGTCATTCACACTGTCACAGCTCCCTGACACTGACAAACTGGCAAGTTGTGCTGGAGGAGGTTTAGATGTCTACTGTAGGTACAAGTTAATGTAATCCATGAGGGGATTTATCTCCAGGTGGTTTTGACTGGGCAGAATGAGCTGATCAATGGTCAAATTGGCAGGAGCTGTCACTGATGGCTGCCAAGGAGTTGGCCTGGTGGGCATCAACCTCTTTTGGAGTTGAGTTGCATCTAGTTTGTGGTCAAGCATAAGAAATGAACTTTGGGACATCTTGATTAACACTTTCCTTGCTTCACAGAGTCTTAGTCAGGGAAGAGATGCAAATTTTCCTTCATGCTATAGTTATCAATGTTTAATTATGTGTTCTGAATGATGAGGGTGGAATGATGAGGACTTCATTTGAAATCTCTTTTCAATGAAAGGAGATAAATGACCACACTAGGGGAGGTGCCAAGCTAATCAAATTAAGCCTGATGACTTTTACTGTTTGTAAAAAAAGTTGTATTGGCAAATCCTTCTTTCAACTAGCAACAGTATTGTTGAAGTGAAGCAGTATTTCTAGTCAGAAGAGAGCTTTTCTGTTTCTCAGAATATTCTTTTTATATTTTCAAGGAGCAATCTAGTCACGTACATAAAAAATACTAAGAAGAGAAGAATCAAATATTTTACTGTGTTGCAAAACCAGTCTTGCACTTTTGAAGTTTAATGAAGTTTAGCTACAAATTTAAATGAAGCAAGAATTAGGTCTTATGTACCCTACTTGAGAACATGTGGATAATTCCTAATGTAATGGCTATGTTCAAATTTATCTAAATTTTATCACAAAGGAAAACAGATTGTATGTAGTTAATATCCTTGAGAATCACTGATTCAAACACTGATTTATTGTTTAATCATTATTACTCAGAAATACATTTCAGAGCTAATGAGACATTTTCATGTTCAAAGAAATTTTAAATTATATTTTTCAAGCATAGCTTGTTATTTTTTCTTAAAGGCATACTTTAATCAAGAAATTGAAAGAACTATTTAATGTAGAATTAAATGAGCATGGTATATTACTAAGCTCAAAGGACACAAATACAGATCCACATTTTGATACAAGTGATATCTACAAAATAACAGGAGGGTACATTAAAGTTGGACTAAACAATAAGGTGTAGAGTCATGTTTTATGGTTTTTTTTTAACCCTAGAAGTTGAAAAATCATGAATAAAGCCCCTAAATCAAGACTTACATACAAAAATTAAGAGTCTGAAACAGTAAAAAATGGATGGGTTAATTTTGTTTGCTTGTGTTTTTGAGACAATATGCTATAACATGGTAATATTTGCAAATTAGCCCATTCAAATACTATGATATTCATCAAATAGAACAGGTAATCTTTTCTGGATACTCTGTGAGTAGAGATATCACCTCTGGCAATGAGTCCTTTGAAATAATAATTAAAACTTCACAGTCATTGGGTATGATCTAGTTTTGCCTGGTTCTTTGTTTATACATTTTTGGAGTCAGAATAAAATCTTCTAACTCTAGGGTATCTGTCTATCCATTGTAGATTTTATTCTCACCTATGCAAATGATGATTAAAAGTCCAATACTTTACAAAATTCTATTTGTTCTTTTGCCACAAAAATCCAATAATTAGTGTTTGATCTGCTTTTACAGGTTAAGATTGTCAATAGTTCTTAAAGATTTTCATTGGAATTCACATATCTATCAGTCCAAGTTTACTTTGAAAATCATGGCTTTAAAAATCCATTCTCTTCAAAATACTGATGAACAAACCAGAAAATAAGTAAGCCAGAAATGTATGTACTTCTTTTGAAGTTGAAAAAAAAGCATGTTTTCTGCTCCATATTAAAGGATTACAACTGCTAGGAGAAAAAAAAAATAGAATAATTTCAAGTTTTAGAAGACAAATTAAGGAGAATTGAGATGGGACAAAAACTAAAAACCAGTATTTAGCAGCACAGATTTGCAGGATTTTTTCATGAGAGCCTGCATTCTTTATTTTTTGCTAGTAAAAGTAGAATTCTACATAAACAGTTAAAAAAATGTGACTTTTAGTTACTGACGTGAACTAGCGCTATTTAGTATTACTTCAAAGGCATTGAACTTCAAAGCTTTAGATCCTTCAGCCTCCATTCTGGCATCCTTCTGCACCATCCTCTTCCGTTCACTTGCTCTGTTTTTGAAATGAGAAATAATTTAAAAGTAAAAGAAAGGTGGAAAACAAAACCTTTTCAAAATGTTGCTGTTTGGATAAATTTGCAGTTGCCTTGACAGCCCAAACACGGTGTCTAAAGACAGTACTTTGGAGTTTTAAGCAGTATTTTGTAACTCTTTGAAGTCACTCCGTCCAATCTGATTAGTAGGGTTAGTTATAAAGAATGAAAACATAGCATGCATGAGTACTGAGAGACCTTTCTTCTCCTCGAAGAGTAAGAAAACTCTTCTTGTATGCTGGAAATTCTTGCATAATTTTTCCTTTGCAGATTGTGGTCTTTATACAACAGATGGAATGGGTTGCAGACATAAAGATACTATCAGATGCAAACACAGTATGAGAGGATAAAATAGAAACATGTAAGCAGAGAGGACTGTAAAATTGAGATTTCTATGACTAAAGATGTGTCTTCTGGTAGTCAATACATATGTGAAATCTGGGGTATCTGCTCTATCCTATCTCAAAGAACTACTACAGATTACTATACCACTTACTTCCCCTACATCTTATAAGGTAGTTCTGTATTTATAGACATTTGCACTTCAATACCAAAGGACGAAGGAAACTAAGAATACTGTGACATAGTTAAAAAGCAGGACGTAGGTGTTTCTGATGCCTTAAATCCTCCTGTCCCTACAGATGCTCATCATTGGAGTATACCCTACACTGATGTGTACGGTTATCATACTAATGCTTACAACATAAGGGTGTTGCAGCAAGACAACCATTTGGGTACACTAGGAGTTATCTGAGCACAAGGGTGGCTGTCAGTTTCTGGGTGCATATTAAGATCTTGGTCTTAAAATCACATAAGAATAATAATCTCATCAATTTGAATGGGATTTTTAAAAAACTCAACATAAATAGGATATAAACTAAATTAATATTTGAAGTATTTTTTAGTTTAGATGATTATAATGAAGAGGAATATTTAGGTGACTGAGAAAGATTATCATTGCGCTTTGTGCTAAGGTCCACAAGGCCATGAACTGGAATGCTTCACCCTGGTCAGACTCATCGCATCCAAACTGTTATCATTCCGTGATCAGGAACGAATGTCCTTCTGATGGATCCTGCTCAGTGACAGGTTTATGCAAGTTGTGCTCAGAAGTTACCTTGGCCAGTGTCACGTCAAGAGTCAGAGTTCGATGTTTGCCTGCCAGAGCCCCAAGGGCTTTCACTGAAGCCATTTCGCAAAGCCAACAATTGCCTGTTTCAGAGCCCTGCTAAGGGCTTTCACTGAGACAATTTACGAGTTTAATTTATTAAAGAGACAGATCCTATGGATTTGGAACAGCTGTTGATAAATGCACTGACTGCAAAAAGTGAGCTCAAGTTAATAATTCCCAGGTAACATCCAATGCAGTCAGAGGTGCAAGTCTTTGCCACAACGCTAATATATAATGGTAATGCTGGTAAAACTTATGCCATCTATTGAAGGCACAAGAGGAAGAGTACAGCCCATTGACTGTCTCTTCTAGATGTTTGGTGTTTTCCCCCCCAAAACGAGATATTCCACTCGTATTTTTTAATATCCTATTCACGTCCATCCCTGCCTTCTAGGTGACATCCAACATGATTTGGGTGGAGAGCTGAGTAACATAGTCCTAGATGTTTAGCACATGCTCCATTAGGCTCATTACCATATTTTGGGGTGTACAGGTTAGTATTTATTTTGCCATTAATTAGACAAAGGTCTTGGCTCAGACACTATACCCTTCAAAATCCATGTCAAAGCTGCTTGCTTCTGTTGTGTGAACGCAAACAGTGACTGGAGAGTAGATTTGGGTTCCTCACTCTGTAGCACTTGGATAGGTCATGTAGCCCAACTTGGCCTCAGCCTCTCTTCTTACAAAATGGAATTAGTGTTTCTATATCCCTTACGTTTATTTGGGCCCTTCCAACTTGAAGTGATGGGCATCATGGAATGCCTATAAGAACAGCTTATATAACTGACTGCCTTGATGCAAACCCAGAGTAGATGTTTCATGCTAAGAAGAGACATGTTGTTTGTGGTCCCATGAAGAACATCAGTACAGTTGAAGAAGCACAAAAGTCATAACGTTTGTGCCCTACCTGTTAAACTTTATAGAGATGAACCTACAGAGATGATCTCCGTAACAAAAGCCTGACTGCTAACCTGCCAGTATCAACCTGGTGAGCTTCTGGTAGTTGCTGAGAGCTGTGAGAGACATTTGCTGAAGATCTACTCTTTGCATTTCAGGCTGAAGTGCCTACACTAGCTTGCTAATAGTGCCAGTGGTCACTCAAGCTTAAAGCAGACATAATGAAGCCGCTCCATGAATATCCATAAGCCCATGGGCACTGATAGGATACACCTAGGAGTGCTGAGAGAGCTGTCAGCACTCAGGCTCTTTTTCCTCTCTTTCTGCAGCTCCCTGGTGGAGAAGGAGTTCTGGCTCAGCGCCTTCCTTGGGTAAGTCCTGCCTGGTACTGCATCCTGGGCAACCTGTGCTTATGTCACCAAGGCAGAAATATTCTTAGGTTCATGTGGACTGCCATGAATGCTCAGTGGTCTAGTGGAGCTCCTGGCTGTACTGACCTTTGCGAGATATGTTTCACTCGGACATTCCCTACAGAAATGTCAAGTGGCTGTCCTGTGAACACAATTGCACTGGATACAAAATTTAGAATAGAAATCGCAGTTTGATTTCTTTGAAGTGTGGACGCAAGTGAGTCAGAGTATTGATGAGGAGAGACAGTATGTCATTTGGCTATTTGCTGCATTTATTTCTACCTTTCAAAGGGTCATAGCTTATCTTCCCCGTAAGGAAGATAACATTTTAAATCAATAAGAAAAGGGTAATCGCCAACATCATTATTTGCATTTATTATAAGTAGCTTAGCCCAGGATAACAAACCAGTCAGTTGGATATACAGTATCAATTTTTCAAATATCAATATCTCCTCACAATTTCTAAGTACTGTGTGGGATATGGTAGGGTTCCTCTCCATAATTAGGCAAGAAAAAAAGCCATAATGACTGACATATCAACATAGGAAGCAATAATCAGGAAATACTATATTTTGATATTTTATACGGCTAAGTAATATGATTGAATGTGCTAATGATTATAAAAATCAATAAGGCTTAAATTTTGAGTTATCTTAGAGAATAACTGTGTGCAGTCAGTATTTGGTGACTTGTATAGTCACTGAAAACCTAAACCTCTATAGCTATAGCTGCTGGAGAAATAAAGGCAGTTTTTGAAGGGTTCAACAAGTTGCACACATTATCAAAAGCACAGGAAAAGCACTTCAGGCTCTACAAAAGAAATCAGTTACCTTACTGACCACAGAAAAAAACAAAGGATTCTGATTATGGCTGTCAGGACCTGTCTTTATTACCACAACCAAGAAAAAAGAGAGACAATGCTCATAATTGGAACTAAGCTGAATCACAACCGAGGGCACAAAGATCATCCATCCCAGCACTGCTGTGATACCCTGAAAAGAAGTAAGTTAGAGTCTCTAATGAACATTCTCATCAATTTCAAATAGATAATTGGGCAGAATATAGGCTGTATGATTAAGGGGGGAGAAGAATATACACTTTTAAATGCCTTCTATTGCACAATGGTGCAGGATACAAGAATCTTGCTATTCAGTGTGACCCTTCTCATAATATTTTTAGACAAATCAATGAGTGAAAAGAAAATGTTAGCCTTTTTAGTACTACTTACTGACTTCTTAAAAAGAAAAGGTGATATATTTACAAACTGCCTTTGTGTTGACCGTTTAGTACTACACAGCTTTTTGATAATTGATGGCATAGGGAGTAGGTACTTTGGGCCTGTCCATGGGAGGGGACTTAGGAATATTTCCCTGTATTAAGTAGCAGTAAGAAATTTTAGTGGATCAGTTAAACTGCATTGTTTTCAGTGTCATACAGAAGTGAAATGGCTATATTCTAATGCAAAAGCCAAATTAATTCAGTTCACCTTAATTCCCATTAAAAACGCAGTCTCCCAAAAGCATTTGGTTCAGTTTAATCAGCCCATTCTAAAATTTAATTCTGATCAATTTCATTGAATGTCTTCATGAAGCCTTTTCTTCTTAATGAGTACCCCTGTAAAAGTATATAAAATAAATTGAAATCAGTAATTACATTTGCATAAGTCATTAAAAGCAAGAAGTTATTGTCTCAAAATAATATTGGATGTAGTAATATGTGTAGGTGGTAAAATATATAACAGTTCAGTGGTTAACTTCTACAGAATTTATGCCATCACTGTTTCAATGACTGAATGTGGAAGAAACTTGATTTCCCAGCAAAATCTATCGAGTGACTGTGCCATTGAGTGTCTTGATGTGCTCACCATGACTGTGGAAAGAAACTGCTTTTTCGTTTTTTCCTTGAGGGTGATACCTGGAAAGATCATGTTTTTTTGGGCTATGGTAGGAACACCTGATCTCTGCCCTTGGTCTGGAGAGAAGCAAGCACGGCGACCTGTTCGCCAGCTGCCAACCAGTTCGTTTGCAGTTGATCTGTTAAGGGAAGTTCTCTTCACAGAAGCAAGAATATTCTTTTTTTTTTTTTTTTTCCTCTGAGGTTTCTTTAAACGTCTGCAAATGTCGTTTCATATGTCACTCTGTCTGTGCCAGCAAACACCTCATCAGCTTGACCTGCCCTTGCTTGCATGGCCCAGACAGGAGAGGAATGCATCTGGCCATGGGGGCTGCTTCTCAGCGGGCTGCTGAGCAAAACAGGCTCTACCACTGCATTGTATTTTATTGATTGAAGAATTTTCTTTGGCCCTCTGCACATGATCTAGGATCAACAGCAGAAAACAGTTTATTTAATATCACTTTTACTGATGTTTTCTTGAGAATAACTTAACAAAGTTTCCTAAGAACTGCTTTATCCAAGTTAATTCAGAAATCCCTGTAGCCATTTTGCACAGTGCTTGCTTCATGACTCATGATCTGATAGTTTTGCCCTATGAACTTACTTCCAGAAACAAATTTATCACCTTCTTTTAAGAATAACTTTATTTAGGTTGTGCCCTAGTGGTTTTATTCTTGCTGTTTAAACTTCTCCTTTGGGTGTAATATTTACAAACTAATCAGAGTAACTTTTTCTTAGTTTGAATAAAATTTGAAAATCAAGTGAAATGGCTTATAGCTAGGACTACGTGAGTGATATTTTTTTATGCCAGGGCTGAGGCCATTATAGCTGTTAGCCTGTGAGATTAACAGCATCATAACGACATTATTAGTTTTCTAAGAGATCTACTCATAAAAGAAAGGATCTACGGAAAATAGGTAACTTATCTGTTGTAGTTCTGGATACCAAGAAAAAAATTTTGGTAAAAAATAACAGTTTCAACTTCAAACTTAAAAATTATTTTCACATTTTTATCATGAAAAATTTGTATTGGGAAGAATATTGACATGCTTGTCTTTCAAATTATTTTAGGTTCCCAGAATTTTGGCCAAACTGCAGAGGTCTCACACCACATTCTTCTAAGGTATGGAAACCTTCCAGAGACAAGTGCCACAGTTTTTAATTCTCCAAGATATCTTTCTTCTGACATGGTCTTTAGAAGTATGACCATGCCAATCACTTTGAATTGCAAGCACTAAATGAGATGACTTTTACGCCAATGAATGAAAAAGTTCAACATTTTTTATTAAAGCAAAAGAATGAGTAAGACAATAAGAAAGTTTAAGGATTTCCTCCCATCAGGATTTCCTGAAGTCAACTTGCTTTGAACTGTTGGAGGAGCTGCAATCCATGGTGACAGTCTGAGAATGAAGCAGGATCAGTCCTCACCTCTGTGGCTCAGGAACATCCTTTAAACATCTTGTCTCAGCTCAGCAAATTGATGAGAACAATGAATGATCTCTGTTGTTTACTTGTGTTCCTGAGCCATAAGCTGGAGCCTGCAGATACTGAGAAAGTAATTGGATTTTTATTTTTTGGCACATTTTCTGAATCATTTTCACTCCTGTTGTGACCCATGCATTGCCAGGCCTTACATAGCCCTGTGTTGTAGTCCTATGTGAAGAAGACAGCAACTCATAGGTAATTACTCTTGCCATGGTGTAAATGCTTGAGCCTTCACTGGGCAGTGCCCCATCTGACTCAGCTGAGTCAGCAGAGATACTAAAGCAAATCAAGTGAGGAAAGAGGTGAGGGAAGTTCTTTCTTATGCTGAGGTGAGGAGCCAAGCTGTCACTGCTTTAACACCATTTGGTTTCTACTCTCTTCCCGGAGCAGTATGCCTTCTCTACTGACTGTTTGCAAGTGTTTGCAATTACCATAACTGCTCCCTACTTTTATCAGAGGACAGTAAGTTTGCTTCAGAAAGCCCTACTCTATTGCCATCAGTGCATGCCCCTGGGGTACAGCTTTGCTGGGCAGTGGGCTCTGCTCCCTGCACCGCAGAGACCGAGTGGCCATGGGGACATCCAACTGCCAAAAGCAGTAGTCCGTGTATATCACCAGTGGTGCAGAGATACTCATTTGCAATCTCAAATGTGGAACTATTATACTGGTAGTGACCCCAGACAGATTCTTTTTCAGCAAAATCACACCCAGTCTGATGAGTAATTTTGCTGGCTTCTACTGACATCTCCAAGTTCTTCATTATTTATTATTTCCCTTCCACTACGTCCCCTTAGAAGAATACCTCATAGAATTACAGACAGCAGGTTAGCAGCTATTTCTCATTCATTCTGTCCAAAACCAGAAGCAATCAAAATGTAGTAATTGAATTTATTGACCACCACACAGCATAGAATTCAGCAGTCAAAAAAAGGTTATGACAGTCCCTGTATACAGCAAGTGCTCTAATAATATCATTTAGTTTAGAACATCTGGATGAACTGAGCCACAAGAACTTGTTCAAAAGTAATGAATGTTTGATTCCTTTGAGTGTCACACTGTAGCACAACTGGTCCAAATGACGGTTCCAAAAAGTTGTGTTATTTTCCTTTTTAGTGCATTTTAATGCAAAAAGTTGTTGCAGAAAGCCTCAGAAGTTCGTTTGTGTGTTTGTGAAACAAAAGTATAACACTGCATGCTGTTTTATAAGGCTCTTTAAATTGAGGTTAATTTGGTGTTTAGAGTGAAGGTAGTCTGTTAGAAACCTTGTTGTATAAACTAGACAGGTGAAACAGAAATTAAGGAGGCAACTCCTTAATTTTTATGGCTGCAGTAAGTCAATAAGTAACTCAATAAATTTTATGGCTGCAGTACCACTTTCAGAAACTTCTGAGCGTACAGAAAAGGCATATACTCCACTTATGCAAAATAAACCAAGTTTGTCTGAATTTAAAGATAGATTTTTGTTTATTACAAACAGAGCTGACCAGATGTTTTAGAAGAGATGGTTCATGTTGAACATTGAAAGTCATTCCTATCATTATTTTTAATGTAAACTACCTTCGCCCTCCCTTACAATGTCCTTCAAACACTTTAACTGGTAACTGACAGTATTTAGTACTATTTTATTGCAAGGGTGGTTCAATAAAACAGCCTGTGGAATCTCACAAGACTGGTCATCCACAGTAGGTTTTATAATGGAAAGATTTCTCATTTGTTTAAATAATCTTCCCTTTCAATTTCATATGTTCTACCTCCTCCCCAAATAAAAGGTGTGTGTTAGAGTAGTGGCATTGTAGCAACATCATATAATTGGTAACAGCCTGTACATATATTGACTTTGCAAATATTATTGAAAAAAACCTGTGTGGCACTAGCACAAATAGGAGGAGGATGATTGATGATGATGATGATGATGATGATGATGATGATGATGATGATGACGACGACAGCCAAGTTTACCAAGTTCTAGGTAGGGCTTCACTTTTTTTTTTTCTCCTGTGCATTACAGCCAAAGCAGATTCTTCTCCTTTGGTGTCATGGATTTGGAGGTAGGATCATGGGTTATTAAGGTTATAAATGGCTTATAAAGAGATCATAAATGATTAATAATTGTTGATAGAAAGCTGCAAATTTCAGCAACATGTTTTACAGGCACCAGTGGAAAATGCTCAAGATATGTGTTGGCAAGTGTTTTTGCCAGGAATGTATCAATGGTTTTAAGCAGCAGAAAAGAGCTGTGTGCCTTTTTGCAGTCCCATCTGTGACTGGAGCAGGACTCTGCACAGGAGGGTTTGATAGCTCTGGTGGAGCAGGGTTGCTGCCCTTTCCTGGGGTTCTGGGCAGCTGCTCAGTCTGGCTGGGGAGCCCTGTGTCAGTGCAGCAGGACAGAGGATGCCTGGAAGAGCAGTGTGGTTTTCTTCTGCACCAGTTGCACTAGAGAGGGAGAGTGGCTGGGGAGAGGCAGCTGCTACCCAGCAACGTGGGCATTTTGCTTCTGGTCCCCGTCCACCCTGAGTGATCTTCAGCAGTGAGCAGGATGGATGCCAGACCCACTGAACTGCCTGTCAACAGCAGCCCAGGCTGAAACGCCATCTTCTCGTGGATCTTTTGGGACCTTCAGTGGAATCTATTGCTGCTGGTTATACTCTAAGCAAAACATATTAATTGGTTATTAGTCTTTAGATTCAATTTTAAATACACATGCGAACTTAAATATAGCCCTTTGCAGTCTGGTGTATTATAATTAATAAAATGACATGTCAAAATGAGTGAATATATATTTTCCGTATTATACTTTTAAAATAATTATATTTTCTTAATTGATTACATGGCTCAGTTAATTGTAGTGGGCCTACTTGTCCTTACTGTTGACTATAATAAGATCCTACTGTTCTTTTCCATAAAGAGGCTTCTTAGGGTGGGTGGTCAAAACAGGCTTAAGTGATATTTTCATATATAAGCAGGAGCAGCAATAAAAAGATTTTCAGAGTAGCCCCTTAAACAATGCCATGACTAATCCAATGAAAACTGTAGCATAAAATAAAGTGATATCTGTATTATCTTGTGAATTATTGATCTAATTGTAAAAAAACCCCTTACTTTGTTATAAATCAGAATGAAAATGTCAGTGCCGTAAAATTTAATTTTGAAATAAATATCTGGTTTTAAGCTGTGTTTTTGCACAGAGGCTCCAGCATGCACAATTCACTTTTGTAGCAGCATTGAGCTCAGTCCTGGGGATGTAAATTACAGTATAGGATTCTTATCAAAAACCTGGTTTGTGCACAGACAGTCTAGACAGGAGACCCATTAGCTGTGTTTCAAAGAACGGCAAAACATTAAGTCACAATATCTCGCAGCTTATGGGTGATAATATTTTTATGTGCGTTTGAAGTTTAACTTTAGTATAGAAAAAGTCCCCATTCTCACATTAGAGAATATGTCTGAATTTAAGTACTTGCAACTAAACGCTTTTTTACATCCTCTTCTGAACTAAAAGCTCTATTATTATTCTATTTCACTATTTTTCTGCCCCTTTTCATGCTATCTGTGGTTTCTCAAAATCTTTACTTGCTTTTCTGCCTCTTAATAGTACCTCTGTCCAAAGATGGAGCTCCCTACAAAACTACCTCTGTGTTTATTACACGTATAAACCAAACTGCTTCGTTCAAATTTAACTGCAGATTAGTTTGGGATAGCTGTGACATAGCTGTCAGCATACAGGTGGGCTCACATGATTAAATTCACAAAACAAGCAGCTGCAGGACAAAATATGAATCCAAATAACCACAACACAGCAAAGTATTAAAGTGTATGTTTAAATACAAGAACGAGTTTGATGTTTTGCTGAAGTGGAATCAGGAATGAGCTGTACAAGATACTTGCTAGATCAATTCCTTTTATGGTGACTGTCTGGCTAAACAACGTGAAGACAGTCTGGTTTTTATGTTATCTTCTTGCTGACCTAGTAGTGCCACCTTCTTTTCCACATTAAGTAAGCTCCTCTTGATGTTTGTTCACAACACTTGGCTGAACAGCCCTCTCCTCTCCCTTCTTTATTGAAAGGGTTGGGAATTTCTCTTCCAAGAAAAAACTTCCAGACCTAGTTAAAAACAGGGTACGAAAATTGTATTGCTACCATTTACAGGATGCTCTACTACTGAAAATTACTTTGTGCTTTTCTTATCTTAAGAAAACTTAATTTTTAATGAACGACAGCATAAAACTCAAGAAATTATTTTCCTTAATTATCTGCATCTGTTTCCCAGATCATGACCTTTACTGGTTCTTGCCAGTCATCTTCTTGGATGGCTCCGTAAACTTTTTTTAAGGTGAAATCTTAAGGTTTTTTTTTAATCCCCAGTGTACCATAATTCCAGTAAAAATATCACAGAAAACACTTTATAAATGTTTACTCTGCAGTCCCACATCTTGATATTGTATTGTAAGCACCATGATTTTTGCTTTAGTTTTATTATCTGATCCTTTTCTGTTTCAAAGCTGCTTGTTAATTGTAACTGAAACAATTTGTTCATAGCTCAAGATCAGTTTTAAAAACAAATCCTACTCCATACACAAACAGTCCCATTCATTACACAGATAGATCATGCTTGCTGAAAAACATCAGCTTAAAGATATTACACTGTTGAAATTACTGGGGTTGCTCTTGTGAAATGGATCCTAAACAATTTTTGACACTTTAGAACATTCTCTACAAAACTGTGTACTGAGTCCATGGAAACTTTTTTTTGTATCTGAACAGTTGCTATGCCATATCAAGGACAAAGGTGCAAGATGCTGAAGAGTTCTTCTATTCTGATAACATATTATTAGAGGTGGTAATATCTTGAAGTGTAATGATGGCTTCATTTCCTTCCCAGTGGTTTAATTTATTAATTGTCTTGATTATTGTGGATATTAAAACTAAAATAAACAGCCGCAAATTCCAGTGTGTCTCCCGTCAGACAGACTAGCATTGAAAATTGTGGACTAGTTCTCAAATGTAGTATTTTTATGTGTGATGACTAATTCCCTTGGGGAAAAACTGAGTCCTTCTGATGTTGAATAAATTAATTCTGTTGTTTAACCTGACTATGAACCTAGATGGTTGATGAAATTAATGATATGGAGAGCTTCTTTCCTCTAAGCCTCCACAATAATTGATCCAAATGACTACTTTGCTTTGAGCTGTTGCAGAGAGGTGATGTCAGTATCTGTTGATCCTGTTGTGCAGTAACGCAAATCTTCACCCAGACTTCACACCTAATTATCATGATCAACCATTAGAGTCCTTTTCAGACTCTTTTCAGTGGCTTTTATTCCACGTGGTGATCTCCTCAGTAGACATCAGGGATGGCACCTGGATAATGCCAGTCTTCCCATCTACACATATTACTAGGGAAAAGCCAACGGACCTGCAGGCTGATGAAAAAGCCACCATCATAAAAATGGATGAGATTTTCCCTCTCCTTGTTGACCCACTATGAGCAGTGGGAGCTGTAGGGGCACAGATGCAGCCGTGTCTGGAGGGAGAAGCTTGGCCAGCAGGTCCTGGGGACTCTCAAATCGAGCTGTGCATGCCCTACCTTGGTGTGTACCAGAGATGGGCCTCTGGCTCTGAGCCTGCACAGATTTATCAACACCAGACACTCCTCCCAGGGCAGCACTGAAAAAAAGAGATTCCTTTGCTCACATGCCACACATACCACGCCAAACTGGGAGAAAGAAGGTTGATGGAGTAGGTAGGATGTCATTCCAGAAAGGTTTTATTCCCCTCAATGTTTCTTTCTGAAAGTCATTTTTATGTGTGGCTTTATAATATAGGAATGATGTGAGATTATGGTGGGAAAGAGCAACGCTTGTACGTCATGTTAATAAAAATGTTCTGAGACAAAGCAGCTCTGGCTTATTTCTGGTGTTTCTCATACATCTTATTTATTCGTATATAGCCTGGGCTGAGGAATTTTCTAGGTTTCTTTCTTGGAATGTGAAGCAAGAATAATAAGATCATGAAAGTGCCATTTATTTTTTATTACCTCCTCTTAGTGTAACTGGAAAGAATAGTAAAAAAAAAAAAATTGTTTCACATCTTCTACCTCAGGAATCACGCTGTTGGGCAGGGAAGGGAAGGAGGGGATCTGCTGCCCTGCATTAGTATTGCAGGAATCATTATTTTATAAGAAATTCCAATTTATAAAGAATTTTCCTTAATTTCGTTATTATCATTGGTCATGATCAAAGTGAACCCTTCAGATGAGCACAACTATTTTCACTGAAGCTTTCAGGGCTGTATTTTGTGCAGTCTGAATATAATTTAAAATGAAGTAAGGGAACATTTCTAAAATGAGAGATAGAAGAAATCCTCATTGAAAAGCAAAAGAGTGCACACATTTACTCACTGAAAAAAAAGCTGAAATTACAGAAACTTTTATCTGCTATTCTGTTGCTAAAGATGATACTACCTTTGCTAGTACAATCTTCCCAGACGTTTATAAGGCCTCAGAATGCAGCAGTAAAAAAAAAGGTAGATAGAGCTGGATAAACGAAATGGAAAACTAGAAGCCCATAAAATAACTAAATGTTCTCCAGACACAGTGGCGAAATTTCTGTGTTTATTCCTATAACAGACAGCAGGTTCTATAAATTTTAAAACTACATGAGAGAAACTTTAATTAGCTTCACTTGGTATAGTGACTTAATTAGTTTCTTTATCAAATCTGTGTTTTTGTTTCAAGTTAACATTAAACTTTGACTTGAAAGTGTGATCAAAGCATACAGAAACTTTTGGTGAAATAGTGCAGCAGCCAGAGCATCTTTGTGCAAAGGGGAACAAAACCTCAGTCCAGGACGCTTGGGTCAGTCTGTAACAGCTTTAGAAAAGGACTTACCATGCAAAGACCATAATTTTTCTAAATACCCTTGACTGTGAATGAACTCATATTTATAAACCTTTGCTGAATTTTCTGTGAATGTTCAGCATTGACCCAATCTTATTCCTGCATTTACCAAGTTTTTCCACTGAATGCAAGTCTCATTGAGCAGCTTTGGACAGCTCAGTCCCAGAAAGACAATATTGCCTTCTTGATAAAGTCCTGCACTACCTGTCAGCTTTCATGATAAAGAGTTTATGACACTCTAAATTTGGAGCTCTCCTTTGTAACAGGAAGTACAGGCTAGTGGGTTAAGCATTTCCAGCAGTTAACTGCTTCAGCTTTGTTCTCCATCTCCGATTTCCAGCATGGACTTTGGCAAATCACCTGCACTGCACGCTGGAGCCACACCATGCAATGAGGTGGTGCTCACCTGAGCTGGCAAGTCCCCTGCACTCATATAGTGCTGTGTTTAAGTCGTGCTTCTTGGCTGTCTCACTCCGGTGAGTACTGAGGTACTGCTTCCACAGCCAGGCACTACATTTGGACGCAGCTCTGGCATCTCAGTGTGGTGCTCCCAATATGTCAGATCATCTTTCTGTGTTTCAACCAAGCAGACATACCCTACCCTTTGGCTTCATGCGGACTTCTATGCACGGTGTGAAGAGCAAAGAGTCTCTAGATTCGTGTAAGGTGGTGTTTGAATGATAGATGCAGTAACAGAGTACTGTTCTCAAAGAACTTGTCCTACACAATTGTTTAAAGGAGAGCAACACCTTTTGGTAATGTCAAATGTCATCTTAGCAGAATTTAATAAGCGTTTTGTGGATACACTGAGTTTGTTAAAAGTACTTGCTAGCTCTGACTAGAATTGTGATGGCTGCAAAATTCAAAGGGGAAGATCAGATGAAATACTAAGGCCTGAGCAATAGGCCCTGAACCAAAGTTGACCTCTAGATGAACCTCCCAACCAAATTTTATATATATTATTAGTATTTGCTCATTAGTGAAATATCTGCTCGTTAGTGAAATGTATGATCATTAGTGAAAGATGTAGCTTAGATAAAATATAATCAATAGCGAAGATAAAATGTCACGAGAATGTATTCATCTTTCTTTGTTTAGAGGAAGGTTGTAAAGGCTATGAGACCAGATGTCTGGCCTTGGTTGGAAGTATGTGGTCAAAACCAAGTGGATAAAGAAACTCCCTCAGTTTCTCCTTGAGCCTTGGCCAGGCTTTGGGTGGCATCCAAAAGGAGAATGCCATCAGATGTTTCTGTGTTTGAAGTTATGTAAGTTTGTTTATTCAGCGATATAAAAAGCTAGTCTCTCTTGCCGTGACTTTGAAGACCTCACCTATGAGTGGATGCACTGTGTAGGACCTCCCAATTGCCGGGAAAGGATCTCCAAATCCTCGCTGCAACCGGAGCTCCCTAGCGACTGTGGATCTGGATGATGGTAAAGTATTAGGGCAATTGGTGATGTATTTCTTCTTAATCACTACAGTTAATCTTACGTAGTAATGATTAAGTGCATTATCTTGGTGTGTTTTATTCTTGCTCTAGTATTTTACTTGTTCGTCTACTGCTCTAAATGTAAGTAAAAGGTAAGCTTACTTCTTTAACTTGGTGCTTTGCTTACCTTTCATTATTTCCTTTTTGTATAGCTTTAATAAGTTAGCAGTAAACTGAATATCGTTCTGAGTTGGTGTCTGTGTCCTTAGTTCTGACCACATCCATTTGGCAAAACATCAGGTCACTAAATAAATTCTTGAGCTTGTAACCATCACTTGTCAGAAGAAGACATGAATGAGTATCTGTGTCACAGAGTAAATTATTACAAGAAATGAAATAAAAAATAGTAGTTTTTCACTAACAATTCCGTAAGTCAATAGACTACTTTTGTTGCCTTGCTGGTAGGAACATAGAGTAATACTCAGGAATAGTAAAGCAAATGAGTAGTGACTGTGCCTGTTTCTCATGCATGGGAAAGTTAGGGCAGAAGGAACATCCTTATTTGTTGTCGGAAAAGCTTTTTTCCAAAACATCATATTACTAATTAGTTCTCAAAATATCAGACACATTAATTATATGGAGATATGAAAGGGCTTCACATTCTTCAGATTACTACCTAATATGACTGTCCTGATTTTGACTAGGATAAAGTTCATTTTCTTCCTAGTAGCTGGAATAGTGTTGTGTTTTGGGTTTAGTATAAGAACGATGGACATGTGTGGATTTAGTATGAGAACAATGAGAACAATGGACAGTGACTTTAGAAAGAACACTTTACAGGTATTCTGTGGTGTAAATGTTTTGATTGGTAAGTCACATTTAGATTTCAATATTGAACTGGTTACAGTTCTTTTTTTAATTCCAAAAAAAATCCTGTAATGCTAACTGCATGCTGGCAAGGAGATCAATGAGTCAGTGGACTTACCGGAATGTTGCTGGAGGACAATCTCAGGTGGCAGGAGTGAAATATGATGTGATTCATTCCCAAACAGCGTGTCTCCCTGCTGCGTACTGCCTGGGTTTCAGGTAGATTTGAGTGATCTGACACTGTGGGTAGTGGGGATGACTGGGACACCTTGCAGTGAAATAGGAATTGAACCAGAACTGAGATCTAACAAGGGTGTCATTGTTTTGTGTTTGCACAAAAAGTAGCAATTATTTGCATAAAACTATGATCTGAGTCTGATGCAATATTCATTACTCATGTAGCAGAGTCTAGAATATTACCATGGTGGGAGCTTTTGTAGTTCAGATATGTGCCCCAAGAGGTACAGAGAGAACCTTGTCAGGTACTTCTTATTAAATTAAATCTATTTAAGATAATTTCATTCTCTAAAAGAGAAATTCTGTAATCTTTAAGTAAGGCAAACATCCTCAACAATGTTGTTTCCTGCCATCTATGTACTTCACTGCCTGTTCTGTTTGGTCAAAAGATTTTTTTTTTTCTGCTTTAGGCAAAAATGAGTTTGTGTTTACTATGCATATACTTTTGAATGCCTGGGATCAAACACAACAAAGATACCTTATCATCCTCTTCTAAGTGCATAAAAACAGGGTAAGTCGTCATGCAGACAGAGCCTAAAATACCTTGAAAGTTTTTTTTCCTGAAAATTAAATTTTGCTCAAGGATCTTCTTACTGCACTCCGCAGAAATTCAGCAACTTACAAGTTCTGGTTTGTCTGAATGCACATAACCCTGATAGATTATTTTTTTTTAATTTGCCAAATCTATGGGCAGGAATCTCAGTGTCAACATTTATTAATAGAATCACGTGGACAGCAGCTAATTCAGTTTTCCTCTTCCTTGGGCATCTGAACCATCCATGCTGCCGTTAAAGAGAACTTGAGCTACTTCTCATTGTTTGATTTCGTTAAATAAATAAATGTGCATATTAAAACCCTGTAAAAATCTTGCTTTTCTTGAATACAAACTACATGGATTTTTTCTATCTTCTGTTTTTAAATAAAGAAAAGATAGGTCTTTGAGGTGATAATTTTCTTTCCTATTCTATTATTTGCTTGAGTATTGCTCCGTGATACCCAGGTTTTCATAATTTTTTCCAAAGGTGTTTTCTATCTCACCTGTGCTAGTTATCAACTCTCCCTTATCCCTATGGGCTCACCATTCTATGGGTTTTTTTAGATTTTTTTCCTAAGCTTTTATCTGCCCTCTTTACATTGGCACTGTTTCATGGGAGATCCCATTTCCTTCAACTTCCAGTATCTTCTCAAGAATTTGGGGAATTACATATTTTGATGCTTAATTGCAAAACCGAAGGAGTCTTATTCCCTTTCACTTCGTGTTTCATTTACCAAGAAGAAAGCTTTAGTAATAATACTTTGTATTATTGTTTTACGTTTTAAATTTTACTTACTGTTTTCTCCTGGCCAATTTTACAATTCTGTAAATACCTTAAGCAGCCTAAAAAGTTACCTTATGTAGGTTAATTCCCAGCTGAATAATGCCAGGTATAGTGATGATTAATTAGATCACCTCACTCTCTTGAGATTGCAGTTGAGGGATTTCCTAAGGTGGTGTAGAAATGGCTCCATACTGATCCCGAAATATAAGTCATGTAGTTGTAGCCTAGCAAACACAATCCTTATGTTCAAAACTCTTCATTCTCCAACCACCATTCCGATCCTGTTCTAACAATCGACTATCTATCGAAGTCCACCTTTATGGCCTCGTTGAAATTCTCTTCTTTTTCCCTTTCTGATTCCAAGATTTACTACGACCTCCCAAAAAATTATTAAGAGCTGTCCCTGTATGTGGGTGTGTGTAGAGGTTATTGGTAATGTTCGCTTCAGGGTACCTTTGGCATAAACATACCAGCTGTCGATATCAAACAGCTCATCTTTTAAGAGAAAGGGCAAATGACAAAATAATTAAAAATTTGCCCCTCTCCTACTGACAGTCCTCAGGATCAACATAACGGCAAGTGTCATCTTCAGGTATTTTCCATCGGTGGCCTGAAAATTGGTTTACTATAATAGGATACTATTGTATCTATCTTTACTATTATTTATTGCTGTTACTATTCTAAAATCCTCTTTCTTTCTGTCAGAGTCTCTTAGTCCTTTATAGAAATAAATGTGTGTTGGCTGACTCACTGCACTGAAGTTTACCAGGCTTTCTGCTTCCTGGGTAGACTTCTCTTCTGTTAGTCAGCTAGGCTGGTTATATGTTGGTGAATACTGGCACCTGTCAGTGTGCTGGTATCCAATTCCTTGAATGAAACGGCATTTATCATTTTAAAATATAAGAAATAATCACTATGCAGGGCAATTTTTGGTCTGTTGCAAATATTGATTCTACTCTTTGATTCCAATTTCTTGATTGGAAAGGAATGTTTCACTCTTCCTTTCTGTGTAAGGAAGTTTTTCTTGCAATGCCAGCCTGAGTTACCTTGAGTATTCATCAGAGATTGACTTCTCAAGACCCTTGCTTAGAGACATAACTCAAGTCACCTGAACTATTAACCCAGCAGCATAGGGTAATTAGAGATCTTTAAAAAATGACATGCTAATGTCGCTCAATTAATGTAATGTTCCCCAAGACAAGGAAATGAATGAATTATAAGAAGCAATAAAAAGTAGAAAAGTAATGAAATGTAATCATTACATTTCAATCTATTTGAGTTATATGCATGTCTCAACCAGGTTCAGCTTCAGAGTGGAGATAGCAATGAATACCATTCAGTGCTCTTTCTCTCAGACATCTTGGTTCACACAAATTTGACTCTTTTGGAGCTGACTTTGTAATTTCTGAAGTGCCCTATGAAACTCAGCAAAATCCCAGACTTGCCTGTTATTGATGTGTCTTCATTCAAGGCTCAGGGCAAGCCCCACAGAGCAGGATTCCTCTGAGCTCTTTCTGCCCCTCCCCCTTTCCTCCCAGGGGAGGATAAAAAGAGGAACAGGGAAGAAAGTGCCTCACACAAAATCGGAACTTAAGACTACAACCGAAATTTAATAAGTAACAGACAGAAACGGAAAAGGAATATAAAGGGAAGAGGGATACAGAGCTATACTGAAAAGCTGCTCTCGGGCAACGATGGATTGTGCCAAGCACATGGAGTCAGGCCCAGCTGCGCTGAGGGGCAGGTGTAGCAGCAGCAGCAAAGCCCAAGAAAGGAAGAAGGGGAAGACCCTGAACTTCCTGTCCCTTTTATAGAGTGTGGCAGGGAAGGGGAGGGCATACCAGCTACACTCTGACCCCTCAGGGTCCTAGAGTTATCACCTGTCCCCCCCTCCTCAATCTGTTAACTCTCAAACCACAACATACACTTCTATCCTATCCTACATCAGAATTTTGCCGCTATTACTGACCAAAAGCACAGATGAGAAAGGTTGGCCGAAAAAAGGAACAATGTAACATAATAAATTCAGAACTCCAGTTCTGAGTAAAAGTGTGAAACAGAATTTATTTCTAAAATTTTTGAATGTTAAAACAGCCCCATTCGTTTCGACCTCAAGTTTTTAACATTATGACCTAAGACCTCGATATAGTTTTTATTAGTCTGACATATAAGGCTGGTGCTGAGTTCTAAAGAGGAAGAAGAGTATATTCCTCTGAACAACCCGGAGTCAGAAGCCAGAAGGATAGTGAGGAGACATGGACAGATTCAGCAGGAACACCTGCTGATATCTTGGTTTCATTGCACGCTGTCCAACACACAGCATATGTCCATCTCAGAGAGAAACCCACACGAGTAAAAACAATGAAGTGGAAGGAACTGGAAAAGATACAGTAGGGCTGTGAAAAGTCTTAGTCCAACCAAAGATATCCAAGAAACCCGACTCTCCCTAATCCAGCGATGCAGCTTGCAGCCTTGAAGCCCTTGAAGGCTGTTGGGAGAAGGAGAGGAGGCTGTCTAAGAAATGTCTTCATATGGGAAGGAATTTTTCTGGGGCCTTCATTCAGCTGTCATCTACTGAGCTGCAGGAGAGCTGAGATGCTCGAGGGAATGGCAATGGGAAATTGTTTTACCTGGAAAAGGTAGGCTCCAATTCTCATCGCTGTGTTTGCAGTTGGGGGACTGTTGATAGTGTTGGCCTCCAGAGTAGTATTCCACCTTGAGTACCAGAAGCTTACATCTTTCAGAGGTGATAATTTTCTGGACACGAACAGATGGGAGTCCTTTGAAAGAAGCACTACAAACCTCCCACCTTAGAATCCCTTTCCACATCTTTATCTGTAATTGCTACAGATTCCGTACTGTTTGTAATGAGCTTATTTCAGTGTGTTTGAGCCCTCTTCTCTCTTTTTCTGTTTGGGAGGACAGCAGCAGAAATGTGTCTGGCAGAGAAGGCTGATACTTTAACAGAAGATTTAGTCCTTTAGGACTCGTTTAGTCCTAAACTTTTTAACATTATGACCTAAGATCTCTCTACTTTAAACATGGAAACAGCCCCACTCATTTAGTCCTAAAGTTTTTAATGTTATGACCTAAGATCTGTATAATTTAAACATGAAAACAGCCCCACTCATTTTGTCCTAAAATTTTTAAGAATATGACCGAAAATCTTTAAATACTAAAAGGATCTGAACTCATTTTGTCCTAAAGTTTTTAACATTATGACCTTAGACCTTCATCCTCAAAATACTAAAATGACCCCACCCTCTTTGGTTCCCCCAGGAGTTCCATTCAGTTCCCCCAGGAGCTCTTCAGTACTTGGCTTTCTTGAGGGACTGGAGGCACCTGCAATGGGAATATGGATGTTAACAGGTGGCAAGGATCTACCTGTCCAATGTCTCACTTAGCTCTGAAAGGCGGATCCCTTCAATGCTTTACTCAGCTCAGCTGAGCAGGTTTGGACACAATCACACCAACCTGCACCAACCTTACTCTGCACTTACACAGAGCTGGAGGCTGATGGATGCCCCTGCTTGTCCCTTCAGAGGCAGCAGTCCCACCTTCTGAGGGGGGAGACTTTTTTTGTCATGATTTTGTGGACCTCATATACCTCTGATGGTTCCTCTTCTGCCTCTGGTGGTGGCCCCTCTTCCCTCACAGCAGCAGTCAGCTCCTCCTCATCGAGCTTACTATTGTGCTCGGTGAAACATTCCAGCAGGTCCATCATCTGCAAGATCACACCAACTTGCACCAGCTTCACTCTGCACTTGTGTTACCTTGCTACAATCTCCTTTGTCACTAAAAATCATGGTGACGTGAAAGCCGAATGCTAAACCAGCAGGGTTTCAATAAAGGAGAGTACAGCTCTATTTTTTTTATGTGCAGTTCTGGAGGAGAAAGGATGGCAGGAGTTTAAGCTCATGTCTTAGCAGATCATGTTGGGTGGTTCCAGGGTTTTTTGGCTAGTTATTTGTCACTTGCACCTTGCTTGTCTGATGGCAGAGAATGAGGCACTTAGGGACAAAGCCTGAGGAAGGAACACGGGGAAGACCCCGAACGTCCTGTCCATTTTTAGAGTGTGTCGCAGGGAAAGGGAGGGAATATCAGCTACCCTCTGACCTCTCAGGGTCCTAGAGTTATCACCTGTGTGTGTCTGCCCCCACCCCCAAATCTGTTACCTCTTAAACCACAACACAATGAAACAAAGTGACCTCGAAACATTCTTTGATGTGGATGTTCATAATCCAAAAGTAATTATGTCCATGAAAGCTCTGGTGTTCAGTGGTAAAGTCCTAGGTTAAGAGACCTGTTATCACAAGGATTCTACAGCATTTAACTTAGTATCCCCTAGCATCCAAATGATGCAGGAAGAGATATAAATATGAGTTAACTGCTGGAGAGAGACTTAAATTGGGTCATGTTACTGGAGTTCAAGAGGTAGCTTACAAAATGTACTTGTTTACATCATTCCTGAGAATTGCCTGAAATATAAGGAGTTAAGGTTAGACCTATATCAGTTCTATTCAACAGACTACCTGGGCACGGATCTCTCTTTGTTTATTGCTTACATCATTGTCAGGCAAGGTCTCCAAAGAGATCAGACTTCTATTCTATGCTTGGTATGCAGATGGTCGGTTTAGCAGCCACAAAACAGGAAGCCCAGCTTTTCATTGATGCATGTGTTGTGTTCAGGTTCATAGAATCATAGAATGTTAGGGGTTGGAAGGGACCTAGTTGGAAGGGAACTAGTCCCTTCCACTTGACACCGCCCCCTCAGATATTTATAGACATTAATAAGATCCTCTCTCACCCTTCTCCAGACTAAACAGCCCCAGTTCTCTCAGTCTTTCCTCATAGGAAAGATGTTCAAGTCCCTTAACCATCCTTGTAGCTCTCCAGTGGACCCTCTCCAGTAGATTCTCCAATATGTTTACCAGGTAAGTCCCAGGAGGTATTTCCCTGCATGTGGTCAGTCATAGTGTCACCCTCCTATACGGATTGTTTCGCATAGATTCTCAGCTATTTACCATGCAGACTGCTTTAAATATCTCGCTACCTATTTACAAGAAATGAAGAGGAAGGTATATCTTTGAGGTTTCTACTTCCCTGCCAAACTTGTCATAATTACCCCATGGTTTAATCTGCAAGATAAACAGGTAGAGATAAATGCAACACTATCCTCCATTCTTCATTTCCTTAGCAATCAGTGCTAAAGACAGCATCTGTGTCAAGGAATGTGCCATCTCATCTCGACAAGGCAGATCGTATTAATTATTTTTCTCAGAAGTTAAATGAGACATCTTTTCTCCTTTTTCACCTCAACTCCTTCTGCCTAAGAGTAACCCTGGCTGCCAGCTCTGCAGGGAGTCTGACCAATTGGTGCTTCTGAGGCTGGCTGCACATCCAGCAACTTCTGTTTACCAGGTCCCAAGGAGGGAACTCCTTGGCATGTAATCCATGAGCCAGCTTGGGGTGCATGTCTGTGCTGGTTTGCAAGCTGAAGTAGGGTATCCTCTCCTGGATCCTCCAAAAAGAATTGAGATGTCCTATGCAGAAACATCTCTAAGACCTGAACACCCACACAAGACACTCTGAAACAATTGAGAGGCTTATGTTTCAGCTCACCCTAGGTCTGAGCCACAAGAGTATCTCAGGCAAAGCAACAGAAGGAGACTTCTCCAGGTTTTGGAGGCCTCTGGAGCTTCACAGAATTCATAGTGATTGCACTGAGATCTGTGGGTGCTTCTTAGTTTTAAGTGTAATTCATTGCATATTATTTATGTGCATACACAGTATTTATATGCATATGCATTATTTAAATGAATTGTTTATGTATCTCATGTAGTAGTGTTACGAGATAATCATACTGTGGTCACTACAGTCTGATGGAAATCTAAAATAGTAATGTCTATATAATATTTAATAGGGCATCTGAAAGAAGAATCTCCAAGGTCTAATTAAGAAAATAGAAACTTACTCTTTCTTATTAGTAATTCAACAACAAACTCCACTAATCTGGCAATCATTGTCTATGTCTTATCTTTAATTTTATCAACATTATTTTTAATAAGCTACATATATTCATCTTTCAGACACTTCCTTCTTCCACTTCAACCATAGGATAACAAGATAAGGCTTGAAATATCTTTTCAAGCATTAAAGAAACCAGAGCTGTTTGCCCTACATGCCTTACTGACAAAGTAGCAGTTTTGGACCAGTTCTAATGGTCTTTTTATGATATAAAAGATGAAGATTTCAGATTTGTGTCAAGATGTGTCTGGAGGACCAGAGAAGAGGGTGATTCTTATAAGCCAAAGTTTTTACTAGCTTTTGATTGTGTTGAAACCAGTCTAATTGTTTAATGTAAGAAAACAGCAGGAGATTAGGAAGAGTTGTAGAACAGATTTAGAGTGGGCATTCCAGAATTGTAAAGCAGTATGAAAGGAACTGTGTGCCTTTAGAGTCGGAGGTGAAGACACTAACACAGAAAACATGATGTGTAAAACGTGAGTTCGTTGCTGTAGACACACGCTGCTACATGACAAGCCTTCAAAACAGGAGCTTTGGATTTTATGTGCAGAGCACTAGGTAGCTTGTAGAGGTCTGAAAAGAAGGATGGAAGAGTGAGTTTGGTGCTGTGTGTGGGGGAAAAAAAAAAAAGTAAGAATGCTTAGCATGAACCTCTGGAAAATATATCACTTTAGCAGGATTAGAATAGCTAAATAAACCTTCAGCACAATCACAAGACCTGGACCCATTTCAGTGGTGATTTTATGATTATATAAACAGGCTTCTGATGATGCACAAGCTAGCTTGGACAGTGCAGTCTACTACTTGCAAGACACATTTGTTAATATTTGAATTATTTCTTTTAACCTGACCATCTAACCAGGTGGTGAGGTGATACAGATTTACCTTCATCCCAAGAGAGCTGTGCATGTTCTTAGCTGACTGTAGAGTTTAAAAATGACTATATATTGCATCCATTTCATGCTACATTGTGACAAGGGATGGCCTCAGTAGTAGCTGTAGGTCCTCTCTAACTTGGAAAGTCCAGGCTTCTAAACCAGCCTCCCTTCAGGTCTGCATGACACTTAGACCAGGGTACAAGTAGTGTGGAGCGGAGACTGGAGGTTGTAATCAGGTGCAGTGCTGATGCAGAAAGATACTCGACCTGGTATGCCCTGTTTCCCATTTTGAAAGCTGTTGTTTGTGCGGGAAATTGCAGCCTCGTATTTACATAGTGGAAATGGCTTTTCTATAAAAGCCAAAAACAAACACGGGTCTCTGAGGGATAACTGTGTGTCTTCACAGCGGAGCTATGAGTAGGTGATCTGGGAAAAAAAAAAAAGCGGTGAATGAAAAGACCCAGTCAGCTAGCAGAGCCTCTCATTGATCAGGAACAGCAGGAAGAGAACAATGGTATTTGTCCAAAGACTGTTGTAGGAATGTTTTTCTGAGTTCAGGAGAGCTCTTGTTCCTCTGAAATGAGCTAATGGAAGTATCTCTTGGGATTATTTAATTTGTGCAGGCATTGCCATGAAAATTGCTGGTCTTTTTCCACCCAGCATATCTCTGCCCTTCACTCTTTGGCAAAGCACTTAGTGACCAGAGACATGAGGGACAGTCAGGAGAGAGGGAACTTATGAACATAAATTCACAAGCTTCACATTTAAAAGGACTCAGTGAATTTTATGCTGGAAAATGCTGGAAAATGAAGACTGATTATTCAGTAACTATAGGCCAGAATTAATCAAATCTGTTGCTGTAGCTGCAGAATAAGCAATGCAGCATGTGCATTGCAGAACTCCATTGTTCTCAACTCAATGCACAATCCCCTTCTGAAGGATTTTCTTAAACACTAAATCTTTCCATCTAGGATAGTTAGAATGACTTTAGTGTACAATTGGAAGTAAAAGGCTCCTAACCAATGATGTTTCACTTATGGTGAAAGATTGTCTTGTGGAGGAGAGTTATCCTGGTGTTGAGTCTGACAAGCCACATAAAGAGCTTCCGTTAGAGGTGGAGAAAGCAGGGGCATTTAGGAGAGTTTTCATTTTCATTTTGGCAGAGAGAGTGAGAGCAAATAGGAATGTGTTTGTGGAGGGCAGAACAGCTGAGATCATCCAGGAATGTCTAGCGCTTCTGCAGATAGAAACTAGGAGAGATAACTTAGCTGGTAAAGAACTGTCCTGCTGACCAGAGATTGGGATTTTTTCTTTTCTTCTTTGGGAGAAGCAACAGTTTCTTTCTCAGTAATTGCAAGAACAAGGACGTAGGAGCAAAATACCCTGGAGTCTCAAAAAATGCTGATTCATATGTCTTAGTCACGAGATTTTTTTGTTAAGTTAATTGGCAGGTTTGCGATAGGGGCAGAGATGTTACCTGAGGTTAGGCAAGTATCTTGTCATTGTATGTTTCTGTCTTGTAAAACTCATTCTGTAACTGGAGGTCTAGCTCCTTCTTCAGTGTCATCTAAGAATATTTTGCTTGTCAAAAGACCCACAAATGCATTTTAATACATCAAACCTCCCTCTCCTTGTGACATTGTTCTTCTCTCATCTGCTCCTACTTGAGAGTTTGTGAAATGGTCTTGCAAGAAAAAAGATCTTTTATTTCAGTTTGACAGATTTTATTACTATCTCTAATACTACAACCATAATTATATCCAAACATCAAATATACTGCAGTGCTGTAGGGAGTGAAGGGAAAAGAAAAATGAGGCAGACAGAAAACAAGTTATGTTTCATTCTGTTCAAGTTAAGACAGTCATCTGATAGATCACGACCTCTACTCTAAGCACTTAAACGTTAATCAAGGAAGTAATGTTTCCAAGTTTCTGGAGTCAGAAGCCTTTTGAAAATATCAGGATTTATAGTGACTTTTGCTCACAAAAATTATTTCCCTATAATATTTTGCTGACCACTCTGACATGAACTTGAAACCATGTTCAAATGTTCAAGGACCTAGCTCCAGTACCAGGTGCTGGAAATAGCTGATTTATGAAAGAACTTGGCTGAAATTATTAATGATGGGCTACATGAAATCAGTCACAACCAGTTTAAAATTATTATGAAGATTACATGAAAGTGATAGACAACTAGCATAACTGTTACAAACTTAAAAGAGTTATGTATTATGTTTTCCAGATTTTTTTTTTAAGTGTTGAGAACCATCAGGTGTTCAGAATAAATCTCATCTAAACTTCAGTTGCAAGGAAGAAAAAGTTTTTCCATATCGGTTGTCTGGGACCTGAGCACAGACAGCTGAGCACAGAAAAGGGTTCAATATCAAGGCAGAGCCCTTCTGTCAAAATTTAACTACTAATGAGGGAAAATATATAACACAGATATAGCGAGAGATATATTTCATTTATCTTCCTACTCTGAGTAGACTAGAACTACCCCGTAGCCTAATTTTCAATACACGAATCAGTGTGATCTTTTATGGTCATTCCTAGATGTTGAGGAAAAAAAGTTCACTGCTTTTACTGCCTACCATCCATGACCTTTTTTCTCAACTCATCTTTCTTTCACATTTTTTTTTGTGGTCAAATTGCACTAAAAATTCTAACTTATAAAGCAAGATTGTTATATAACCCATAGCAGGATTTAGGAGTAAGGTTTAATGCTTTATAAAGTGTATTAACATCGTTAAAACCCCTCTAGCATTCTTTGTATGTATGTCCTCTTTGATGCCTAGGTAAGGAGTAATCTTTTATCTCTGTAAAGCACTTGGCATACTGAAGCCCCAGGGTATGGCTGGAGTCTCCTGCAGAACTCCAAAGAGCCTACAATACAGGACCTGATGCTGGCTGTAGGCATCACTGTCTTTAATTCCTCCTTTGGTGTTCAATTTTCATGGATTGCTCCTTTTGTATTGAGTGACAGGTTTCTGGAACTTCATTCACGCATAAATGCACAGATTCTGAAGTGACTGTTCCTGCCTGTCCAGGAAAAGGAATTAATAGGAATTAATACAAAGCCTTCTGCTACCTTCCAAAACTTGAGTCAGTGGGATGGACACCATTTGATCATCTTCTTTACAGGAGGTTTTTATTTTTATGATATTGCTATAAAAGCCAAAAAAATTGGCACAGTGGAGCTGTCACCGAGCCTTTAACAAGCCGTCTTCTCTGAGGAACAAGTCTCACTCCCTGCCGTGAGAGGAGCATCTCCTATCTGCATTGCCCAAGCTTGTCCCTTGCCTGCATCAGAGAAAAAACCTGTGATAGTTATTATGCCTAAGAAACATTACCAACTTCTCTAACCTGTTACTGAACCTCTGTGCTAGGACCGGGCATGTTGTCACAAGGTTGATATACCTCACCATGTTGTAGGCACTCATTTTCCATAACATGGAGGAGACTGATGGCCACCAAGTGATAGGCCAGTGCGTTATGGCATAGTTTCTTCCTGTCACCATGAGTCCAGTCTAGTTTTCCCGCTATTCATCTCTGCCTCAGTCTCCCCACCAGTGCGTCTTGCTGCCCATCCCCAGAAACATCTCCAAATCTGCTGGCCCTCCCCAGCCTCCCTGATTCAACGGCAGCCATCAGTTATTTGCAGCACATACGTGCTTTCCTCAGGAAAAAAACAAATATCTTCGCTGTTCAGGCAAAGAGATGGGGAAATGGTTTTATCTCCAAAACAATCTGGGGGGTCTTCAGCCATTCCTGAAGCAAAGATGTAGGGCAGAGGTGAGGCAGGAGGGACAGAAGACCCTTGAAGGGCAGGAAGATGGCTAGGGGTTTCTGGCAGGGGTGGGGAGAATAAAAGGGACTGATGAAGGGGCAGGTAAGTGGAGAAGGGCCAGGAGAGAAACTCCTCCTTCCTTCCCTGCCTGATTGCTGCCCTCTTGGACCCATCATCACACTCCTCTCCACAGCCATGAAGGCATTTCTGCATGCTGCTGAAAGTATATGAGGTTGTGTGGGGTGGTTACTGGGATTTTGTGCTCCAAAGCAAAGTCTGTTGCTGTTTTGCTCATCAGTGCGGAAGTGTTCACACACGCACCACACAAATTTAGAAGAAATGTCCATACAAGTTGTAGCTGGTTGTTTAGAGATGGTAGAGCTGTTCAGTGCTTGCCCTGTGGGAGGTCAAAGAGGTTAAAGACTGGCTTTAAGACATTCATTTGGATATTACTTACCTCCCAGAAAGCTCCTTTGTAGTATAAACCGTATAACGTCTGCTGTGAGACCTCTAGTTCATGGAAAAGTGAATAAATAACTCTTAGTTACCAGTGGATGGTGGGCACGGGGACATGAGATGAGAGGCCAGAAGACTGACTAGCATGGGGAAGACGGGATGTTCCTGAATTGAGCATGCCAAGCATTTTGTGTCGCCTCTGCAGAGAGCTGTCTATAGACCTGATCTCCTCAGCAAGCTGGACTGTCTGGTTTTAGATTGTATTCCTTGAGCAGTCCTCTTCCCAAACTTAAGGGAGTAGAGCTGGTAAATCAAGGAGAGAGCTTGAGGCAGACCTTCCAGGGACCTTCCTGCTCTTTCCTAAGCACACCACTATTTCTCTGAGGGCTACACAGGGGAACTGCTCCTACTTGAAAATCGATTCCTGGACCTTGATGGCGCCTCATTAAACAATATGGGAGACCAGGGAATAGAGACATTGTGCCTGTGTTTTTATTTTGGAACCAACTAATGCATAGTGTCACTACTGTTCCTGTGCTCCTGCTGTTTCCCCTAATGGCATACTGATTTAATAATGTTAATGGCCTTCTACCCAAAATAGGATTTAATGGGATCAAAGTCAGTTTCTGGTCAGGATGTATAGCCTAAGTTTTGGCCACTATACAGGAATATATTGTGGTTGCCCTCAACTCTGTTCTTAAAAGGAACGTTCAAACTTTGCCTCTACAGATGAATTGCATCCTCTGAGACTAATACAGAATAGGCTACAGTTAAAGCAACGTGTTTCAAAAGTTAATGGCTTAAAAATGGAAGACAACAGTTCCTTCAAAACGTTTTGCAGTTTTAGCTGTACTTATGAAACATTCATGGAGTGTAAAAGGAACAAAAGGGATACTCCTATGCCTCAATCATAGGCCAAAGGGATACAAATTTATTTCCCTGCTTTGTTTAACTCGCTGCTTGCAACAATTAGTCTGGCAATGTAAGATTTCTCCGTCAACATGCAAAGCACATTAATAATGTATTTCAATCAAAAGATATGCACTCAAAATATGTTTACAAATTAGTTTCATATCAAAGTGTCAAATTTCCTGAAATTATGTACAGAAAGCTACTAAGTCTAAAATCCCAGTAGTGCTGGGATTCGTCTCTGTAGAAATTACTTTGCTGGAGGACTCTACTGAGGCACAGCATAAAATTCAATGTGCAAAATTCAAAACTATTTAAATTCAATTCTGTGTGAACTGAAACGTTGTATGTTAAAATACTTTACTCCCCTTTCCTCGATATGTATATTTAGTACCATCCCAGTTTTTGATGTTTGCTGATGGAAAAAATCACATTTGTCCAATTACACTTTGGGAACCAGCTCTGGTTTTTGGAGTAAGGCAAATTGTTCAACATGATCGTTTTTGCTGTTTACGTTCTGATTTCCCCAGGACCTTCACTTGACACTGCTGTGAAGTGGATATCTAGTAGCATTTTGGTTGTCAGTATCAGCTGGTAGACTTCTGCTCCTGTATTTTGCTGGCCTAACACCTCCCTCTGCAAAGTTACAGCCAGCTAGAGACTCTGTGGACAATGAGGTATGCTGCACTTCCATTTTGCTGTGCTAGCCTGTCTGTCCTTCAGGCTTGCCTGGCAGGTTGTTTCTGTAGGAAGCTCTAGCCAGTTCTCCACCACAAACACCCTTCTTCAGAGTTGGGATATTCAGGTGCTGTGTGGTGGAGATCAAAGGGCCGAGGGGCTATTGGGAGTGAGGTGAATACTGGTTGGCCCAAGGACTTTATGTTGATGATAATCACTATTCTTATCAAGTGTCTCCACAGTGAAGTTTTGAATGTGGATGAGAGAACTGATACCATCATATGTACAAGGAATAACTCACAGTGAGTCCAAAACTTCCATGTGGAAAAG
This sequence comes from Baryphthengus martii, assembly GCA_013396935.1. NCBI lineage: Eukaryota > Metazoa > Chordata > Aves > Coraciiformes > Momotidae > Baryphthengus > Baryphthengus martii. The sequence continues at coordinate 58,479 of VWZK01009397.1, forward strand.
TGCATTTTAGGAACTTTTCTGAAGCCACCCTGGTGAATGAGTCCATGGCTCTTATCAAAATAATAGCCACTGTTTTACAGAAACTTTTAAACTAAAGCTGCTACAACTACAGCAACAAATTCATCTTGAGTTAGAGAAAGCTGCAATGACTGCAGCTGTAGGGTAAGAATTGTAGAGAAATATTTTATGGTGACTCTACTGGCAAGTAAATAATTGCTGTACTTAAGCACACTGTAAAGGCAAGTAGCAAATAATGCAAAGATTTCTCAGTCTTAGATTTATAAGTTCAACTGTAATATGCTATGTAATTTTTTTGGCAAAAATGGTTAGGTGAATTGTTGGAATAGAAAAACCTCAGTCTTGTAAAGTATAGTCCTTCACATAGCTATGAACTGTTAAATTATACAGGCAAGACTGCTTAGTATAACCCTCACAATGTAGAAGTCTTTTGCAGACAGCATTTCTAGGTTTAACGTTATGATTATAGTTCCTGTAGTTGAAACCCCTGGAATTACTGGACCGAATTATATAAATTTTGCTTAGGAAATATAGCCATTGACCACAGAAATGTGTAGGCATCAGGAAGAGTGGGTTTTTGAATGGGAATTCTAATGGAGTGAAAAAATTAAGTTTGGGGGTTTTTTTTCTAAGAGATTTTTAGATGGGGTAAGTTCACAGCAAATGCTATCAGAATAACAGACTGCAGAGAGTTGTGAGAGAGGTCCTGAAGGTCTGTTAAAGGTGTCTTATTTGTCTGAATTTGGCAGTTTCTCTCCGGATTTATTGCTCTTCTTCATCATGTTGCATTGTCCTCCCAACCCCACTGTCACTTGGCACTGCCCTGCTCAGGAGGTTATGTGACCTGGCTACCAATCTGGCCCTTCATGGGCTTTCCCTTGTCTGTGTGTTTGCCTGATTGTCTGGAAACTGTTTTTCATTACTCTGTTAGAAGAAGAGACTTTGCATTTTTGTAGTGTCCTGATACTAGACACCAGTGTGTTACTTCGAAGTAATATCACAGAATCATAGAACAGTGTGGGTTGGAAGAGACCTTAAAGATCACCTAGTTTCAGCCCCCTGCCATGGGCAGGGACACCTCCCATTAGACCAGATTGCTCAGAGCCCCATCCAACCTGGTCTTAAACACTTCCAGTGATGGAGCATCCACAACTTCCCTGGGCAACCCTTTCCAGTGTATCACCTCCCTGATAGTGAAGAACTTCTTCCTAATTTCTAATCTAAAATCTACCCTCTTCCAATTTGAAGACATGACCCCTTGTCCTATCACTACAAGCCCTTGTAAAAAGTCCCTCCCTGGCTTTCCTATAGGCTCCCTTCAGATACTGGAAGGCTGCAATAAGGTCTCCCTCGAGCCTCCTCTTCTTCAGGCTGAACAATCCCAGCTCTGTCAATCTGTCCTTACAGTAGTGTTCCAGCCTTCTAATCATCTTTGTGGCCCTACTCTGGACCTGCTCCAACATGTCCATGTCCATCTTGTGTTGGAGGCTCCAGAGGTGGATGCAGTACTCCAGGTGGGGTCTCAGTATTGATTTTAACATGGTTTGTGGTTTAATAAAGAAGTCTGATTCAGTGTTAATATATTCTGTGTTACTACTAAAGATGCCTACAGTGTGATACTGGGCCAGTTGTGAGGACTAGACACCCAATGGTGTCATCTATGCACATTTCTGCATAGATCTTCTCTGTGCTTGCATTTAGGAAAAAATTCTTTTATGCTTTGTGATTTTCTGTAAAATTCACTAACACAACAGTTGTTTCTTTCCATTTCCCTATAACATCTTATGATCAGAGATATTACTGTTGCTGTCTTATCTTAATCTTTAATTATAAAGATAACAGCAACCTAAATCTGCTGTAATGAGGAATGGAAAGGAAGTGTTTTTGTCATGAAGATGTAGGGGAAGAAGGGAAGGGAGAGCTCCTTGTCATTTTTTAAATGGAGGACATTGTGGCATTCTGAAGCATGCCGGTGTTATGCAGGGCAGATGATGCTTGTGCATATTCGGTATGGAGCTATAATAACTTCATTTGCCATGTAGAAGAGATTTTTAAAAAACCTTTCTAAAGTTTGTGATACACAGTCCCACGCAGATAGGAGGTAGGATATGGGAAAATAATGGAAGATTGGTGAGGAGGATTGTAAACATGCTCAACTGACTTACTGCTGAGGTGTAGAAAAACACATGTATAATCTTAATTGTTGCTTAGTCTTGTGTGTTTGACAAGTAGAACATCTGTGTTTAGATAACAAAGGCCTCCGATAGACTTAGAGGCACCCTATCGAACATTCTTGAGGTTCCTCACAGCTGTGGGAAAGATCAAAGAGCAGTGGTAAATTACACCTGCGTAAATCCCTGATATAGAGGCAAAAAGACCAGGCTCTAGAGTGGATCAAGCTCTGTGGTGCCTGTGTCCCTACTTGTGTGCCTCTGCCTGGGTGCTGCTTCAGGGATCCCCTGATGGTGAGGTAATGAAAATAAATTTACTCTACATTTCATCTGTGATTTTGTGGTTGTTTCTGTGTCCTACCTGTGTTGGCTCACACACCTGTTAAATGAAATGAAGATTTTTGGCTTTTTTTTTTTTTTGATTTATGTTTTAATAAAGAACTCCAATTCAGTATTAATATATTCTGTGTGACTACTAAAAAATAGATTTTTCTTTCCATAGTCTGACACCTGACAGTGTCTAGACAAACTTTTATGTTCTGATTAACTTTCTCTTACATAATGACTGGAATTTTATGCTTATACTCTATTAACTTTAAGCTAATTGTAGCCTGTCATAACTCAGCTGTATTAGCTTACTTGGTAGGTTCTTGTAAGGTAAATATCATTTTTTAATTACTTCTAATAAACCTTTTCATTTCTAATTTTTATGGCTCTAGGCAACTAGCTGGTTTTGTCTAGGCTAAGGACACAGAGATGCCTGAGGAGGATACTGAGAAAGTTTTGGAGTCTAAATAATTTTGAGGCCTTACAGCAGGTGAGGGGAGGCCTCAGGCTGGCTCAGGTATCTACCAGGAGTGCAGCAACACTGCAAGGAAATAGATCCACAGGACCAGCTCTTCCTTATGCCCTGGTGAATGGGATGGTTGTTTAAGAAATGAGGGAAAGGCTGAGAAGAGGCAGGTGAATGGTCCCTGTGACTTCATTTGAGCACTCATTGACATTTCGGATTTCAATGTTCTGCTTGTCTCTCACCTGCCAAAAGCCAGTTAAAAGTTTGCTGGACAAGGAAGAGAACAGGAGCAAAATTAGTGTGTTTCTTCTACTTTAATACAGTGTGCACTGCGGGAGCTGACATTACATCATTTTTCCCAAGTTTTGGCAGCCCTGGAGGAGTGTACGCACTGATGCATTTCTTGCCTTCATGGCCAAACCCCAGATTCAGTGCAGGCAAGGCAGTCTGGGCTAACTCCAGCAGCTGAAACTGTCACAGCACCTTGCAGTGGGAGCCAAGTAGAAATAAATATCTCTCTGAGCATGTTAAGGTAACTGCAGTGCTGATCAGGCCTGGCTCATGCAATTACCGTAGAGAGAAATCCAGCAGGCCACATTTACCATGCAAAATCCTATAAAGGCAGATGTGTGGCTTCTTAGAGCATAAAATTGCTATGAAATCCCAAATATTTTGGAAATGCTTATTATTCACATTCAGTTAGTCAAGTACCACTTGCGCATTGGAACACTCCTTGCTTTCTTCCTGTCAGAGGGATTACCACTTCAGCCGCACAACTACAATTCAAGTTCTGAGTCTTGACAAACTTAACAACTGATTCATAGGTCTTTCCAGTGGTTTCTGGATGGATTCATCTGCTCTAACTTAGGCACTTAGAGATGACTCCCTAAAACTGGTCCTCTGTGTTTCTCTTCCCTGGGATCAACAGCAATTTCTCCACATGTTCGCAGGGACCTATCTCAGTTCCTCATCCCTCAAACACAAGTCCCTTCAGTACTATCTGGGCCTAAGTAATCTATTACGCCTGCAAAGTGATATTACACCCAGTTCATGACAGTATAGGTTAGTAAAAGCTGTTCTTCACCCAGGCCAAAGATAATTCCTCCACAGAAAAACCAGAGATGTAATGAATCCTGAGAGTGGACAGGCAGCCTAGGCTGTGCCAGTGTAGTGCAGTCCCAGAAAGTTCTCGGAGGATATTTCTTTATTATCTCAGACTGCTATTCAGCATTACAACTCTTGCTGTGTGATTGAGATTGGACACAGGAATAGCTAAGGCGAAGGACATGTGCCATGTCTAGCTTCAATTCAATCGTGTGAAATTCTCTTTGGAATAAAGCATGACTGGTTCATTGTGTATACATTTGTCTTCTTACAGCTGCTGCTGTAGAACTGCAATAAGCAAGGTGCACCTCTTTCCTTGGTTGATGGCAGCCTGCTTGGTTTTGCAACTCTGGATATCTTCTTAGTTTTTGTTCAATTTTGAGAGTTTTACTCTCAGGAGCCCACCTCTACCCCCAGTGGCCTCCATTCTCATTTTGCTTCTATCCCTTGGTATTGTCCATGGGCAGAAGGATCACCTAGATGCCTTACAGAGTGTCTGTTGTTTGCTGAAGATGTTATAACTTGGCTGAGAATGTGACTGAGCCCTTTGTGGAAGTCACAAAACATTCTGCGGCTCTTGATCTTGCCCTCAGGGCACTAGGCACAACCCTCTCTAGTTTTTAGACCTCTATAGGGAGGTCTCCATTTGCACTGAAATAGTACAGTAAGTACACAAGCAAAACTTGAATAAAGAAGATGCTTACCTTAGAGTCTGAGTAGGTCCTTTACTCCTAGGTGTAGTTGGGAATGCAGGAGACACTATCTGAGAAAGATGATCTCTGAAAAGGCACTTGGCCAGTTGACAGAGCCATGCTGTTATTTGGTTTGATTAAGTTAAACTGTTTGATGCTGAGACGGTTGAGCCAGATAATTAGAAAGCAAGTGAAGAGGTGGTTAATAGTGGTGAACACTGAAATAAAAGAGTGCACGTAGACCAAAATCATGTATAAGAAATGATAGTAGCATTCAGGGAAGGAAGCTGGTGTGGAGAGGCACAGACTAGCTGAGGGAGGTTGAATCAGAGAGTGAGAAGGATGCTTAGTAGCTGATCTGATACAAACTGCATTGGACTAATTATATCCATTCAAAATGAGAGATTCTAGTCTGTAGAACTCAAAAATATCTTAGTATAACTTCATGCCCTGGTTCCATTACAGGTAGCTTTATCAGAACACTCCTCCCTTCCTTGAATGAACTTCAGTATTTCTTGAATGATGTAGGGAAGTGGTCAGTGCTCCAATGATTTTGTGGACTTCTACGTGCTGCATGATGATTGTGCAATGACATCTACTTTTAAACTGCATTTCTCATATATTTTGCAGGAAAGCAGCATTCTGCGGCTATCTGCCCCATTCAGAAACACTTTGGTGTTCCTAGCTGCAGTAATTCCTATGTTACCTTAGCAATTTATATACAGTTTGTTAAGTTACTGGATTTGTCCAAAGGGAAAACATTTAAGAAAGTGCTTTTGATGATGCAGTTTTACAACTGGTCTAACAATCTAAGACTGCTCTGCTATCATAAGTGGGAGATCCTTGGCTTGAAGGGCTGGAAAGAGTGAAGCTGCCCCTTCTGGTGGCAAACTGGTTCAAAACAGAGTACAGTTTCATCATTTCCTTAAGCTTAACTGCACAGATGGGAAGAGCAGACTTACTTCTTTGGCTTCATTTATCCTATCATTCACAGTCCAAGCAAGAGAGAATTTCTTTGACATTGTGCTCTACAGATATAAAAAATAATGTGCACAATTTCTTTTCTGTTCTTTTTTTTTTCCCAGGACTTCAAGTATAATTTCATTTTATTATAATCAGCATGTTAGATGTAATAGCTTGATATATTTCTGTCTTGGTCTGTATCCCAAAGGTTCTTGTCTAATCAAAATTCTGCATAAAACAAGAGTTCCTTTATCTGTATATGATTTATCACACATGCTGGAGTTCCTCTGTAATTAGGTGCACTAGTTCTGTCACTTAATATATACTTTACCATTCTTTATTTTCCCTCTGAGGGCAGCCTTGACTTTTATCTTGTGTGTGAAAAATCATGTGCTAGGTATTATGGCTATGTGATGAGAACAGACTCTGTGATTATATGGACTTCGTTACATTTTACATGTCAAATAGATTTAAATACTTCTTTGTTTTGTTTTGCTGTTTGCTTTTGGTTTGGTTTGGTTTTGGATTTTTTTAATATATCAGTATTCTATACTTCAGAATTTAAAACACTGGAACTGTAGCTGAACAGCAAAATAGGGCAGCCAAAACTTTCTGTTCACAAATGTCTATTTTTGGATTAACAGAAGCAATACTACTTAATGCTTGTCTACACTGCCTACAAATGCAAGCCTACATGATTGCCCTTTTTAATTTCTTATAAAAGTTATTGCGAATGTATTTGTATATTAATTTTGTATACTGTTTATTTTTCCCCAAACTGTCTTGATTTCCCACTGCTTTTCTGAAAAATCTGACTAGAGCCACAGCTGAAGCAGAACAGGAGGGCAAAATTATATGTTTAGATGTTACAGAAACTTGAACAGGGAAGTTCTGATATTTTATAAGGCATGATTAAATTACTTGTGACTCATTTTCAGCCTGAAGCTTTTTAATCAGACTGATGTGAAGTCTGATTCAATGTGCTCAGTCTTTCTCCTTGCAGGATGAAATAGCATCTCTAACAAATGTGATAAGGGTCATCTGGAGCCATCCTGTCATGCCGCTGCAGAACACCTTCTGTGTTAAACAGGAGCTAGTTTCACTGCATTGTCCCAAACCCAAGCTAAAGCCTCGCTGTAAGAGGAAATCCCAATTACGAATAAATTCTGTTTTAGCAGGAAGTTAGGTTTGGGTAGAAGAGCTAATTTTCATTATTTTTTTTCCCCACCTGACTCCAAGCATTTCCAATAAAGCAAACATTAAGAGAAGTTGATGGCTTGAAGCTGGTTAGTCTGGAGTAGTAAAATGTACACAAAAGGAATAACACACATAAACCTGAAAGACCTCTCCAGGTGAAGAGCATTTTTCTACTAATTCAGCATTTTCCTGCTAAAGAAGAACTGAGGGTTTTACGCACATCTCTTTCATCAACCCAAGTATCTGCTTACCCCTGGTAATCCCAAGAATCTAACAAATGATGAAAACAGGCAACGTCTGTGTTCTGTTTCCAGTCTTGTCTTACTTTAAAGTTTTTATGGTTGTTTATGAAGCTGGCTTTAGTATTATTCACAGAGGTGCACACAGTTAAACAACGGAGGTTATTTTTAAAGTCCTAATGTTTTCTTCCTCTAGACTGCCACAGTTATCTAAAAATGTTTAATGCCAGACCATAATGATCTCCTTCAGCTGTGGGGACCCTTGGCTGTTGGTTCTGTGCACTGGTGACTGGAGGAGCAGCTCTTACATGCATCACCAACAGGTACAAATTATTTTCCTGACACTGGAGTGGACAGGGAAATCAACATGAATGTTATGAACTAGAGGGTATTGAGCCTGAAAGGTTGCCTAGATATATGCAAGTTGAGTCTGTCCTCCTCTGGGTGCCATTCTTAACTTCCAAAAAAAATTAAAAGAATTTGTCCATCTTCTGACAGCTGCGGTAGCTTATAAACTGTCTATTATATGGATCGGGTTCTAAGACTATGGCTGTCAAAATATATGCCAAGATGTATCTTGAAATAGCACTACTTTTTTATTATGAAGAATTTATGTTTTACAGCACATGTACACAGGGAGCAGTAGTTTTGCACCTGTTTGAGTTTTGACTTTACAAAGCAGAGACGTCTCAAGCTGAGTCCGTAATTGACGCAGTGCAATGAGATGTATGCTCTTGACGATATATTACAGAATTTCAGTGCTGCAAAGACATTAGTACCTGTTGCAACAAGGATTATTTAGGATTGAGTTCACTTAAATTCCTTTCCTGAGGTCATATCAAGGGAATGAATTGAATGATTCACTGGTAGGCAACTATCAGTAAATACTAATGGAAAAACATAACAGTGGTGGGAAGAGCAAACAAAAGACCCTTTTTAAGAATGCAAGTTACTGAGTGAGAGAATATTTTTCAATAGATAGTCATCTTAAATTGATACTGATTCCCACGAGAAAGAAGGTATACTCTAGAGCTGCTGGATTACGTTACTTTAATTCACAGTGATGATTTTGTAGTAATATAGCTAGTATATGCATTCACACAACCTAGAAATGCAGTGTTATGAAACTTTATTGGTTTGGTTTAATTAGGGAACGTATTATATTAATAAAGAAAAATATTTTATTCTGTCTGAAACTATAGATCTCCTCTCCAAAGGGATACATCTCCAAATTCAAGATCTCTTAGTCAGTGACCGGATTTTGTTACAGAGATCTTTGGCTATGCTGTCTACAATAGAGTTCTACTGCATGTATCCTATTCCTCATGTCCATGCTCTGCCAAATTTTTTATGCCTTGGCTACCAGCCACTGTATTAAATCATAGCTGATGAGGTGCAGAACCCCTAGCTTGGAGGATCAGCAGGTTGTAAGTATTTGCTTGTTTGTTATGCAGACTTTCTGACCCAATTATTGCAAGAAAGAATGATTCTTACTGCTTTTACAAATACCTTGCCAGATTCTCACCAAGAGGGAAAAGTCTCCTAATGATGCTTTTGTCTGCCCATGATCATGACTATCTTTGTGCTCATCATTAAATTGTCTTTCCGTAACCTAGAATCTGATCCCTTGATACAGCTGAATGAGGTGGGAATATACTTTTTCCTTTGTGAAATCAGTGCATCACAGCAACTATTTAGTATGGCTTCTAGAAGGAAGCCTATATACCAGCAACCCTCCTCCTATGCTTTTTGTAACATTGATATATTTTTCAGCTCCTACTGCTAGTTAGGTTTTGAGAGGCTACTGCAATAGCCACGTCTGAACTGAATTCAGAGCATCTGTCTTTGGATCCTCTTAGTTCCCTCTCCCTGGGCACATCCTGAGTTCACCCAAAAGCACTCTTGACCAGTTGCCTCCAGCAAGGTGGGAAAGGGAAAATACTTTGTACTGACTGCACTCTTCTGTAATAGCACTGCCTCATCTTCTGGTGCAGCACCCCTTGCACACTGTACCAACCTTCTCTTGTCTGCATGAACCAACCAACAGATTTTCAGGAGTATCCTCTTTCAGCAGTCAGGCTATATCTGTAGTCATTATCACAGTAAACTGATCTATCCTGGCACCATATTTTCCACGGGAAAGGAAAGGAAATGCATGGACAGACAAAGAGGTCCACATTCCTTCACTGACAGATGAGGCCAAAGCAAGCCTTGTACATGTCATTTGAACAGCAAGGAGAATTCTTGCACGCTTTTTTTCTCTTTCAGGTTGGTTGTATCCCTTCTGAATAGTTGCGTTTTTATCACGAGTATACTTAGTCTTGATGATAATTTCTGACGACATAGCGAAGCCTGAAAAATACAGGCTCTGGAACAACCCAATGGGACTAGGATTCATTTGGTTCCCACATCCAGAGAGAAATGGTTGAGCCTGGAGCTGAAGCTAAGCAAATGCCACCTGAGTGAAGACATAGTGGTTAATTCAGCTAGGACTGGATTACCTGAACACTGGGGGATCACTATAGACGTTTTACCTACATAATCTTGGTTGTTGAGAGAACATGCTGATCCTTGAAGGGAAGATTTTGCCAGAATACAGAAGCAGAGCAATCCCAAAGCCATCACAGGGAATCTGATTGGTTAAAGCAAAACTCCAGACAGCAGAACTCACCCACCTGTGACAGAAGATACCTGTGCATAGCATTGAGGGACTGAGAGCACTTCTGTAGGGCCTCATGGCTTGGCTGTATCTCAGCAAGATAAATATTCATGCTATTGCTGCATACTTGATATGACAAAGTGCTGCTGAAGTGCAAAAGGGAAGAAATACTGGCTAGATGAAGAGTAAAGTGGAATAATGTGTCTGGCTGTTCAAGGTCAGCAGGCAGACAACAATTCCAACTATGGCTCAGGAGAACATCAAAAGTGTTTTTAACAATGGGCCATAGAATTGACTGGTTTTCCTTGTGCCCCATTTGGAGAGTGGGGTTTGATTTAAATGCCTTCTTACAATAACCATTTACTGATCTATCAGAAGCTGTGACATTCACCAGTAAATCTATTGCAAAGCTGAGCATTGTTGCCACATACAGGTAGAAAGGGAAAAAAAAAAGTGAATGGAGAGGGTAGTAAATGTTCTGGAGCATTAGGCATGATTAAAAGTGAAAGGTGCTTGTTGACTCTATGCCTAGCACTTCTGTGTACCGTGCTTTCCCTCTTTTGAAACATGGAGGACTCTTAAGGATATCTAACACCCTTCTGCCTCGTGTCAAAGAAGGTGTACAGCTCTCTGAAAACTGACTGGTACATGGGGTACAAAATGTAGGCAGGGGATGTCTTTACTCCAGTGTGGTCAGTTTTCTGTTCTAAGTGCAGCGGGAATTCAGAGCCCAGTTCTTTACAGAGCTATGGCATACTGTGTCCTCACCACGACTGACCTGTCCAAAACATGGGAAAGAGAGCTCAGGAGATATATCATAGCTCAAGCTTTCCCTTTGACATTACTGCCTTGTTCTGGACCTTAGTTTAAGTTTATATCAGAACACATGTGTAGGGAGATACACATTTATGGAGGCAGGTAGAGGTTTGTGAGTTAATTTCCATTGTTGACCCTATTAACACCACATCCAATAGTGGAACTCAAGTTAGAACTGGGGTGGTCATCACTTCATGAAGCAGGACATTACGGTGTGGTTACTGAATCCTGCCCTTTCTACATACACAGCTGAGGCCTTGTGCCTTTCTAGGAAGGAATCCTACAGGATGTTAAGATTATTTTTGCAAGCCTAAATCAGATTTCTGTGCCTGCCTGTGGTCACATAATTTCATCTATTTCCTAGGCCTTTTGAAGAAGATAAGGCCTGAGTCCTCTGAGAAGAGTTTACACATTTTTGAACATTGCAGCCCTAAAACCTACCAACTGCTTTACAATAAAGTTAGCAAAGCTTCAGTAGTTCCTACAAAATTTTTTGCTAATTCATGATTAGAATAAAAAAATGAAATGACAAATTTTAGCCAAAGTGGATTTTTTTGCCATAAATTAAATATATTTTTCAATGTTATGTTTCTATCAATCTATTTTGAAGTTTTTTTTCTGTGTTTTTAATTCAGTACCTTGCAGAAGAAACCACTGAAACCATTTCCCCTACTCCCCCCCCACCCCTGCCCCGCTTCATATTTTAGGCTGATCTTACTTTCTGAACCTTATTTTTACTGATTGAAATAGTTGAAGGACTTCAGTGGGAAGCTTACTGTGTCTCTAGCTCTCATCTTTCTTACTTCTCATCACAAATATCCTCCTCATATCATACAAAATAGACCTTTTTCCAAGAATGGCTTTTAGTAGAATATGTCACTTTTATACATAAATATCATCAGTACATCAAAAATCTCTGTCTAGTGAGTGGAGGCGGGAGGAAAAACCGTCATGAAGAAAAATCTTAATGCAAAAATGACGTCTGCTTTACTGAAATGGTGAATGGCATAACAATTGGGCAGCAGGTAAGGCAATAGACACAAACACATTCCAAAGAAATGCTTTTGTTCTTTCAAGTCCTCCTCACACTCGCTTCAGTACTGCCCTATGAAGAACCGTTTCAGGAACAACTGAACATCTGGCTGCTGAAAAACTGCATGACTCATGTCTGAGTTTATACTTCTCTTCATTTTGGTCATTTGGATACTGCTATGTATAAACTGTTGCCAGACAAGGATTGCGTGCTCCAGGTTCAGTGACGTTTGTTGTTTTTTCCCCTGTGATTTCTGTATCTTCATTGTAAACTTCAAGATTTTCCTCCTGTTCCGAGCAGCTTCCCACAGGCTTTGGGGAGGCTTCCAGCTAGTGAAGAGACAAGGTAGGATAGAGGGAAAGCACATTAATTCATGGGATTAGACTAGAACAGATTTTAAGGGTAGAATTAGCCAAGGGCCGTAGATGGGGCAATGGATGTGAGGGAAGGAAAGAAAGGAAACAGGAAAAAGCTTGTGGGGAGCATCTTATCACTGGGATCTCCAGTGAAAATACCAAAAGGTGCTCCTCACTGGGGGTGTCCCCAGAGGCTAAATCTACTACAGGACATTGGAGCAGTGAAAGTAGGACCCTACATGAGATAGTCTGCTATGTCCAGGTGCTCATAGAAGTTTGAAGGCTTTTTGCATGCTGGTCACTCACCCAGGCTGCCAATGCATGGTCTGCAGCCCCCTGGAGAAAAAGTAGTGGGAACAAAGCTCAGAAAAGTTGATTGCTCTGCATTCTCTGTCTTTTATCTCAATTCACCTGACATGTGACAGGAGGGATCTGGTCCATCCACCGCAGAGGATTTGAAAAATGCATTGTCCACTCTTGATGGCCAGCGCTGCCATCCACTCGGGCTGCTCTGCTTCCCTCTTGCAGTGGTGACTGTGGCCTGCAATGTCTTTCTTGCCACAGGCTGCAGGACCCGTCACTCCTACAGAGGTTTTGAGGACCTAAGGTCTTTCCATACCTCAGTGCTCAGTAGCTGATTCAATGTACACTAGGTTCTTGGGTCCCTTGTGCTGACCTGGAAGGGGTCAAGTTCCCACACAAACCAGGAGAGATGCCAATCACCTCCCTGATCTTATCACTTGCCCTGCAGCAAGCTTCCCTCCAGGTGCTGTTGGTAGTGATTAGACACAGAGGTCATGGTTGAAGATGGAGGTACTTGGTGACATCCTAGCATTGCTTTTCTAATCACAGTTTTCATATCCTACACTGGTTGGTTTTGAATGTCCTAATTTTGCCGCCTATTACAAGTAACACCTTGTTCCCTTGCTAGTCATAAAGCTTAGAGATAGTTTTGTCCAATTTCATAATCTGCAGTTTAAATATCTATGGATTTTGAGTTATTCCAAAGGAGCACAGTCAAGGTCCTGTTCCTGACCCAGCTGCATGTGCCCAGCACATGTCATGAGCATTCATGAAAACACACACAATCAACATGCAATCGATTGAGCTAAAATCAAATCCAAGTGATTGGTTAAAAATATGAAAGACAGTTGGAATATGTGGTCGGTTTTCACAGTAAGGTATTACTACAGGGCCATGGGTACCTTTATTGTCTCAGAGATCTGGAAAAAATTGCAAGTAGTGAGGTAGCAATGGCCTCTGAAGACATTACACAGGATAGCCATTACACAGTGACAGACTAAATGTGAGGAAATCCAGAAGAACATTGTGAAATTGAATGGTTGAGTGATATAGTAGAAGATGAAATTTAATATAGATGCATACCTAAAAAACAGTTGTGAATTTGAACACATGGTGGTGGGCCATGAAATAGAACAAGGTTTTGGTCTTACAATCATAGAATTATGGAATTGTAGAATGCCTTGGGTTGGAAAAGACCTCCAAAGGTCATCCAGTCCAACTGCTCTGCAGTGACTAGGGACATTCTCAACAAAATCAGGTTGCTCAGAGCTTCAGCAAGCCCAACCTTGAATGTCTCCAGGGATGAGACCTCCACCACCTCCCTGGGCAACCTGTTCCAGTGTTCCACCATAATGATCCTAGAAAACTATTAACTTAACTATTAATTATTAGGATCAGTCAAGAAACACTTGAATGTTAAGAGTAATTAGAAAAGGAACAGAATAAATCACCTACTCTGCTGTAAAGTGACAGTGTGCTTTTATCTGAAATGCTATGCTACATTTCTGTTCTTCCACTTCAAAATGGGTAATACCTGTGGAAAAGCTATAGAGATAGGCCACAAGAATTACCAAAATGTGGAATATATTCTGTACAAGGAATGACCAAATTGACTAGAAAAGAACAATCAGGGGGATGAGATATTATATGAGTTTCTGAAAATAAGAGGAGCATTGGAGAAACATTCCTTCAGTGTCTTGGTATGAAAATGAAAGGCACTAAGAGAAACTAGTCAATAGTAAGTTCGGTACAAAATAGAGTCCCAGGTTTTGGTTCTTCCCACATAATCAAGTGGCAGATGCCTGACCATCCTAGAAGCTTATGGAGTTCAGCTGGCATCCAGACAAAACTCACAGAAGAACTGGTGGTAGTCATCAAATATTTTCATCCCCTCTGGGACAGCAAATCAATATTCCTCAAACTGCTGAAGGATGTGAAAATATTTGTAAAGTACAGTTACACTCTATCTCTTCTTTGGGTGTTGGCAGCTAGCAGTGATAGGGTATAGACCCAGATGGCCTCTTGCTCTGAACAGTAAATCCATTCTGACATTAGTTTTTGTAAAGGGAAGCTCTAAGACGAGTGGATAGAGAGAGGACCTGCTCCACCGGGGTACAGGACAAGCAACCAAAAAGGCAATTGGTCAACTGACTTGGAGAAATGGCTTTTCTGAAGAATCAGCAGAGGCCCTTTGGACATCCAGTGTAGGAGAGATTGATCTGGAATGAAAATGGGAAGATACCGCACATCTTTCCACAGAATAATCACGCATTAAAAAGCAAAAAGGGTAATATAGAACAAGCTACCATAAAATAACTCCTCTAACTGGAATGACTTTTTTGTTCTTTTTCTGAGCTTATATGAAAGATACAATACTTCAGCCATGGCAGCAGTCTATTTTTTTAGCATAACAGAAGTCTTCGCATCATAAGCTGCCTGTGCAGAGAACAAGGTGTTTTGTGAATATTAGGTCATTTATCATTACAAATGCCGTGAAGAGGAATTAAAAAAAAAAAAAAATCACTTAGATCTTAATATTGTGAAAAGGAAGAGGAAAATTATGGAGACTGATTAATGTTCAGAACATCATGTATTTGGAGACTAATAAGAAGTTATTTTATAAACTTTCTGTTTAAGGTGCTTGTAAACTTTACTTAAATTTCTTTGAGATTTAAGTCACATACAATGAAAATGACAAATAGTTACTGGGGAAAAGATCATTACAGAATGTTCTTCTAGGCAAATGCTACCCAGTCTTTTAAGTACTGAAGTGAACTTGAAAACAGGAGCAAAGACCAGTAGACTTGAAAGGTAACAGCCAATCTCTCTCTTTCTGTCACTAAAATATTGTCAGAAAATCTCTTGTTGGTGTTAAAGTTGGCACTTCCAGATTTTTGGAGGAAATCCTGTCATTAGGTATGATAATTAATGCTTCTTCCAGCCTTCATCTGCGTACTGCTTCTGTATCTATCCTGGGGAGAGCAGAAGAGAGAACTTGTAATATGTTCAGAGAAATTGCAACAGGCCTGCCCAATATAGCAGTAGCAAATAAAATAATTTAGATTTCTTCCTGACCCAGAGCATACATAGGCATGATCCCTCCCTGTCCTGCACAATACTGCAGCTGCACACACTCCCCACAAATACTTGCAGTAAGAAAATATATTGTGTTGCCTTTAATACTAAGGATTTAGTTAGTATATGCAACTGGGGGGGAGGAAATTAGTAATTATTAGACCAAGAAAGAAGGCTAAGTTATTTTAGCTTGTTTTTATAATATGCGTTATAATCTGTGCAGATGGTTACCTGGGACTCACAGAGCGTTGATCTGCGTGAACTCCCGTTGTGCTGTTGCACAGGAGAGGGGATGTGATGTGTGGGTAGACTTGGCATGACTTGTGAAAGTAGTATCCTTCTAAACGAACTGCATATATCAGTGCATATGTAAACGATTCAGAAGGCTTTAGGATGGTAGAGACCTTTTGAGATTATGTGGTTCAACTGACCTGGTCAAACAGGGTCACCTAGAGCAGGTTGCCCTGGACTCTGTCCAGTTGAGTTTTTAACTTTTTCAAGGATGGTGACACCACAGCCTCTCTGGGTAACCTGTTTGACCACACTCACAGTAAAAAGTGTTTTCTCCTGTTCAGAACACCCCCAGATTGCAGCTCGTGGTGCCATGTCACGGGCTTCTCTGTTTTGTGTGTGTTTTGCTGCAGTGCATTTGTTTTGTATCTAGTGGTGCAGGTGTTTCAAATATAAACACTTATGACTGAGCTATATTTAGCTTTTGCATGCTCCCTTCTGCAATAATTCAGCAGGTGACTGCTCTGCTGGTAGACAGCACAGGGAGCAAGTGGTCTGGACAAAAGGCACTCTGAGATTTTGTGCCAGGCAGTTAGCTTAGTATCTAATTTCCAAACTTTGCTTGAATCATTCATTTGTCTGAAGACTGATATACATGTGATATATATACAGAGAGATGATCTATATCTATAAAGATGTAGAATATCATTTATATGATATGAGAATATCATATATAGGAAGTTTTTTCCCCCCAGAAGTTTCTTTCCCCAGGAGTAGGAAGTTTCTTTCCCCCAGAATAATTTCAAGTTAGTAAATCATGCTTGGTTTTGTTTTCCTTCCATGCTGAAAATCACACAAAGAGAAGTAACGGCTGTATCAGAAGTGAGTAGTGATATAAGTGCTTATCCTGCTTGCTTAGTTTCCTCGTGTTAATAACAGAAGACCATGTGTATAATTGCACCCAGAGCAAAGTCAAAGTAGCACTACCTGGCTCAATAATGTAACTTCTTGGTTAGGCTCACATTATGTCATACTACGGCAAAATAGACTTCTTGTTTTGCCCTGAATGTAGAAACCTGCTGTAATTTGTGGTGCACATTCACACTGATAGAAAAGTGTTGTCTTGTGAACCTGGCATTTTGAACCACTCTGTAACACACATACAGCTTGAGAAATTCAGCTGTGATGTGCTGGTTTTGTTTCTGCTGCTGCTAGCTTAGTACAGGCAAGTATCTGGGCAGATCCATTCCTGTGAAACGCTGGGTAAAATTCAAGCAGGAAAGTCTTTCAGAAGTAAAATATAATTGTTTCTTCCAATGACCGAGTCTCATCATTTTCTCAGCCACCTTTCTGAACTCCCACATCAGCACCATCAGCCTTGAAAGAACAACACTTTTCTCTTGAGTCATTGTATACCAGCAAAATGTAGAGCATTCAGCTATATTTTACTTTACACACAAAAATTGTCCTTCATGCCATAAGTGTGGTATCAAATTTACCATCTGCAAAGGAAGTGTTGAGAATATGTATTGTCCTTTGGTTTGAAGGTCGCATGGAAACAATGTGGGTTTAGTGCCTCATTTATTTCTCAGAAGCTGCAAGTACCTTGTTCTCAAATATTCTAACGCAATATGAAAATTAATTGTAATCTACTGCAGGGTTTGAAAGGATGGTGCAGGTTTACAGAAGGGTATGAGAGATTTCCGCCTGTTTGTGGTGGTGTGAAATGGAAAGGGTACATAAACTCAAACAGGTTTCCTCCATAAGTGAAAGAAAGCAGGAAATACTGCAAGGCATCAGTACAAGCCCCCAGGGTGTTCTACTTTTTTTCTTTTGATATTTGGATAAACAAGCAGAACCTTCAAGTCTGACGAGCACCAATACTGAACATGATGTGAACTGACTATTTTAACAAAATCCTGGATGAATGAGAACTGGAATCACAGAATTGCCTATATTCTAGGCAATTAAAGTGTTCTGGTATTTCTAAAATTTCTTTTAAAGCTTGAAAAGCTTGCTTCTATCATCTTTGATTACACAGAGAAACTCCAGTGCAAGATCCCCTGAAAGCAGATGAGGAGGCTTGTGAGGAGGAAGGGGAGGACGGAGCACCATTTACTGGACTAGCTTGGTTCTGGAACAATAGATGATAACTTTGCATGTGAAGCCTTGATTTAACCAAAGGAAATGAAGAAGGGTATGAGAGGCATAAACAAGAGCTGCACCCTCGGCTCCAATCCATGCAGGTGAAAAGATCTCTTCCATGCCAGCCCTGACGGCAACGGGTAACACATTTGCTGAACCCTTGTCTGGTCACAAACAAAGCCCCAGGTGACATGAAGGAGTGTCTTTGCATCCAGGTCCAAATTGTTTCTGCAAGACAGAAATTAGGAGCATTTGAAAGAACATGTGAGTTTGTTGCTCCTTTCACTCTTCTCCATTGCCTTTCTATCATGCGAGCAGTTTCTCCGAGACATCTCCTGGAGCTGTACACTGTCTGGGGAAAAGCATCACCCAGCTCTTACCCCTCAGGATGGCACAGAGACTTTCTGTCTTTGGAAGCGCTCCTGGGGGTCAAAAATCTGCATCTTTAGGTACATAGAAATCCTGATGCTTTGTGAAATGATGTTTACTGAGAGCTCCAGAAGATTCTCTGTGCTCTGTGATTTAAAGATGTCTTGTGCCTAAAATTTGAAGCTGGGAGATTTTTTTTTTCTGGCAATGGTGTTAGTCACAGCTTAAGCCTCATTTTCCTTTGGAACAAGCATGAGAGCCAGCTCTTGTGTGTGCTATCTCCAAATACAAAGTGATAGATTTAAGCTTCTGTTTATCATTTGTTTCCTGGGTGCCAGCAAACAGTTCAGTAAAATTGTTATTACTACCTGACAACAGAAGACAATAAAAAATGTTTCTATAAATACATTAGCAACAAAAGAAGGGGTAAGGAGAATCTCCATCCTTTATTGGATGTGTGGAGAAACATAGTGACAAAGGGTGAAGAAAAGCCTGAGGCACAGAATACCTTCTTTGCCACAGTCTTTAATAGTAAGACCAGTTGTTCTTTGGGTTCCCAGCCCCTTGAACTGAAAACTAGGGACAAGGAGCAGAATGAGGCTCCCATAATCCAAGGGAAAATGGTCAGTGATCTAGTACATCACTTCAATGCTCACAAGTCTATGGGGCCAGATGGGATCCACCCAAGGATACTGAGGGAGCTGGCAGAAGTGCTCACCAAGCCACTTTCCATCATTTGTCAGCAGTCCTGGCTAACTGGGGAGGTCCTAGTTGACCAGAAGTTAGCAACTGTGACATCCATCTACAAGAAGGAAGGAGGATCCAGGGAACTACAGGCTTGTCAGCCTGACTTCAGTGCAGGGGAAGGTTATGGGACAGATCATCCTGAGTACCATCACATGGCATGTACAGAACAGTGAGGTGATCAGGCCCAGTCATCATGGATTTATGAAAGACAGGTCCTGCTTGAGTAACTTGATCTCCTGTGACGAAGTGTCCTGCTTACTGAGTGAGGGAAAGGCTGTGGATGTTGTCTAGCTGGACTTTAGTAAAGCCTTTGATACCATTCCACAGCATTCTCCTGAAGAAACTGGATGCTCATGGCTTGGATGGATGTACCCGTCACTGGGTGAAAAATTGATTGTGTGGCTGGGGCCAAAGAATGATGGTGAATGAAGTTAAATCCAGTTGGAGACTGGTCACAAGTGGTGTTCCCCAGGGCTCAGTATTGAGACCTACTCTGTTTAATATTGTTATCAATGATCTAGATGGAAATCCTGAGGAATTTTGTAGATGACACCAATTTGGTTGAGAGTGCTGATCTACTTGAGGGTAGGAAGACTCAGCAGAGGGATGTGGACAGGCTAGATCGATGGTCCCGACAAAGCCAAGTGCTGGGTCCTGCACTTCAGCCACAACAATCCCATACAAAACTCCAGGCTTGGAGAAGAGTGGTTGGAAAGTTGCCTGGCAGAAGATGACCTGGGGTTTCTGGTGGACACCTGGCTGAACATGAGCCAGCAGTGTGCCCAGGTGGCCAAGGTGGCCAAAAGTATCCTGGCTTGTATCAGAAATAGTGTGGCTAGCAGGACTAGGGAAGTGATCATCCCCCTGTACTTGGTACTGGTGAGGCCACACCTCAAATACTGTGTTCAGTTTTGGGCCCCTTGCTGTAAGAAGGACATTGAGATTCTAGAGGGTGTCCAAAGAAGGGCAATGAAGCTGACAAAGGGTCCAGAGCACAGGTCTTATGAAGAGCGGCTGAGGTTTATTCCATCCGAAGAAAAGGAGGTGTGAGGGAAATCTTATCACTCTCTACAACTACCCGAAAGGAGGATGTAGCAAGGTGGGTATTGGTCTCGTCTTCCAAGTAACAAGTGATAGGACAAGACGAAATAGTCTCAAGTTGCACCAGAGGAGGTTTAGACTGAATATTAGAAAAAATTTCTTCACCAACGGAGTTGGTAGACATTGGAACAGGCTACCCAAGGAAAGTGGTGAAGTCATCATCCCTTGAGGTATTTAAAAGACACGTAGATGTGATGTTTAGGGACTTGATTCAGTGGTGAACTCGGCACTGTTAGGTTTACAGTCAGACTCAATGGTCTTAAAGATCTTTTCCAATCTGAATGAGTCTATGGATCTATGATTCTAAGAGGGGAAAGGCTGATTTACCTAGGAGCTATTGACCAGGGAAATACAAGAAGAGAGACTTATTTTTTCCAGTATGTACTAGTAACTGAAAACTGAAAGTTACCTCATTTCTGATGGTGGAGGAGAAATGAGGGAAGAAACTGTAAGAATTTTTATGTGTCAAACAGTCTGCATTTAAGCAATAAGCTATTTTGTTTCTGGTATTATTAATACAAAATTTTCCTTTAAATCTTTTAAGTAGTGTATGTAAGTATTAATAGTCAAGAAATGGCGTGTGCGTCTCAAACCCCAGGAATCTGGGCTGTGAGTGCCTGTGCAGAATGGGAAGATGACCAGAAATACTGATAAGGCAATTAAAATATCGCATAGTGCTTATCTGCAGAGTTATTTGGGTAATGGATGGATCTGCCTCCCGTTACCGTGGCAGTGATCGATCTCTATAACAAAGCATTTGGGTGTCAGTGAATCTGTTAAAGTTGACAGAAAGAAGAAATTTGTTTAAGAATCTGGGACATGGCAAGCATTGCCTTTGCTGTATTTATTGTTGTTGAAAGAGTTTCTACACACAATGCACCTTAGCTCTTCTCTACCTAGAACACTGATAAATACTTGTTTTATTTCACAGAGCAGGAGGATAACGTTAATTTTAATAGCACTGTCTTCAAGTATTTCCACTTATTTTAATGCTGAGAAGTTATGATAATCCTACTTCAATAGCAAAGGAAGGAGATGAAATGTTGTGTGCTCAGAATAAGGATTTCCCCTCTAATCTGACGGAGTTTCTCTCTGTGAGCCAGGTTGTGAGCTTTGCACACATTCCTGTGATCAACGTGTCAAGCAGAAGAGAAATGAACGTGAAATAAAGTGTGTGGGTGTGTGTTGTGTGCATGTGCATTTGGCCTTCACCTGCCATTCACAAAGTATACCCCCTTGTTACTTGATTTTCATAGGATCCATAAGGGTGATCTGGAGCAAGCCAATGCTGTCATCTAAGATTGCTGCTGTATTAGTGTAACACCTGCCTTGGTCCTTGGGTGCTTCTCCCTTGTTGGGACAAGGCGTACGAGGGCAGTAGTGCTGGCCTGCCTGCTGGTAGGAGGGTTGAACTGCCTGGAGCTGTGGGGATGTGTTTCCTCTGGGAGGTAGAAAAGGTGAAGTGGGAGAGGACATCTAAGGAGCTCCCTGAGAAGTTTCTGCCCCTGTTCCCTTTCCCATCTATGCTCCCTGTCTTCCTGTGTGGGCAGCCTCAGATGCCTCAGACACAGCCCAGTGAACTCTGGTCAGGACAAGTATGCCTAGAGGATGAGCCAGCATGAGGCTGTCATTTTCTTGCCCTCTGCCGTATCTCGCCAGGAAAACCTCTATCTAACTAAGCTATGGCTTTTGACAAAGCCCATTTTTTAGAGGCAATGTAATTCCTTTTGTAAGGAAATGTATCAGAGAAGACATGTCACTTTGAGATAGTGTCTGGAGGCACAGAAGATAGCATGCAGAATCTTTATTTATTTTTAATATCCCAAGGCAAATGGGGGCCAAAATGTCTAAGTGGAAATAGAATGGTTCAGGGAAACCCACTTCTGAGGGTTGTCTTCTGTCAACCCTGAGCCTACCACATCATCCATAGGGAACCACATCTTGCTCCAGGATGTGGATCATGTGCAGATGTTCCCTCCTTGGTATATCAGGCCACCAGAAGCTCCCCAAAGCCCAGATAAAACTTACTCTAACCAGGAGTAACATTGGAGGATGACCGGAGCATAGAAAATTCCCAGCCTCAACTGGAGAATACATGCTGAGTTACCCCTTTGGGGTAACCCTGAGGATAGTAGGGTTGCCTGATGGGTTCAGTCTTGTTTTTGGAGATTGATGCACCCTTCTGTGCTTGTATCCTTTATGCAGGAGAGACAATATCTTGGTGGTGTATCTGGTGGCTGTTCAAAACACTCTTCAGCAGCTCTTACTTTATCTGGTGTGGCTGCTGTAAAAGAATTTGTAAAGCTGCAGTGCAGCTCGCACCAGCAGAAGCCCTATCGCATGGCTCTCAGGGTGTTTGATGTGATTCCCCTTCCTCTCTGCCTTTTTCTCTTTGTCTTCTGACATACTGATAAGAAACAGTTACAAATTATTTCATCAGTTAGGCTGTAAGAAGAGAAGTTGTGAGCCAGGGCAGTTCTTCGAGGTAGAAAATGATCTCCATTGATTCAGTGAAGTTAATTGTTTATATTTTAATCTTTTTGCTTGATAATATTGTCATGTTCAATGACATTCAATTGAAAAGTATATGTATTAAAATTATTCAGCAGAAGAGGCTGTTAATTTTCAATGATTTTTTTGCTGCTAGCAGTGTTAAGTTTTTCACAGGAAAATGAGAACTTTGAGGAGTTTAGGTTAAAGGATTTTACACAAAGTCCTGAAAAATTAGAGGTGAACGTTTCATTAATATACTCTCCACAGGCAAGAGCAAATGAACAAAAACTTGAGCCAGACGAACTTTCGGACAGAAAACTATCAGCTACCTCTGGTGGTTGTCAGTATAAGAGGCCACATTGGTAGGCAAATGTAATACAATTTATTAAGCCAACTGATATAAATCATTAGTAATTATATCACTTACACATCTTGCCTCTCCTCTATCCTTTGACTGTTACAGCTACAAAACCAGAACTGTTTCATCATTATGGGAAAAGTCCTTCCCTCATTTCCCCTATTCTCTTTGCCTCACTCTTGCCTGTTTTTTGTCTCCTCTCCTGTCACTCCTGCATTTTCTTTGCAGTAGCACTGTTCATTCCCTCTCTAAAAAGGATTTCACCAGAAACAGCTTGTTATCCCTTATTAAAATGATCAACAGTGAAATACTTGCCCTTTAGTGTTATAAATGGGCTTCACATTTAGAGTCTTTAAGGAGAAACTCTCTTTTCTCAAATCCACTGTTATACACTGTCTCCAGTCTCAGTTTATTAGGTAGCTCCCATGCCTGAATAGAATATATTCTCACACCTACAAAAATGATGAATTTTTTATTTGTAAATCAAATTGTATTTTATATGTAAAATCAAAGCTTGAGTTCTGCAAACTGTACATTACAAGCATGACGTATTTCACTTGCTTATATAAGCTCATGTATTAGGCACAAGAAAGGAATTAGGACATTATATTTGTAAATTTGGTTCAGTCCCCAAA
Source organism: Baryphthengus martii (assembly GCA_013396935.1). Taxonomy (NCBI): domain Eukaryota; kingdom Metazoa; phylum Chordata; class Aves; order Coraciiformes; family Momotidae; genus Baryphthengus; species Baryphthengus martii. The sequence goes on from VWZK01009397.1 coordinate 81,977, forward strand.
ATGTTAGGCATGTGTCGTTCTGGCAAATAGTTTGCATCTCTGTAAGAGCATTTCATCTCTCCAGTGCTCCTTATCTACTGCATGGTGGTCAATTTAGAAAATAAAAAGCATTTATGTAGGGGTTACTTATCAGAGATCCTAACCTGAGAAACCGTCTCTGCTCTACAAGAGCATTTACACATCTGTCCCACTGCCTTCATGAATCAGGGCACAAAACATAAACAAGAGATAACAATTCAAAGCTCTTAGTCTATTCTACACATTTTTCTGCAAAATGTAGGCGCACAGAGAGGTTGCAATGCACATATGAATTGCTTCAAGTCCTCCTTGTACATTTCTTGACAAACCCAAAAAGATAGGAAATCTATGCAAGAGAGGTAAAAAGGGAAAATGCTGCATGCATTTTTTGGGAATGGTTGCACATATTAATTAATTTTGTTTGAGGAAATTAATTTCCTCAAGAGTTCGCATACAAAACATTTGGATGTGATAGCTGTATCACAAGAAAATTTGCAATGTTCCTTAGTAAATGTTAGATAGAACGTACATGGGACTGCTGAGTCTGCCTAGCTTTGTATCTTGTGCAATCACCTGTTATGTAAATGCTCACTTTGCATCCATAGATCCCAATGCACTTACTTACAAAAAATTCAACTCACATTCTTGGAAGTGAAACAAAACTACCAAGACTTTAACTTACATTAAACTCCATCCTGTTTCTTTCTATTGCCCTGCATAACTGTAAGTTTCACTGCAAGGTACAATAAGCACAACAGTTCCTTGAGGATTGTCTTATCATTTAGTTCCAGAAAGTCTAAAGAGATCTGTAGGGTCCAATATATTTTTTATCAATATTTCTTCTTACAGAAGAAATAGCCTCATTCTGCAGATAAACCAAATCCTTTCAGAAAAAATGCTTTTGCTACTACTTGAATCTGGTAACGGACACCTAAGCGAGAATTTTCCTCTTCCTGCAGAGCAACCAGGCAACGTTTTTGCGTGATGCACTTCAAAGTCAATCTTTTTGCATATTGATGGAAAGTACATAATAATGCTGTGAAGAACTGTACTGCTTTATTAGTCTACAAGCCAATACTAATTTGGCTATCTGTCATTTTAAAAGAACATCCACGGTACAACCAAGAAGCTAAAATTTATGAAGACTAAACCAGTCCTTACTTCACATTCTGAATTTATGCAGAGTTCTTCTCTTCTGATTTCAATAGGAATTGTATCAAGGCTGCCAGGCAGGTGAGGATGTGTTAATGTGGTGCGGAGCAATGCTATTCAAAGCACAGGCGGCAGCAGCATCCAGAGAAGTAAGAAAGAGCTGGCCAGATCTTAATGACCTCTCTGAATGCCTATTCAGGCACATGTCTGTCAGTTTGCTAGTTATAACTAGGGTTCTCCAAAGCATCAATAGAATTGTAAGGCAGTCACTCCAAAGGAGACATTCAAAGAGCTTGTTCAGCAAATTAAGTTGCTAAGAATTTCTGCTGAGATTAATTCACGTCAGCTTTCAAAATATAATTTTGTTAGTGGGCATTGCGATTCATGCTTAAATTCAAGTGGCATCTTTTACATCATGCTACAGTTATTAAAGGGAGCTCTCTAACCTAATTGTTGTACTGTGTTTTGACAAACTCATCTGGGATGTTGCAGTCTAACTGATGCCTCTGAGATGAAGAAATTGTGCCAGCTTAGGTATTTGGCTCATCTTGATACTCTGAAGTTGTCCTCTCTTCTTTTCCTGCTTTCCTTGTAGAAACAGGTTGAGCAAAGAGGAGAAGGTGCAATGAAGAATCATTTTTTTTATGTCTGAAGATTCTATAAGACTTCTTCTCACAGTAGTTTGAGAATCAAAAGCTTTTATTGATCTTAGAGCTCGGCTTGATTTTGAAAAGAGTCCCTTTTTGTCCTTTATTTCCTTCATTCAGTAGTTCAGCACCTCCATAGGAAGTTCACGAATATGCAGTTTATTACTACATATTCACCAAACTTGCAATTTTACCTCAAGTTAATGGTTATACTGCCTGTATCTTTATGACAGGGAATTCTTCAGATGCTTTGAGTTTCACATTTTCCATGTTTCCGTCTTTTGCAGTTCTTCTGGAAATCATTAAAACTTAAAATTCTGGTTTTAAGTGTCCAAACACTTCTAGATTCTTCAGAAAGTATAGTAACTTCGGAATAATCTTCCATTAGTAATCAGGATATCAGAGTCTTAAACTTGAGTAGTTGCTCCAAATTTATAAAGACTTGGAAAATGTGGCTCTGATTTTCATCTCTTTGAGTTTAGCAAAAACCTTTGTTCTTTTAGTCTTTTAAAATCTAAAGACTTTTCTAAAAGGTCTTTCCATTCCCTGTCACATTTTCTTGACATAAAAACCTTTAAAAAAAAAACACAAACAGAAATAGAGCAAGCTATGCTTCCTGTATAGGAGCAAAAGTAACTGATTTGCAACCTACTATTTGGGGGTTGCATTCAGTGTACAAATGAAGATCTCTCTTACATATTTTTATGAAGCCAATGTTCTCTACTAATGTATTTTTTCTAAACAAATCATAAAAGATTATGGTATGGAAAGTAGCAACAAAATGTGTCCTAAAAGCAAAATTTTCAAGTCTGTATATATCATTGTGGTTTATGGGAAAATGAAATGTTACCAACACTTAGCCTATCCTAGCACAATACAAAGGTAAAGCCTTCTGGAATTAGCTGGACTAAAACAAGAAAGCAAAAAATATGTAAATGCAAGTTCTTGTAATGTCCAAGCATCAGAATATTTTAGTATAGGATCATAGAAATATAGAGATGGGAGAACGTCAAGAGTTTATATTTCCTAGTAAATGACCCACAGCCTAATACTGAACAAAAGAATACCTTAACAAAGAGATTCCAGTTCCTTGCTAAAGATTTTCCCAAATTTTACATGTGCTTTTCAGTACTTCAGCAGTATCCTTTAGTGCAGCACATTGCTGATGTAGTGACCTAAATCTCTCTCTTGCAATGTAGTCATGATAAACTAGGAAACAAGCAAGTTGCAAACACTTTAGATGCTAATGTGGGCAGGGTGCTATAAACCTTGAATGCTTTTTCTGATGACACTATCAAATGTCATGATGAGGAGCAGATGGCATGATGGACCATGAAAAGCTGAATGGTATTTTAAGATTGATTTTTGCCAGTCCTAGAGAATAAAAAGAAATGGATATGAAGAAGATTTCTCAGTATTTCCAGTAATCTTTTCAAGGATTTATGGTATCCAAACTATGTGACCAGTATTTTGTCCAGAATCATTAACTGAGAATGGATTTCTTTGCATCATACGTGTGAGTTGCCATTCACATTTCTAGCTAGTGTTTTAGAGTCTCATTGATGACTGAGACAGCACTGAAGCCTTGGGAGACTTCCTGAATTTGGCATTACTCTCCCCTTGCCTTTTATATTCCTTAACTTGTTGCGTATACCAAATAACTTGTGAGTTGGATGATCAAATCTTTTTATACAATTGTCAGGTAAAATCATGTGCACCTCTTGCATTACCAGCTTAGTTCTTCAGTTTGCAAGATAGCTCTGCTAATTTCAGAGAGCTATCCAAGGGTGCGTTCTGAGAGCTTGAAAGCTGCAACAATTCAGAGTTTGGAAAAAAATATTCTAAAGCCCCTTCGCTAATCATTAAGCCAACAGAATATAAATTTAAAAGATTTAATTACTTGTTGTGTTAAGTTAATTTGTTTTACTAATTCAAAAGTAATTTGTGTCATGTTTATCTTATTGCTTCAGTCCATAAGTTGGCAGCTGGAGAGTTCTAATTTCCTTGAAAACTCATTTTAAGCAACATTTCTAGTTGATTTTGTTATCTTCTGTGGCTACCATAAAGTTTAGAGTTTTTCTAGTGAGTGGACCAGAACAGACTTCTGTACAAAGCTGTTGATTCCTGCTGGTAAGATGCCCTCTAATTCTACAATTCAGAAATGTTCATTATAAACAGGGTAATAATGAAGCAGCAGAAGGGGAGGTTCTGTGGAAAGGACACTACGCTAAGTCATACTCCAGAAGGAGCTGTATTCTTACATGGACTGATGACATTGTTCCATGACTAGGAGCTGAAAATGGCAGTTTATTCATCTTACTCAATCCAAGGAATTAGTAGCGTAAGTAACATTAGTACAAATCAACGTGAATATTAACCAGAAATACTCTAAAAATATTAATTGAAAGTATTAACTTAATAGACAGCTTAATTACTTTATTAGTAACAGTCAAGAGTTCTGTGGCAGCTGTAAGGATACACTTGCCTCACAAAATAACAGATTCAGCCTCCCCGGGGAAGATCAGATCATCTCTCTTTAATTGGATCTCCTCTCATACTGGTGGTGGTGGTGACAGTGGCAGAAACAGATGAAGGATGCTGATTTTTTCTAAACAGGGACAAGCATTTCCTTGAACTCCCTTGAGATAATAAGATAGCAATGATTTGTATTTTTCAGGGTGAAAGAAGCAGACAAAATCAGACTTCTCACAAGTAGGGGTAAAAGTGTTAAAAATACAAGGCAAGATCGTACACAGAAGACAGGAAGGACTGAAACAGAGCAACAGCAGCTGATTTAAACAGAAAGCCTGTAAAGTTAAAGAATTTTCTTTCATATGGCATATCCAATTTATTCCAGCTCTTACCTCTCTAAGAACTTGAGCACAAATGCAGGTTTAGATCACATATTTTACTGGCATTCCTGCAGTTGTAATGTCTTGAAATTAACTAGTGTAATGTTTGAAGGTTTGTTCTGGATGATGTTGCCATTGTATATGTACACGAACGACACTCCTTCTTGTATATATTCTCTTGGTAATTCCCAGGGCTTCCCTAGATGATATATATAACAGAGTGACTTTCATATCAGTTAGAAAAGATTCAGAGAAAATCACAACCATTATGAAATCATGCTATTCATTCTTCAGTGAATGATATAGGCATTCATGAAAGGCCATTGGGAGCAAACATTGATGGAAGATTTCCATAAGGATCAGTTCTAGAACGCTTTCATTTTTAGTTTTGAACAAATGCAGTTTAAAGTTTTTTCTCCTTCTATAAGTCCTTCTAGAAGCCTAAGCAAATTTCAGGAAATTTCCATAGTCCTGAATTCCGTTTCAAATTCTTTTTACTCCTCTGCCCTATCTGGATGCTATCTGAATGTGATTTGGATCTAGATACACTACTACTATCATCTGTGTTCCTCCCTGTACATCTGGCAGAAAAATAAAATTGTAAACCCTATTTTCTGTAGTCCAGAAAAGCCATTTTACGTGGTTTACTAATCCTGCGATTGGCAAATTAAGCTTAAGCAATGTAATGGCAAAACTTAGCAAGAAACCATTAAGAAATGCTTATTCACAGGACATGAAATTATATACTTTGGCTTATAGCTTGCCTATATCTCATGGGAGTGCTTTTCCTTTCATGCCATGCTAGTTGGTTCATTATTGCCTCCTATCCCCTAAAATTTATTGCTTTATTATCCTTCTTTATCCTAGAAGCATACAATTTTTCCTCTGGTCGTAAAATGAACAAGTAAAATGTTATCTGATATAGAGCTGCTAAACGTGATGATGGGGGAAGTGCAAAGAGAGACTGCTTAAAACTGTCAGGGAGACAATCTCTTCGGAGTGAAAATGATAAACTGTACTAGTTTAAAGCAAGTAGTAGCTGAAATAATTAACATCAGGAAACTCTCCTCATATAAGTACTTGCTATAATACAATAATACAATTTACACAATAATACAATTTATGTTACAGCCATTTGAATACGCACACAGAAGTCTTGCCATATTTGACCGAAAGGTGTTAAGTAAGTACCATTCTCCACCCACATGCAAATAAAACAAAAACACCACAAAATCGGTAGCCAAGATACCCAATGCACCATTTGAATACCATTAATCATTCCCTTGTTCCAGAGAGAACTGTTTTTTTTTTATAGGGAGAGGATGGTCTCACTGACTATAGCCCCATAGAAACTAGAACAACGAATGTCTCATAAGCAACCATAAGACTAACTGTCATTTGGACCTCCTTTGATCTGTTAGAAAATAATGGATCCAATTTCTTGGTGATGTGGTGATAAAATGAGTGTGATGGTAGCACCATGGATGCAGCTGCCACAACATTTTCAGTAGAGATGATCTGAGTGGTGTTTTCCTTACATTAATGGTTGCATCAGTATTCTGCATCAATCACCAATATTCCGTATCAGCAGGCTTTTCAAAATGATCACCATGAGAATACTAACATACACAGTTTCAAAACCAGTTAATTTAAAAATATTTTAGAATGTATTTCTTAAATATAGCTACTAAAATAGATTTTTTTCGTCATAATCAAAAGCATTATTCCTTTTATTCTGTAAATGTTAAGTGGCTCTGTCTTTCAATTAGAATTATGAAGCAGTAACACTCTGCCAGTGTATTCTCAAATAAAGCAGGCTTTCTGTTCTTGGCATAGTTCCAGGGTAAATAAGGCAATTTTGTACAGTGACTAGCTTTTACACAAATGGACCACTTCCTAGAATCAGTTGATACTGTCATCATCAGCTGCAGTTAAATCTCTCAGAAAAATCATGTGCATAGATTGTCCATATTCCTTCCTACTGCTTTAAATGCCTGAAGAGCATTTTAATGGTAGTAAATATTTTTGTAAGAGAATCACACCTCGCTCTGTCTAGTGTTTTCTAAGAAGAAATTACATATATAACCATAAATGTTCATTTCACCTTGTTTTTACTGATTACTCTTGCCACCAAACTTTATAAAATATTTTCCTTTGGTTTGGCTTAGCATATGTCAACTAGGAGTGAACACAAAAATCATTATTAAATTGCCCCTAGACAAATCAAAACTTGTAAAAGGCATAAGGAAGCATGAGATAGGTGTTAGTACAGTAATAGAAACAGCAGGTTACAGATGGAATGAATCTCTAGATAGGTATAATTTAAAAACTGGCTCAAGGCATACTAAACTATCAACAAGAGCCTTTAATGTCTCTGAAATAAGAGAACTGAGAGATAAAACTACTGATTATGTGCTTAAAGCAAAAACAATGAAGCAGTACCTGTAGAAGTGCAAAAATGTGTATTAAGTCTCTTTCAGGTCTGGAAAGACTGAGGTTATATCGTTTCACAAGGTGGATAGAACACGAGGAAGCTGAGCTCTAAATTTTTCCTTGTCTGCTGATGACAGTGTTGAATGAATCTGTGGATTTATGCCCTGATGATTTCAATCCTTCAGATTAAATGAGAGATTTCTGGATGAGTATCAAATTAAACTGTCTCAGACAGATTTTATTGTGCCTTGGATGAGCCGAGCTGAAAGTCTAAGCAATGTGATGTAATGGGGAGAAGCAGGAGCTTTCACCGTATTTTTTTGGTGTATTCCTCCCACAAGGTTATAAACATGCAAAGGTCTATCATTCCTCCAAATGCCCGTTTCCTTCATTGCCTTGAAATCCAGACAGGCTGGGAAGCTGCTGTGTTAACATTTCTGCAAGGGAATGGTTGAACTCTCTGACTCTCAAAGGCCCTGATTGCTATCAGCCAGGTCAGCAAGGCTGCAACCAAGGAGGCAAAGGGAGAAGGGCAACGTGCTGCTGCTTCTGGTGACATTTACCTGCATAGGCTGCTCTGCGGTGGTGTTTTGAATTTTATACTCAACTTCCATCACAGAAAAGAAACGCAGTATGACAGAGACGGTCAGACACAATTTCGTATCTGTGCAAATACTAGAATCTGGAGGTGGATGTGATGCCAGTTAATGCACAAGGGAAAACCTGGGGCAGAACTTATTTCATGGCTGCTTTTAGATATCTCCAGACAATGAACTGGGCTTTTGCAAACTGAACACTGAGGGCTAATCCTGAAGGCATGTCCCTTGAGGTGGGTTTCTCAATTTCTTATTTTCAGAGCAGGAGTTTGCTCCCAGTCTTACTTATTTCTTGGTCTTGCACTACAGCCTTTTCAGAACCCTGAATTCAGACTCGTAATCTGTTTTGAAGGCAATCTGGGGGCAATTCTTCTCTCAGTTTTGCTCTAGTAGCCAAAATGCTAGATCAATAGAGGTTGTAAACAAGGCATTTTTTTCAGGAGACTGCTTTGATGTCCTCCTGCCTGCCTTCAGGTGACATCCTGGGGATAGTGTATGGATGGGGCATCTACTTGCCTCCCTGGTGTCCCCAGCTTTTAGCAGTCCCTCACTCAGCACATGGGCTTTCTCCCATACTTGGTTCCCATAACTGTGATATCAAAGATTGAGATCTGCAGTATCTATGTCTTGTGGGTCTCTGGGAAGGGCTAATAAGGTCTGTGGAAAGGAGCAGTATAGATACTTTGAACTTGGAGACAGATCACAGGACACAGCTGTTCGTATCTATGTAGATGGTTTATGTGCTATTTAACAAGACAGATGAATGCTCTACAAATAAACAGGATTATTTTTTTATTTTTTTTTTTAGCAGTGCTTTAACCCTCATCCTGCATAAGGAATGTATTTGATAAAAAAAGCTTAACTCTTTTTTTCTGCATGTACTGCTTTTTTGAAACTCTAATAACTACAGCAACTCTCTACAAAACCTGGCAGACCATCATGTTTTGGCTATGAGTAGCTACAATTCAAAACTGTCAGTTTTCCTGAAGAAGATAATGCTGAAAGTCTCCTACTTTTTGGTGAAATGTTATCTTGCAGAATATAAATCATCATAAATTTCCCAGGATTAAAATCCTCAGCCTTTGACTTGCTCAAGGCATTTCTTTAGCCATGGAAAAAGAGGCTAGGAAAAGTCACCACCACAGCAGCAAGGGATGAGTGGGAAACAGCTACATCTGGCAACAAACCACGTCGTCTTCCAGTAAGGTTTTTGAGTATTTTATGGAAGCCACTGAATCATCCAACATACAGAAAGATAATGAGGGTGGTGAGGCACTGAAGCAGGTTGCCCAGAAAACTTGTGGATACCCCTTCTCTGGAAGTGTTGAAGGCTAGGTTGGATGGGACTCTGAGCTGCCTGACCTAATGCAAGGTATTCCTGCCCATGGCAAGGGGTTGGAACTAGATGATCTTTAATGCCCTTTCCAATTCAAATAATTCTATGATATTTGGCAACCTTTAAGCACTTTTACAGAAACCTATATGCCAGCAGAGAATATGCTAGAAACCCTTGCCATCCTTAGGCACTTTTATAGAAAGCTGCATGCCTAGCAAGCACAAATAAAGGCTTCTTGTAACAGCAATCTCAATTTTATTTACAGAGACTTCAGCTCCAAGCTGAACTCCAGGTGAATCGCAGGGCAAAACAAGTCCATTTTCTCTAGCAGCCTTCCCAGTGCCTTTTTTTTTTTGTCTTTAGAAGAGTACAAGTTTTCTGCTAATTGTTTTTTTTTCCTCAAGTTGCTCTCTCTGTTGCTTTCTGTGGACAGAGGAACTCTCTCCATGTCTGGTCAGATAGGAAAGTGGTACTCGTTCAGCTTGATAGACACCTACCCAGAAAACTGAAAACTAAACAGGTTAATTTGAATGACAGCATCTTATCTAAGGCTTCCCCTATCTACACATTAATACGGTTAGAATTAAGCAAACAAGATCAGACTAGATGCTGATTAAACTAGTATAGAAATGTCAAGAGCCCTGAATTTATTTAATATCCAAAGCAGGGGGACATTTTAAAAGTACTCAATATAGATAAAACTCTTTGCTGAATTATCTAGGTCTGTTGAGAGAAACAAATTTGCAACAGCCTGATTAGATATATTATCTATAAAAACATCAATATTAACTAATTTGGGGAGTGGAAAAAAAAAAAAAGGCATAAAGACTAGCCTTAGCTTACCTCTGTCCATCAGAGTGCAAGGCAGCAAAAACCAGTATCAATTTCATGCTTAACATTGCACGTGATCACTAGGTGCAGCTTTGTGCCATGATGCCAGGGCAAGTTTCCAAGTTTCCAGCCCTTTGCTCTAGAAACACAAATACTATTCAGAAGAACCAAGTATGGATTGGAAAGGGATTGAAAATTCTGAGATGATACTGGCTTGACAAACTCTCAGTGCTCTAAACTAGCACAACCACCCTTATCTTATCGTTTGGCTGTTATAAATAAGTCTTTGTCACACCTGAAGTTTCACCTCTTCTGTTAATGGACAATATACCAAATCAGGGATAGAGCTTTATGATCCTTGCATGCTGTGCGCAGCAGAAAACCTGTTAGCAGAGTTTCCTGAGTAACACTGTTCATTTACGCAACGTTCCTCTCCTGTGAAGCATGTCAGAGAGACAGGCAAGGAATTCTTCTCACAGCGGGGTATTCTGCTTTGGATGTGAAAGAGGCCTCAGTAGCTGAGTGAGACTGCAGGATTTGTGATAGTTGGCTTTAATTTCCCTCTGCATTGGACCTGAAACCTATAGTCACACACACTGATGTGTTGTGTGGTGAGTACAGTTTCCTAGGTCTAACACAATGTGTAGCTAAGGTAACATTACGGATCTGTTGCTGGAAAATTGGGAAATTTGACTCCAACATTTTTGAATCCACAAAATTTTAGTTCCTTACCAACACCAGTGTTCACAACTTAAGACAGAGAAGGCACTAAGCTGTGAATAATGCACTGAACAGTTCATAAGAATTAGGCTTCGGAACAAAAGCACCTTTGAAGACATAAATATACTGGAAACTTAGGGCAGTGATTTTTTTTTTTGTCTGTATTCCAGATTTGAGATTTTTTTGCAGCTTTTTATAGAAAAGCTCATGCCAGTTATTTGCCCTGTTGGAGCAGGTGTCCTTGACTACTGCCACTGACCCTCAAGCAAAAGAAGGACAGTGGCAGGTTGGTGTGGGTGCATGGATGCTTTCACAGGCTAACAAACACAGAAAAAGGCAAAAAGCCTGAGATAAAATCTAGCACAATTCTTGCATATTCAGAAGCACCTGATCTTCTTGTATTTTAAGCTGGAAGGCTCTTCTGGAGCAAAAACTTTTGCAAACATCTTTTTAATCAAAGAAGTAAGATTTCATCTTTAATCCTTCACCCTTTTTTTTCCATCTCCCTGTAACACCAATAGGAAAAAAGCCCACGTACTTTTTTTTGCAGCTAAATTTGATTGCAATTATATGAGCAGACCCAGAGAGTTTTATTAAAAACAAATTACTATTGACATCTAACATTACATTTCTTTGTTGTAAGCTTATGCTCTGAAAGCATCAGGTTTAGTGGTTTGCTTACAAACTCTATGCTAATTTTTCTAATCCTTCACTTTGCTTGGGTTTATCCCAAGCACGACAGTGAATCGGAGCCAAACCAGCACTTCTGACGGACCAGCCCTTAGGTAGGAGTCTTGGGTAGGAGCGGGCTCGGGGGCTGGTAGACTGACATGGACAGACCTCCATCTACTCTGGATGGTTACGGCAACAGTTTTATTCTGCATTCAACTTTTAAGTGCTGCTTTTCTACGCTGTGAGGGAGCTCTCCGAGCGCTGCTTCGGTCCAAGCAACTCTCCTCGCTGTCACTACTCGCTTCCCCTCCCTCCCCGGCAGGGAAGCGGTGGTGGACTCCGTCCCCCCCTCCTCGGAGCTGTACTTTTTGGGACAAACCTTACCCGCCGGCGGGGGCGGGCTGGGGGCGCGGACGGGGCGGTGGAGAAGGAGGGGGCTGGCGTCAGGCTCTGGGCAGCCACTGGCACGGGAGCTCCCCCCTCACCTCTCCTCGCCTCGCCTCCCGCGGCGGGGGATAAAGGCACCTGGCCCGGCGCTCCGTGCCGCCGGA
>VWZK01009397.1:94095-118086 GCA_013396935.1 Baryphthengus martii
GCGGGGGCTGCTGCTCGCCCCCTGTGTCAGCAGCATCAAGACCATCTCCCGCGCCAAGATCCGCACCGTCAAGATGACCTTCGTCATCGTCTCGGCGTACGTCGTCTGCTGGGCGCCCTTCTTCACCATCCAGATGTGGTCCGTCTGGGATCAGCGCTTCCCCTGGGTCGGTAGGTGACGGGGAGGCCCCGGNCTGGGCGGCTGGGACCCCTTCGGGCGGGACGAGGAGCTGGCGAAGCTGGAGATCGCCGTGCTGGCCGTCACCTTCGCCGTGGCGGTGGTGGGCAACGGCAGCGTGCTGCTGGCCCTGCGGCGCACGCCGCGCAAGGCGTCCCGCATGCACCTCTTCATCCGCCACCTCAGCCTGGCCGACCTGGTGGTGGCCTTCTTCCAAGTGCTGCCCCAGCTCTGCTGGGAGGTGACCCACCGCTTCCACGGCCCCGACGGGCTCTGCCGCGTCGTCAAGCACTTGCAAGTCTTCGGCATGTTCGCCTCGGCGTACATGCTGGTGGCCATGACCGCCGACCGCTACATCGCCGTCTGCCACCCGCTGAAGACGCTGCAGCAGCCCACCAAGCGCTCCTATGGGATGATCGCGGCGGCCTGGGCTCTCAGCCTGCTGCTCAGCACCCCGCAGTACTTCATCTTTTCCCTCAGCGAGGTGGAGCGCGGCTCGCAGGTCTACGACTGCTGGGCGCACTTCATCATGCCCTGGGGGCCCCGCGCCTACATCACCTGGATCACCGGCGGCATCTTCGTCGCGCCCGTCCTCATCCTCGTCACCTGCTACGGCTTCATCTGCTACCACATCTGGCGCAACGCCAGGGGCAAGACGCGCCCGGGAGAGGCGGCGGNGAGACGAGACGCGGGACCCGAGAGCGGAACCGGGGCGGACCCTCACGGAACGGGTCCCGCTTCCCCACATCCCGGTGAATGGCGGCTGAACGCCCTCTGCCCCCCAGGCGCCTGTATGCGTCGAGGCGAGCAAGCCCTCGGGGCCGCCGCCTCTGCCCTCGGGGCCATCCCGCCAGCACAGTTCGCACGCCCGGACGGGGCGGCCCCGGGAAGCTGCGGCGCGGAGGGGAGACGGCGGTGCTCGGTCGGTCTGCCACGGGAGCAGGGTGAGCGGTGAGGCTGCTGGTGACAGCTGCACACCCCGCCATTCCCCCCGCCTCAGGAAGGAGCAGCAGCAGCTGGGTTCTCATCCAGAGCAAAATTAGCGGACGGGAACTGAAATGTTTGCTGCGGTTATTCGAACCAGCAATATTTTGATCCATTTGAAGCTGTCGCTTAATAAAACGTTCAAAACGTTTTTGTGTTATTATTAAGTATACACATATGTGTCTCACGAGTAATTAATTGTATGAGCAGGGAACTTCCTAAACCGCCTTTTCTATAACTGCCTTGCCTGTCCATTCCGTGCTCTCAAATAATGGGATTCAGCATACCCTGAATCTTTCCTCTCAAAAGGGCAGGCACCACTGAGTAGCTCGTTTAGTCAGCCACCAGTTCTCATGAAACAATGGCAATATAGTATTTTGGAGATAACTGTCCCCCTGTTAAACCCGGCTGAAAATAACTGGTGAGTTTAAAAGTTATGACCTAGGCAATGGTAGGCAACATAGTAACATATACTCTGTTTCCTCATAATGAGAAAGCAGCAAACCAAAATTTTGGAATTAATAATTTAATGATTTATTTAGTTTTTAATATCTTCAAATTATCATTTCCTGTAGAGAGAGCATTGATTGCCCCTAATATGGGACTAAAGTCAAACCTACAATGCAGGTCTCTAGAGAGAAACAAAAGCTTCCAATACAGAAATAGATATTTATTTATTTTTTTTAACTTCAAAAGAAATGCAAACTTAATTGAACAGATGGCTATTTGGTAAGTTTGTTTGAAGAGATGCTTTAAGTCTATGGAACTGCATAACACAGCAATTATACTTCTTTGAAGATTCAGTATTTACAAAGAACCATCACTAATAATTGATTAGACTAAATATATATTTAAAGTATTTGAATAATTTAAATAGTTACTGAAGGTAGACGACCATAACTGGTTTAAAGCATAACGTTGACTTCCTTTTTCCCCTTAAGTAAAGTCTGTTCAACCTCTGAAATCTGGATTTGATTCACAAGTCAGTGGTTACTTGAGCATTCAATACTTTTCGGCATGCAAATGTATACAGCAAAAGCCAGTATTATTGAAAGCAGTGGGAAATAGGTGGGAATTTTGCCATTGCCTCCCAGGGTAACCAATTTTTACAACAAAAGTCTGAATAAAAGCTGTTCAGTATTTAAAGCATGAGCTTATCTACACATGGATAAACATCGGTGGAAATGGGACTAAAGCATTATTTTGGATGGATTGTTCTATAATTTCTTCTGTCACAGCTTTTTGAAGTCTGTTCAGACAAACTCCCGTTGACTTCAATGCAGCCTTACATAAATAAGAACTTTCCTGATTATGTCCTCATTATTTATTTCAAATGGTGCTGCTCAACTTTCAGAACTAGAATTACTCAGGAAAATAAATCCAACCGCTAATGAAGCAATTGACTGAATGGTCGAAATGTTCTTTTGGTGATTAAACTGATTTCTTCCCCCCTCCCTAGATTCTGAAAACACTGCGACTACCGTTACAGCTCTATTGGCCAGTCTGAACAGTTGCTGTAACCCCTGGATCTACATGTTCTTCAGCGGGCACCTCCTGCAAGACTGCATACAGAGCTTTCCTTGCTGCCAAAAAATAAAGCAAACGCTGAGTAAAGAGGATTCAAACAGCAACAGCAGGCGACAGACTTCTTTTACCAACAACAGAAGCCCAACCCACAGTCTGAACACCTGGAGAGAGTCACCCCACTCCAAATTGACCAGCTTCATCCCCATTCCAACCTGAGACAGGTCCCAGGGCAGGCAGGGCTTGCAGCCCTGTAAGAGTGCTTGGGAAGGTTATGACACAGCACTTTACGCTGGTCAAAGGCATGGTAACAAGGAAGGACTAAGATGGTCTTAAGACAAAACGTGCCAATAGCTCACTAAGCTATCCTGAAGCGTGTAAATTATTTTCTGAAAGGTATTTAGGAGTTGGACAACTCATCAGGAAGGTGTGGCAAGAAAAAAACAATTATTTTTCTAAGTAGAATTTATTATTTTTTGTTTGTTTCTTTCTAAAATACTAAGTGCTTTGTTTACTTGTCGGTCAAAGCAAGAAAAATAGTGGGGTTAGCCTGTGTTGGGGTAACTCTGCTCTCTGGTGTTAATCCCAAAACTTCTCATGATTGTCTGATGAAGTCACAGGGAAAGAAGATAATACAAGCCAGAGCACAAAACACACACCAAAAAAAATGCTGGGGGAAAGTCCTGCTCATCCAGATGTGTGACATGGTGAGAGACAAGCTCTGAGTTATTGGGAATTTAATTGATCATACTGCTTTTATCTAGCAATTTTGAGTTAAGGAATTTAACAGCCCTTGTAAAGGCAAATCCTCCAGTGCTGTCAATGTCTATAAGTTTATTGTGGGATTTCATTTTTAGGGTGAGATTTCCTCTTCCCTTTTTGTTGATGGAAGTTATACAGCATATTCTTTTGGTATTGTTGCACCTACCTTGATTTTTTTTAAACTAATACAAAAAAAATATCTATTGATAAGTAAGTAGGATAAGCTATGACTAGCTCAGCACTGTTGCAAAGAGATACATCAAGAAAACTCATCATGATTACTAGAACCACTTAATTTATGGTAAGAATTGGGTCTTTTCTCTTCACTAAGACAATTAGGAGCAAGCTACATTTGTTCATGAAGCAAATAGCCCCATAAATATGGGAGAATTTGGCCATTCGGTAAGAGCTGAAGAATCAGTATATTCCAAGACACAGATCTGAGAATTAAACTTAAAAGTCTTCTGTTGTTGGTTTTTCAGAATTTTTTTGGTACATTGTGACAATATAATCTTTTAAATTGGCAGTAAACCGCAATAAAAAAGTAATTACAACACATTTACTAATTCTAAAGCTTTCAAGGTGTGCTTGTTTTCACTGCAATGCATGCCAACTCAAATGTAGCTCCTACAGCTTGTAAATAATCCTGTTACGTGTTTCCAAGGAGTCTGTCTTTTACCTGGAGAGAGAGTTTTGAAGCTCCTTGAATAAGTTTTGCTGTGGCTTTAAAGTCTTGAGGATCTCCTTAAGAAGTACAGCTATATGCCTGCTCCATTTTCCTGAGCTCTCTGGCTCCTGAAATCCAGGCATTTCCCTGGCACTACAGAGGACTTGTGATGCAGTCCCAGCTGGCTCTCTGGAGCAGCGGGGCATGTGCACGGCTGCATAACCTGCACACTTACGTTTTCAAGGAGGAACCTCAGCAGCAGGTTTCTCTTTTTCCCACCACCAAAACCAGACAAACGAAATTGCTTTTCTAATTGCTTGAGGAGAATAAAAATTGGGGCTGCAACTGTGGTTTTCACTGAGGATGGTGGCAGCACTGTGCTTGTTGCAATAATGTTAGCAGAAACTCATGGCGCTAAATGCACGATAAACATCTTATTCAACCTGTTGTCTGCTACAGAAGCTCCCAACCCAAATGCCAGCATGGTGGGATAGCTTATGTTTAACAGACTATCTTTTTGACCACCTTTAGCACACAGATAGCACTACAGATCTCACCAGTTCTGGGTGAAAGTTTGTGAACCTGAAATTATATTTCAGGCAAAAAAACGCATGCAGTGGCATTTGGGGTGTGTGTTTATGCACATTACATGTACTGCATATATTTTGCAAGTAGGCAATTCACAGTTACTGAAATTGCAAATGTTTCAAGTTAAGTACGCTATCCTTTGCCTAGTTTTCTAGTTGTATTACTACATTATTTTTACATAAAATATGTATTAAAAAGCCATTAGCTGTACTCACAGAATTTTCATGTTTGCAAAATTGAGTATTTTTTCTATTGCTCTATATTCAAACAGAGAAGATGATGAAAAAATAAATGTTAAACAATGAGGACAATAAAACTAAGCTGAATCATGACTAATATTTTTTAAAAAAATAAACAGACTAAAAATTATCATTTTCGGTTTCTTCCAAATATGTTACAAAAGCTAGGCTTGTATTAGGGGCTTGTCAGCGTAAATGTACCCTGTGAATGCTCTACAGTTTCTGTAATTACATTGACAACACTATTTAGTGGTATTTGGACTCCAGGCATTTTTTGTAAATACTAAGTCTTGTTTTTTTCGCATAACTGTACATTGGAAGATACACTCCATGTTTTTTAATTGTTCATATGTGGAGATGCAATTTATTTTTTAACAACTGCTTTGGGATATCATGAGGACACACTAATGAAAACAAAAGGAAACAAGAAATTGTGAAATCATTGCACATTTACGATAATGAAAAATGCTCTAATAAACCTGTATATTTGTCTGATGGGAAGTATTTTGTTTCTTTTGCTTGACTAGACTTTGCAGGGCCAGAAATGTATTTGGTGATACTCCATGTATTTTACAAAATCTAAAATGTCCTCATTAATTTTAAGGAGTTGATTCCATTAAAAGCTTTCAGGAGTGAACAGAACCAAAATGTTTTTCTATTACACATAGCGCTTGAAGGACACGGGCAAAGAAGGAACGTGCAGTCAGCTTTCCACTATATGCTGCTAGTATTGTTAAAACATGTAACATATCACATACGTTCTAGAGCGGTTATTTTGATTTTCTTTTTTTAATTTGGGGCAACAAAATGTTTAGTTTCTAATGTAAAACATGACTGAATGGATGAGCCTATGCTCTATTTATACTGATGTTACTAGAATTGCATTTTGAAGAGAATTGTGTGGTGGGAGTGGATCACATGAGATGATACAGAAGATGGAAAGGATTTTGTTCTTTTAGGTAAGAAATGTAAGTTGTGAAAAAGCTTTTTTTAAATTAATTTATTCTTAAATTTGTACATAAATATATTGTTGGCTCAGAATAAAACGAGATATTTCTTTCTGTATTACCACATCAAGATTAAAGTCTACAAGAAGACACAAGTTCATATGTGCCCAGTCCTGCAAAGACAAAGGTTTTGTCTGCAGCAAATCTTATGGACTGTTCCAAAGTGTCTAGATCGAAGGACCTTATTAAAGAGCATGCATGCTTCTTTCCAATTCGTGCATATAAACCCAGGGCAGAAGAAGGAAAGGAGCTACAGAACTGGATGTCATCCCAGGGCATGTACCGGCTTTGGGAAGTGAACGCAGAACTTACAGTAGAGCTATTGCTGAAATATAGCTGCTCGCTACATAGGGGAAACTCTGTATTACAGAGTTGTCCTAGACTGAGTTCTCCACCTGCAGAAAGGGCAAAATAAACACAATGCCCTCTTCTAAAAAGAGTCTGCATGAGTTTCAGTTGCATCGTCCCTTCTGCAGAGGGTGGGAAGAATCCCTTCAGTACTTGGCAGACTGCGGAGGCAAAAAGGAGTTAGTGTGCAGATACATTAGTTTGGAGCTTTAGTTACTGTTACAAGATAGTTTTTTGTGTTTTTCTTTAGGAATGGACTTTACTGGAAAATGTATCACTGGTTACTTGGGTAAAGGAATTACAGAGCGTATAAACAAACAGGTTTCAAGGCTCAGGAAGAGATTACAGCTGCTCCATGGGGACAAGTCCCTGCTGGTTCACATAACTATCCCTCACGCAAGACTAGGTCCAGCTAGTCTTGAAAAAGGCAGAGAACTGTTGAAAGTAATGTAAGTCACGCAGATGGTTTGTGCAGGTGTGCAGAAAGCAAGCAAACAACAACCATGACTAGTCTCTGCTGAGTTTTGTTAGAGCCAGCCAGCACGGGTCTGCCTCTCCCAGCACTAGTCCTGCGCAAAGTCCTGGATCGGTACTGTGTTATGAGTTAATACTGCATGGCTGTTTTGGTACAACTGCTCTGTAATTTGCTATGTGCTGGTATAAACCTGCTTGGAGTAATAGTTTACATGCAAATTAGCCTTAGGTCTTCATAAGGATATTTTTAGTTGAATTCCTGACACAGTTCATTGGGTTGCTCCAGTTTTGAAAAGCAAGGCTGTGAAACAGCATCAGGAGTACAGAACTCTCTTCCCAGCTGTGCAATGAGCAGACTGGCAAGTCTCTCTAGTTCCAGGTGGACCAAGATGTTGTTGGGTAGAGGTGTCCTGTTTTGTGTTCACCTCTGTCGTTGCTGTTTCGCCCAGCTGTCCAGGGCAGACAGGGAGCCACTGCTGCCTTCTGTTCACTGTTGTTTATTCCCCCTTACAAAGGCTCAGGACACTGGGAGTTCTGCATTGTCATGTTAATTTACTGGTGCCTGAGTTATCCATCTGTAGGTCAAGGTAATGTTTATCTTCCTCATTAAGTTATTATAGGACACATGGCTAAGTGCTATGTACGAGTTCAGTATTCCTTTTCAAGCAAAGCACTGGCAATGCAGGTTGTAACTTGCTAATCAACTTTTACGTCTTTGAAGAAAAACATGACAAAAACAGTGTTACAAACTACTTGGCTACCTGGAAGATAATAATTAATAGCCTATAGTAATAGCCACTAGCACAGTGGCTGCCCCAACCTCTTCCACTGCTACTGCTGCGATTGCTCCTGCCATAGTCTCTCCTGTCCCTAGTAATGGTGGCTGCAGCAAGAATGGCGACAAGGACCACAGAAGCAGTATCTGACAGTAAAACATATTCGTTTAAAATTCCTTTTGGAGGGAGGAATGTGGATCCTATCAAATAAAAAACCCCACAGTGAATACTGGGAGAGAGATGAACTGGTGACTCAGAGAGCAAATAAAGCATGTCTTAGCCTAAAGATGATTTGAAAGTATCAAGATGCTTTCCATTATGCAATTGAAAGATAGGTTTTATGTATTTAGAAAAGGAATCCCTTGTCTCCTGGATCTGTAACTACATGAAACTCCTTACAAATCCAGTAAGTACCTCTGCTGAGACAGCTGCAAGGCTATGTCTAAAAAAGGACAATGATCTCTTCAAGTTAAGCATTTAACATGTGACTTGTAGGGTCTTGGCCCCCACAATACAGACATGTCCTGTGGGAAATGTGGGCAGCCACAGAGCTTTCAGGGAGGAGAAAGGAAAAAGCCTAAATACCAGTCCTCTTTTTGGAAAGAAATGATAAAGTCAGACTAAATTCATAATAGATGCCTAAATATCCAAGCTAAAAGGCAGTGGTTTTCCTAGCAGTTTAGAAAGCTTTTGTTTGAAGATGTTGTGGAAGTGAGGAGCAGTGGGTGAAGAACTTAAAGAATTAATGTTGCAGCATTCTTACCAAAAGCACTGTTCAAATGTTTTTCTAAGAGCGCTAACCGTGCAAAACAGTGGCAAAGATAAGAAAAAAAATGCAAAACAAAGAAATACTCTTTCCTGGCTCACTGTAAAACAGGCAGAGTTATACAGTAGTCACCTGCAAACTAGGGTAGACACAGACAAATGCACCCTCTGAAGTACTGTAGGTGTTGGCCACCTCAGAGGAAACCATCAATAACAAGTCACTCTGTCATTGGCTGAGATCAGAAAACAAGGAAATCAAATCACCAGACTAATTTACCGTGCAATTAATCTGAGTAATTCTCTTCCAGAGAAGGAGTAAATATTATTAACTAGCTACCTTAATATTTTCGAAGTGTGAGACATTTCAGTGTTTCCATGGGAGCAAGGAGGGCTTCCAGGTATTATACGAAACACTAGAGCTAAGGACTGAGTTCAACAAGACCCTTGGACACTCTTGTGGATTTCAGTTCTTCTGGAGTCCCATTATCTTCAGTACTCGAAACACTGTGAGGGCAGTCAGGGCAATAAAGAATTATATGCTGTAAATAATAAACATGTGTGTGTCTATATATAAATAATCTCATTTCCTAAACCTAATTATACCTATCTTTTTCAAAAGAAATGAGCAGGTATTTAGTTTTGTATCTCTGATAACCTTGTTCACCATGAAGCTGATGTTCAAAGGCTCAAGAATCCTAAGTTCTGACATATGGTTACAGATGTTCTTTGTTAGATTGATAGATTCGAAGCTTAGCAGTTAGCACCATGTTATTAAATTGAACAGAAGCTGGGCAAATGAGGAGAGAGCTCTGCCTTTGTTCTCTTTTTTTTGTTGTGGGGTTTTTGTGTTGTTTTTTTTTAATCTATTATAACAATTCCCCTGAAAAACTATATTCTAAATATGCCGTACTGGAAATGAGATGATTCAAAGTACCATTAAGAATTGCAGCTTGACTCTGTGTTTCAACAAAAGATTTATAATTTACATTTGCTCCCCTGTCTCACAGAGGTCATGGTGTAAGGCATAGTGTAACTAGACAATGGATTCTTATTTCTTCCCATATATATGATGCAAGTGCCTCGATATAGGCACTCAAAGCTGGAGGGCACAAAGGTGGAATTTATCTGCTTGAGTACCTACAGTGCAAACGTGTCCATCTGAGCAAGAGGGATTATTTTTGTAGCCAAGTCAAAACTTGTTTTTGGAGTCCAGAGAGTCATATGGAAGACGTCAATATCTGATTAGAAGACTGCTGCCCTTATCTCCATTGATATGTGTATCAGAAGACTTTTTATCAATTGATTGTAAAGGCAGGTAGAGAACTAGCTCCAGTTGGTACACCTGTACTGCAGATAGTTGTCCATAGGTGTTATTTTTTTTATTGTTAGATCTCAGTAGAGACTTTCACCATCCAAGATCAAGATCTTACTTTATTTCAGTGCAACTACAAAATGTTACCATCTACTAACATCATATTAATTTGAATGGAGCTGATGATGCTATCTCAATAGCTAACAAAGAGCGGCCCATATTGCAAAGGTTCTGCCATCTGGGTACCTTTGTTAGTCACATCACAAGAAAGACCAAAACCAAAATGAGCATAGAGATCAATTTACCTCCTCATAGTCAGATGACATCTCTGGCCTTACAAAGAGGGAATGATCACCTTTACATCTAATCTGGCCATGTGTCCCATCTGTGCATATGGAAACTTTTCAGGTTTCATCGCCTCTGTGCTTAAAGGTAGATTTGTGAGAAAATGCTTAATTAGGCAGAACTCTCGAGATACTCAGATAATACAATCCTAAGAGTCGATGTACAACACAGAAAGATTTATCTGATTACACAGAGAGTTAGGACTAGAGAAAAAAAAAAATCAGGATAATACCTAAAATTCTTGGTAATGTTGCAGGTGAAGAAAAAACCCAGTAACAAGGAAAGCAGAAGTGGCATGTCAGGTATCTCTGCCAAGTACAGCACTTGAACTCCTGCTTTCCTAAAAAATTGCACAATTACAAAAACTTTGAGAACATAATCAGTGTAAAATGATTTGCATCTGATGTCATCAATAACTGGTTTTAACATGAGCAGAAGCACTGTAAGAAAGAAGGAAGCAACAAATCTGGTAAACAACTTTCCCTCACAAGTGTTTAAATGAAAAGTAAGAGCATTTCACGATTTAATGGAAAAAAAACAGATTTCAGCTCTTCAACCGAAAGAGTCCTTTTGCCATAGCAGATGTCAGGTACATCTAAAATAAAGAAACACATTCTGTGTGCCTTCACGTCCATGTACCAGGTGGACTGTGTGGGGATACCAGGGGTGTCTCTGGTTTCCTGATTGCATTTCCCCAGTGTAGGGAAAAGAGGGAATATGAAACAAACCCTGCAGGAGCCTCCTCAGAACACTCCAGCTCCTCCTGGGAGCACACTTTGGTTTGACAATATTAACTCTGTATATACCAACATGATTGAGTTCCTGAGGGTATTTTTCCATTGTGATTTTTGAACCTTCCTGAAGGCAAAGATACAAGGGAGCACAGAGACTCACTGGGATGCTTGCACTTCTTGTCCTTCTCCATGGGCCCAGAAGGAGGGTACAAGCAGGCGATACCTTCTCTGCTGTTGGGCTGGCAGCCGAACATAGGATCCACACTTTCCTGCACTCCTCCAGCTCCAAGTTAGCAGGCTGTGGGAAACTAGGCAGGCTGTATGCTGGAGGACCTTCAAGTGACGTCTTCCAGACCACCAATGCAGGTATCCATCTCACTTGCCTCTGTGTGGACCTGGAGGGAATCGAGGTTTATTTTGGGACACAAGTGGTTAAAATCATTTTCCATATGCTTCTAGCTGGGATGAGAACATTTCTAAAAATGGGTGCTGAAATTCCTCAGCAGTGAGAAGCCAGATCATGGAGGGATAGGTGTATAAAGCAGAAAAAAAGCCTTGAAGATGAGACGAGAACTAACAGGAGTTTCTTTCTGATTTGTTTGGGTTTTTTTTATAGTACATGTGGTAGCTGAGACTCCTTTCAGTGAGCTTGATAGCAGGAGATGGGAAATAGAGCTGCAGTAAGCCTGTCCCTTTATGTCTTGTGTTTTATGGGAGAGCAGCGATTTTTCTGCTTCAAAACATAGCACTAACACTTCTCAGTCTTGCTGAGCTTTGTGCTTGACTAAGCACCATGATACTGCCACCAATATCTCACACGAAGAGCTGACTAAAAAGTAGTCAATATATCTACGCATATGTTGACTTTAACCTTTTTTTACCAGCTCTAATCATGACACTTTCAATGTAAGATTTTAAAGCACCGTTCTGATGATGACAGAGGTTTATCATAGAATGATTTCTTAAGATAAACCACTTATTTAATAATATTCTCCTTTAGTGTTAGTGTTTTACGACTAACCACATCTTAGTGTTCTAGTTGCTGTTTTCTTTATTTAGATCTCTCCAGCCTTATCTGGGAGTGTAGTTTCCAGCAGGTTTGGAAACATTGCTGTAACAAAAGTGCGAGATAAAATACCTGATGTTTTATCTGGTATGAATCCTCAAGCTCAGAGGCCTGCTTTCATTTCAGTAAAAAAGCCAAAGCAAATCAACACATTGCTAATTAGCAGAAACAGTGATAACATATGCCAAACATTTGGATTAAGCAGTTATAAAACATCAGTATTTTAAAATGCACTTTCTACACTCTGTGATTTACAGGTATTATGCAACAGAAGGAAGGGAACTCATTTTTCAAAATTGAATTAATCTAAAATGAAGAGCATTTGAAACTGCTCTTTGTATTTTTATTCATCTTCTTAACCTGAAGTTGTTTTCTATGTTGCAATGATGTACTAAGCATGACAGAATACTTTCATCATATCACAGCAATATTTTTCAAACATAGTAGAATGATCTTTATGCTTATCTGTCCTGTAAATTACAAAATCCTGTGCATATTGGAAATACCAATTATAAGTACTAAGTCATGAAAGCATGCCTTCAATTAATTTACCTTTGATCTTTTGTGTAACTGTATCACCAGAAAGGATTAATCTCTTCATTTCAGCGCTTTTCACTGCAAGCATTTACACAAAGGAAGCTCCCTCATGAGACAGACCCAGCTCTGCCAACACTTGTAGGCAGCCTTGTCTGCCTTCACAGCGTGTCCCGGTGTGATGTGCCATGAGGCAACAGCGAGGAAGGGATGAGAAATCACGAACACTCCTTGTCACGAAAGGATTCTGGCTGCGATTCCGATACTGCCATAGTGGGAGAAGAAACATGTGAGACAGAAATAACCCCATCTCTGACACTTCTGCATGACCCCAAGGACGAGAGGAGTCCAGCACGCAGCTCCTCCCTGCAGCAGGCTGTTTCTGAGGAGCCAGGCCTAGTGCTCCTGGTTTCTCAGTCTATGCTATTTCGATTTCAAGCCACCTGTGTACCTCTGGAGAGTGACACTAACCCACTAAATGCATGGCCTTACGTCTGCTACATCCCTGGATGGGTTGTCCCCAGGGCATTTTGTGGCTGTTGCTCCTCTGATAGCAGTGTGGCAGTCCTGAGATGAGCTGGGTTTTATCCCCTCTGCAACTGCACTTTCAAGGATGGCGGGCTGCTGCTGGAGCACCCTGTGATTCCTCTATGCCAGAAGAAACAAACCTGCTCCCTCAATCTCTCCTCATACTGCTGAGTACCTTAGCATCCTGTCACTGGAACCCCTCCAGTTTCTCCACATCCCCCTTCAGGAGGGAGCCCAAACAGGATGCCATTCCAGCTGTGGCCCTAACTGCAGCAAACAAAGCTTAATCTGCAGACCAGTCTTCCTAATGAAGCCCAGTTCCCAATTTCTACTTGTTCCCAGTCAGAGTTCACAGAGTCCCCACAGAGTCCACACAGACAAAGATATCCTCATCAGTCCGCCAAGGACCTTTGTCTGCTCCACAGTCACATCAGGACACAACCCAATACAGGGGACAGGACTTCCTCAACACACTTCTGTCCTGTGTCCCGTGTTGAGACATCCATAGTGTCCCACAGCACTGTCACCTGTCCTGTTTGGAGGCAGGGGGAAGAGTAAAGAGCTGCTCACACTCGCAGCAGTATGCATAGTCACATTTTAGCTTGGGGTGATAGAACAGGGAATGTGAAGAAGGTCTTCTCACACAGATGTTCACCATGAAAGTGCTGCTTCTCAGCTCTGTTTCTTCTTGGTGTCTTCAGTATTTGCAAGGTATTTGTCAAGGTATAAGTAATGAGGTTGTTGGGGCTACTGGGAAAAACCAGAGATTTTGCAAGCAGTTGATCTGCTTTTCTGGCTTCCTCTGTGTCAATAAAAAACCCCAACAGATCAGGTATCTCTCTCCAGTCCTAAGCCCTGAGGCATAATGTAGTTCATACACATATATATATATCCAGTGTGCTTCTGGTCCCTGACTCTTGCTGACCTCTGAGTTCGTATTAGGGTTGCCACAGACCACAGTTGTGTCAGGATCAATGGCGCTAATTTCCCAGCACAAGTAACGGTGTGTTCGTGCTAGTGTCTTGGCACAGGATGGCTGATGAAGTCAGATGGTCTCTCTGCAGACCTACTCACCTCCTATACTGTTTGGATGCAGCTGAGCTATGTAACAGCACTGACACTGAGATGAAACCTCTGTACCTGCTGGTCTCTGTGTCTGCAAACAGTGTAAGGGAGAGCTGTTGGGATACTCCTACACAGGCACCCCCTGCTCTCTATGGGGTGTTTGGGTGGCCCTGCTCCTCCCTGTGGCTTCTGTGAGAAAAACAATGGTGTTTTGTTCTGGACAGCCTCTGAAGAGCTTTGTCTACAGTTACAAAGCAAGCATATGGTACTTCAAAACGTATGGCTGATAGCGATGTGTGTGGGGAGACAAGCTGAGGTCTAGCTTCCAGGAACAGCCTTTGATGGGCTCCCACCAGGCTGAGGGTGCCCATGGGTGGTGGTAGTGACAATGTGGGCACGGAAGCATGTGTGGGTACCAGCAAGGAGTAAGGAGAGGGATTACATTGAGACAGTGCTCAGCCCAGAGGCATTTCTTAGCACAGGCTGCTACTCCACCACTGCCCCACTAAGAGGTGGTAAACTTGAATAGTTGGGGCACGTAAAAGATCAGCACGGAGACAGAAAATACATCCTTACCAGCAATGTGCAGGGAGCCTGTGGCTGTGTTGGAAGCTAAACCAAAGCATTCAATTTCCCGTACAGTGTTTTAACTGTCAGACAATCACCTCTCCAGAGAGCTGACCTCTTGGGAGACAAAATGCCTGAGAAGCTACACTTATCAGCACTGAAGGGTAGGTATTCTTGATGGGTTTCCTCAGAGGTTGGCAATTTTAATTTTTGTAAAATGCTGGGCCTTTGAGGACAAAATTATCTTTCTTCTGTAATGTACACTCTAAGGGGTAAGGAAAAATTCAGTTTTGACAACCTGACAAGGAATTAAAGGAATGTGATACGTGTGCTATGTTCATTTGCTCTCAGAGCTGTTCTCAAATAAGTGTCATCTGAAGCGATGTGGCAGGTAAATCTATAAGTAGCAGGCCAAAGGGCTCTCCAGTCTATTATGCATCTACAGTGAGGATGGCATGCAAATTCATGTTTATCCACTGACCCCTCAAACTCGTGATAAATCTGTGGCAGTAGTACAAAGCACAACCTTCCCAATAGAGACTTCATTTCCAATTTTTAAAAAGAATGCTCTTTGTAGATTATTTTTTATTGGACTTATTCTTTTAGCCAAGCTTGGCTTAAGAACTGGGTAAAGGTATATGGCCAAATGCAGCATTTTACTTACTGGTTCCAACATGATGCATTTTTATGAGTCTTTGCTCAGCTGTAGCTGTGAATTAACCACCAAATTTCAGCACTTTTCTCAGCCATCTGAATTCAGGTGGGGTTTTATAAGACCTTTTGTTTATTTTACTTTTAATGAGGGTTCGTTTCCCTACATAAATCCTGTATGTTAGGCCTATATCCTGTACATAGGCCTCTTCCTGAAGGATGATCCAAAAAAGGCAAATCAGTCTCATACAGTCTTCTATAGTAAATCATCTGGGGATTAAAGAAAAGAGATAATACGAGACATTCAAGAATCATGGAAATGCTTCTTGCTTCCTACTGATGAGTGTCTGGAAGTTTGCTGAGAATGTCACTTCTGGAGTGAAATTCATGGCCACAGGACAACTAGCAGCTGGCCGCACTCCTGGACAGTATCTAGCAGCATTAATGCAATACTGCAATCAAGTGAAATTGTAGAGATTTGTAACAGAAATATTAAGATAGATATCAGTTAATTACGGCTTGAAATTTTTGTATGATAGTCACAGATGAAACAGTAGAACAAAGTTTAAAATGAGAGTTAAGATTAATAACTCTATGTGTGTGATTTTATTCAAAGGAAGAGGAGGAACAAACTGACCTTAAGATATGGTGACAAGAAGATGAAGAACAGGACTAGACCCATAAAATAACCAGATAAGGGAAGCAAGACTTATGAGGGCTTAGTTGACATACTGAGGCAAAAGAGCTCAAACAGCATCTCCGTCTAAAGGGCACAAAGCTGATACCAGTTCCTCCTGGACGTACACGTCTTAGTGCTTCTGAGCACATGTGTGTAAACACATGAATGGGTAAAAAAAAACCCTGGAGATTTTGGTAAATTAAAATCACCTTTCCCTCTCACAAGACGTCACAGCAAATTATTGTTATATTAATTTGGTACAGATTTGCCTCGCTGAGATGCAGGAGGAAAAAACAGAGTAAAGCACTCGATGCAGTAATTCTGCTTTCAGAAGGATCTCTCTCTGGATTTACATCACATGTGAAGGTGTAGCAAGTTGATAGGTGTCACTTCAAGGGTCTGGACCATATATCGCACTGAGTTTGGTGCATGTGATCTGAAATATTTGAATTAAGGTTTAAAAGACTTTTGGACAGTATATGAATTTTGTCCTGGCTCCTTGAATATTAAGGGTAATGAAAACATACTAATGTCAGAACAGGATCAGATACACCATTACCCAATCTTACACCATTGAAATAAAAACACTTTAGGCTTGAGAAATAACAAAGACACGTTACTAGCTTTTCCAGTAATGTACAACTGTTCTTTGACATATTTAATTCAATCCAGATGAGACATAGGCCAAATTCTTATTTTTACTATATATATTCTAATTTTACTGAAACCTGGGATGATTTTTGTCTCTTAGCTCCAAATTTTAGACTTCCTTTAATTTATAATCAAACTGGAAATGTTAGCAAGCAGTCTTCTAAACGGCATCAATTGCAGAATTAAAGTTACTGAAAAGGGACATGTCTAGAAACAAGGAAGAGATGGGGAAGGAAGATTTTGGACCATTGTAATATTTCTTTGCAGTACAATAATAATAACAACAACATTAATAGTATGATAAAATATTTAGTGCTTCTCTTTTCAAACTGATGGCATTTAATTCTTGGGTTCCTGGGAAATCCTGTGACAGTGTATTTGGAGATGCCTACTTCCTAAATTTTCTTGGTTGCTTTGTAAATTCCCTCCCATGAGTAAAATAAAAGCAATTCTTCCATTAAAAGCTTGCTTTTACCCATCAAACTTTTACTCCCAGGTATTTCTCCAAATCCAGAGGTTAGTGTCTATTTTAAACTGACAGCAGAGATGGAGCGCTGCATAACTTTGTCTGATACCAACCTCAGCATGGCTCATTCATTGCATGCAGTTCACTGCGGTAGTCTTTAGACAAAGAGTCAGAGTTTGGCATGTCTGATGCTGCACATTTCAGAACAAGAGAGATTTAATCTAAAAGAAAGCATGCTGCTTTCTTCAGAGACTGTAGAAGATGCCTATATAACTTTCAGACTATACGATGTTTCATGTTTTATTCTTAGCACACATCTCTATAAACATCATGCACCAAAGGGCTATGAGTGAGTTTTTAAGTTCCTATGGGTGTGTGACTCCTATAACCTCATGGAGTATTAAAAGGATCTGTCAGTGGAAGGCATAAGGACTGTTTTCCTCTGGCTGTGGCTCCTTTATAACCAATTCCGCTTTCAGAGGAGAAAAATTAGAGAGAAAAGATGATTTTAGATACTATTTTCATAAAACCTCTCAGTTCTTTTACCTCTGGGCCAAATCAGGACTCGCAGTTACACTGTGTCTTTGCAATTTCATAAAGGTGGTAGTCTCTTCCATTTTTTTTTCACTTTAGATTAAGATGTAAAGAATGGGGTAGAAATTGCTGGATTTAATCAGTTTTTTGTATGCATAAATCTAACAGTAGATTTTCTTCTTTACATTTTTAAAAAGTTAGTTCTCTTTAGAAACAGTGATCCAGTAGTGCCAGTTGAACCAGCACTGTTTGACAAATTACAAATGCCATGAAAGCAAGTCATAATCCACTAGGGAACTCCCCTCTCCTCCCAGCTGTAAGGATATTTATAGCTAGAAATAAAAATTGCAAAAACAAAAAGAAGATATAAATGGCAAATAATAAACAAGTGCTCAAGAATTCATAGTCAGTAGAAATTTTTAGATGACCCCAAATGATTTCCCAAAGAACGCTCTGTCCACTTCATCTCTTGACCAAGGTAAGACATATTAAAGAATGAGTCAAGCACTCTTATGGCACTTGTCAAAAACCGGGAAAGGAATGTGTGTGAACTTTTAGGGAGTTGTTCTATTAAGAATTAATATCTCTTAGTTAAAATAAGTCACTTGGGGGGTGTGGGGGGTGGTAATTTATGGCCTACAGATATCTGCCTGGGCGGGGTGCAAGTGGGAAATGGACTGCAAGTCACTTCGCTGCTGGTACAGAAAACATTGTAAAACACTGAATTTAGTGACATCTGTGATCTTGTGCTGGTTTTGTTAACAAGGATAAATGTGTTGTTTGTAGTGTCTAGGGGCAATACAAAACAGGGACCCATCTGTCTTGCAATATCTGACAAGTTTGAGACACCCTGGGAAGTCTCAGAGGTAGATTGTGTACATGGGAAAACTGCAATACTTCGTGTAAAACCTTTAGACTTACAAATTTGTAAATATTTAACAACTAGGTGTTGATTCAGAGATCAGTCCCTTACTGTAAGGTAAGGCTTAGGTAGTGTAGGAGGAAATAAAAGCTCAATGGTCAGGTTGCTTCTTCCTGTCTTCTGTGGTTGGTGACACGGAATTGGAAAGCAGAAAGAAGGGAAGCAGGGACATTTGTTACCGCAGCAGGATGGACAAAGGGAAGGGCAGTGGTAGAAGGATGCAGCCTTGAAAGGGCACTGATTCCTTTTGTGCCAGGTATGTCAAATATCGGGGTGAAGTGAGCTTGCACCCAGTGAGTGCAACACCACTCAGGGCACAGGGTCAACACAATAGCGAATGTTTTTACGCCATGCTTGGAAGTGAATAGAGGCTATGACATCAGTTTTACGGGCATGTTACAGAAATCAGTGCAATTTTTTGGTGCTGTGCAGTGCTGAGCTGAGGTGCATTGTGGGCAGTGTTGTGCAACACAGGCTACAGCCTGTTAGCCCAGACTAGAGTGGATAGTAACTGACCCACTGTCTTTGGAGGATCACAGGTTCTGTGGATGTTCCTGTCAGCCCTAGTCCTAGGATGAGACTTCATTTCTCAGATTAGTTTCTCCTTCTTACTGCCTCCTGTGATGCTGGATCCTGGTGCAGCACCAAAACATTTGAGGCAGGAGCTAGTGGGAGAGAAGTGATTACATCCTCTTTGAGTTTTTCTCAGCAAAACTGGGTCTTTTCTGCAAGACAGGGATGGCACTCACCAGCAAATGGCTTGGGATACGGCTGTTACGGAGCAAGTAGCTGTGAAACAGTGAAGATCTGAGAATTACTTCCTATACTCACTACTGGCCCGTCATCTGAGGGTGTGTCAGATAGTTGAGGGCTGGAGATACATACAGGTGTGAAAGGGGGTGAAAATCCCACATGCTAGTTCTTTGCAACAGCAGGTCACGGCCTGTTGGCTCACTACAGAGATGAGTGAAGATTACACGGTTCCTGGTTAACAGAAGCAACCTTTAGGCTATGGGATTATATAGTTTTCACGGTCCTCACATGAGTGAAGAGCCTTGAGGAAATAAATCCATCCAAATCCATACAGTGAGAGACCTCAAGAGGAATTCATTTACTTCTGAAGCTGGAGATCTAAGCAAATCTAAAAGCCCTACCCTTTTTAAAAAGCTCACTGCTGTATTTATTTTTTTTTCATTTGTGTTTGTATTTTAATGTAAATATTAAATTAATTGACTCTTCCTAATTTCTCGGGTCATAACTGGTAATGGGAAGAAGAGTACAGCACAAACATGAACTCTGTAAACTCTCACCATGAGCTCTCCCTCCACTCTTCACCCTAGGGACAATTCATCTCTGACTTTATGAGTATGGTTCTCAGCAGACTCCTAATCTGTTCTATAAACAAACTGATTTCTATTCCCTTGGAAAAAAAAAACCCAACAACCAACAAATAAATGTACAATCTATGAAATCAATGTTCTAATCCAAAGGAGAAGCAAACAGCCAACACTTGGCATCTGGGTTGGTTTTCTTTACTTTTATGCCCTCTTGATGACATCTTTGCAAATTATCAGTTGTTTCAATAAAAACTATGCACTTTTTTTTTCCCCATGAAGGAGAATGAAACAGTTAAATTTGCTGTTTGAGAATCCAGGAGAGTTACATCTTATCTAAAGGCTGCATTTTTATCTGTTCTAGTCAGTGGGAATGTTAGAAAGGAGCAAGGAAAAGTGCACGACTGATACTTTCCACACAAATAGTCCTACTTTATGAAAGCCAGTAGAATAATTACTTTATCAGCAACTGCAACAACCAGTGTCTCCTGCTCTGAAGTCCTCCCTATGTGCGAGGACTTGTAAATCCTATTTTGATCTGGGACCTGAAATTTCTCTTCACATTCTGCCCCCTGCCCAAAGACTACAAACTGGGATTCAGTGGAGTCCTTTGTAGGTGAGGTACATCAGAAAATCCCCATCAAGTCATCCTGGGCACTCCACCAGCTGTTTGGCTTTCAAGTCTGCAGGTACCTCACAGTTTCGAGGAAGGCTCAGCGGTGCTGGCATGTGAGGTGCACCCTCTCAGAACTGTTCCCACCCACCTCACTAACTACTATGATTTTCAGGACCATATATTTTCCCCTGAACAGTATTTCTAATCCATCAGTTTGACACAACGTGGTCATGCTGTTATAATATTGATATAATAGTTGATATAAGATTGAGCCTGCTGAGCTGTTTTTCTCATACAGGCAACTTTTTGATACTTTAGGCCCACTATTACACTGTGCTTTTGACAGTGAAGCACAACCCCAAATAAGTTTTTGTTTAATTCACAGAAAAGCCTATGAAAAAAAAGTAAAATTTGTCAAATTTGTAATTCTGTTTCAGCAAAGATTAGCTAAATGTAGAAAGAAGGCTGTGAACACCTGTATAGTAACCTGATGAGTTTAACCCAATTCATTGATCTGCAGATCCTGACAGTACACCAACACTCCACCTGAAAGGCTGCATTGAGATCCTGATCTTTGTCCGAGGACCACATTGTGCAATTCAGTGGAAGCGACAGAATGTGATTTGTTCTGTGTGATCTTTCATGCTCCCTGCAGTGAACCAGCTGTTACCAGGTCTGGTCCACCTCATGCCCAGCACTGTGTTTCTCATCCGGGAAGGGTGTTACAGCCTGCCTTAGACCACAGATCAGGACCTATCAGTACAGAGGACTGGTTGCAGAACTCTAGATTTTCCCTAGAAGTGATGGGGAGAGACATTTAATTTGGTTGAGAACAGACTTTGCCTAGAAAATGCCTTAATGATTGCTCAGGTATCAGCACCGCACTAGAAAGTACCAAGGCCACGTTGTAAGTTTCTCAGAAGTGTGTAACATGAAGGGGGGCAACAGATATCTCCACTATCCAACCAAGATCCTAGGTGTTTGGTTCATTCTCTAGGATGCCTTGCAAAGAAAATATCACGTCTGCAAATGTGCTGCTAGGGACACATTTTGGATCCTTCCTTTTGCCCAGCCTGTGCTTGGAGATGACTGAAGTCAATTATAGACACTCGTAGGTAAAAGCCTGTCTGCAGATGCAGATGCTCAGATACTGAGATGGGCCAGTACACCAAGACAGAGTATATTCACCCAAAATACGATCCATTAGAGAAGAAAATTATTCTGAGTGTTTAGAGACTCTGCTGCTCGTTATAAGCCACGAGCTGCACAGGCAGGTGCAGATAAAAAAATCCCTCACGTGGTGAAAGTTTTTGTTCCACCGTAAGGAACATACACTGACAAAAGCTGTTGATGGGTCAGTGAAATCCAGTCTTACTGTCTCATCTCTCAAATATTTCCACTACTGGATGAGTCATCTGTAGGTACTTTTCAAAGACTCTGGCTATAAATATATAATGTTGTAGACAAAAAAGAAGGTCATGAGACATTGGATTTTCTATATGTGAAAGTTCAAGAGGAGTCAGGAGGCAAGGCAGAATATTTTCTTACTAATGAAAGGGACATTCTTCAATCAACATGGGGCTTTTCATCAAAGAGGAGACATCAAATCTCATTTAAATTTGTTTTGAATAAAGTTGACACAGTCTGGTCTTGGGAAAAGATGACATATGAAAAATTCCTTTCACTATTGACATGAAAGGAAACCTCTCAGGATTCTTATGCAATGGGAATGGCATAGACTATTTAGATCTTACTTCTATGTCATTATATCTTTGTAGATAGAAGGATAGATAGAAAAACAGATAGATAGATAGATAGATAGATAGATAGATAGATAGATAGATAGATAGATAGATAGATAGATAGATAGATAGATGAGCTAGCATGCTATCTGCTAGGCTCCATTTTCAGTTGGTTGTACAACATCTAAGGAAACAGGACAGAGAAATTCCTATTTACAGGTATACTCACAACTATAAAAGTACAAAAAGGCGAATTCACTGAGTAGCTCGCCATTCATTTTCCTGCCTTTTTCATGAAACCAACAGCAAGTAGCAGATTTGAGAAGGAGAGTTATAATTTCTGGGAGATAAAAGACCTGACTCCAAAGGGCCCCTCAGATGAAGTCCTGCATCATTGAGTAGTAATAACAAAACCTTTGTAAAGGGAGGGTCCTGCTGTCATCCTGAGAAGAAAGATGTCTATGCTGACCCATCTAACTGAACGTTAGCTCTCAGGGTTTCAAACAGCATTCAAAGCAAAGCTATAGTCCTTGGGAAGCTGATGTTATGACAGTCAAAAAACCTGTTTCTTTAGAAAGAAAGAGAGTTAACTCTCCTTTATCATCCTGCTTTCTACATGTTAGACACCTTTGAGGCATGGGGAATAAATTGTTGCTGTCAAGCTTCTCTTATTTGGCTCTTGCAGAACATCCTATGCCTCAGCAATAAACAGGAAAATCCCTATGCATCTAACATTTTCCTCCTCTGGAGAATGGCTTTTTATGTTCCATTTGATGATGGAGCAGCAATAATCTAATTTTTTTTAACTATTTTTTTTCCAAATTCAAATTCAATTATTGGTTAGCCAAAACCCAGTGATAAGAGTAATAGCTAATTGGTCCACTAATTCTCCTCAGACTCTTTTACCAGCTGGTTCTCTCTTCTAAAAGCATTCATGTTCTACTCAGGCTTTTTATCAGTTATGCTACTTCTTCAGGACCTCAATTTGCAATTAGTCTAAAGGCTATTTCCTTTTAAGGTGTTGTGGCTATTTCTGAAATGGCTGCTGCTAAATCATGTGAAGCAGGACACAGCACAGCTTTCTTCACTTGCAGGGAGGACTGGGTAGAGCACTTTAGGAGGTCATTTTACTCTTCACTTTAGCTGCTTCTGTTTTCTTTTAAAGTCTTTGAAAGGGGTCAACCGCTACATCCTCTCATTTGACAACTGTAATTTGTTTTGTATCTAAATAGATACTGCAGCCCCACTTGGAGAAATGATTAGTCGAAAAGCATCTGTGAAGGAGCACTGCAGCCCTACACCAAGGATCCATAATACATCATGACAGAACCCACAGAGAAAGCAGGATGCTGCCTATATATATCTATTTTATCATGCTTGCAAACTACACCTTATTCCAGGTGTTTTAAAGTAGAACCATATACACTGAGTTTCATGTACTGGTCTTTTCATCTCCACAGGAAACACACGATATTCCTGTCCTTGTGGTGCATGGACCACGATGTTACTGTCCTTGTGGTGCATGGCTTTTGGGCCAAAGACAATCACATGAGCTTCAATAAGGCCAAACACAGGGTCTTACACTTTAGC
The DNA here is from genome assembly GCA_013396935.1 of Baryphthengus martii. Lineage (NCBI taxonomy): Eukaryota > Metazoa > Chordata > Aves > Coraciiformes > Momotidae > Baryphthengus > Baryphthengus martii. Next base: position 117,743 of record VWZK01009397.1, read on the forward strand.
CACAACAACCCCCAGCAATGCTACAGGCACGGGGAGGAGTGGCCGGAGAGCTGCCAGGCAGAGAAGTACCTGGGAGTGTTAATAGATAGCTGGCTGAACATGAGCCAGCAGTGTGCCCAGGTGGCCAAGAAGGCCAACGACATCCTGGCCTGTATCAGAAATAGTGTTGCCAGTAGGAGTAGGGAGGTGGTCATTCCCCCGTACTCAGCTTTGGTGAGGTCACACCTCCTGTATTGTGTCTGGTTTGGGGCCCCTCACTACAAGAGGGACATTGAGATGCTAGAGAGGGTACAGAGGAGGGCTACCAAGCTAGTCAAGGATTTGGAGCATATGCTGTATGAGGA